>JAUJYZ010000091.1:157500-637500 GCA_033675265.1 Actinostola sp. cb2023 | reverse complement strand
ACTGAAGCAGAAATATGCAACTACTAGTCAAACTGTCATCACTTGTATGGATACAGAGAACTGAAGCAGGAATATGCAACTACTAGTCAAACTGTCATCACTTGTATGCATACAGAGAACTGAAGCAGGAATATGCAACTACTAGTCAAACTGTCATCACTTGTATGCATACAGAGAACTGAAGCAGGAATATGCAACTACTAGTCAAACTGTCATCACTTGTATGCATACAGAGAAGTGAAGCAGGAATATGCAACTACTAGTCAAACTGTCATCACTTGTATGCATACAGAGAACTGAAGCAGAAATATGCAACTACTAGTCAAACTGTCATCACTTGTACGGATACAGAGAACTGAAGCAGGAATATGCAACTACTAGTCAAACTGTCATCATTTGTATGCATACAGAGAACTGAAGCAGGAATATGCAACTACTAGTCAAACTGTCATCACTTGTATGCATACAGAGAACTGAAGCAGGAATATGCAACTACTAGTCAAACTGTCATCACTTGTATGCATACAGAGAACTGAAGCAGGAATATGCAACTACTAGTCAAACTGTCATCACTTGTATGCATACAGAGAACTGAAGCAGGAATATGCAACTACTAGTCAAACTGTCATCACTTGTATGGATACAGAGAACTGAAGCAGAAATATGCAACTACTAGTCAAACTGTCATCACTTGTATGGATACAGAGAACTGAAGCAGAAATATGCAACTACTAGTCAAACTGTCATCACTTGTATGCATACAGAGAAGTGAAGCAGGAATATGCAACTACTAGTCAAACTGTCATCACTTGTATGGATACAGAGAACTGAAGCAGAAATATGCAACTACTAGTCAAACTGTCATCACTTGTATGCATACAGAGAACTGAAGCAGGAATATGCAACTACTAGTCAAACTGTCATCACTTGTATGCATACAGAGAACTGAAGCAGGAATATGCAACTACTAGTCAAACTGTCATCACTTGTATGGATACAGAGAACTGAAGCAGAAATATGCAACTACTAGTCAAACTGTCATCACTTGTATGCATACAGAGAACTGAAGCAGGAATATGCAACTACTAGTCAAACTGTCATCACTTGTATGCATACAGAGAACTGAAGCAGGAATATGCAACTACTAGTCAAACTGTCATCACTTGTATGCATACAGAGAACTGAAGCAGGAATATGCAACTACTAGTCAAACTGTCATCATTTGTATGCATACAGAGAACTGAAGCAGGAATATGCAACTACTAGTCAAACTGTCATCACTTGAATGTATGGATACAGAGAACTGAAGCAGGAATATGCAACTACTAGCTAGTCAAACTGTCATCACTTGTATGCACAAAGAAAGCAGGAATATGCAACTACTAGTCAAACTGTCATCACTTGTATGGATACAGAGAACTGAAGCAGAAATATGCAACTACTAGTCAAACTGTCATCACTTGTATGCACAAAGAAAGCAGGAATATGCAACTACTAGTCAAACTGTCATCACTTGTATGCATACAGAGAACTGAAGCAGAAATATGCAACTACTAGTCAAACTGTCATCACTTGTATGCACAAAGAAAGCAGGAATATGCAACTACTAGTCAAACTGTCATCACTTGTATGCATACAGAGAACTGAAGCAGGAATATGCAACTACTAGTCAAACTGTCATCACTTGTATGCATACAGAGAACTGAAGCAGAAATATGCAACTACTAGTCAAACTGTCATCACTTGTATGCACAAAGAAAGCAGAAATATGCAACTACTAGTCAAACTGTCATCACTTGTATGCATACAGAGAACTGAAGCAGGAATATGCAACTACTAGTCAAACTGTCATCACTTGAATGTATACAGAGAACTGAAGCAGGAATATGCAACTACTAGTCAAACTGTCATCACTTGTATGCACAAAGAAAGCAGAAATATGCAACTACTAGTCAAACTGTCATCACTTGTATGCATACAGAGAACTGAAGCAGGAATATGCAACTACTAGTCAAACTGTCATCACTTGTATGCACAAAGAAAGCAGAAATATGCAACTACTAGTCAAACTGTCATCACTTGTATGCATACAGAGAACTGAAGCAGGAATATGCAACTACTAGTCAAACTGTCATCACTTGAATGTATACAGAGAACTGAAGCAGGAATATGCAACTACTAGTCAAACTGTCATCACTTGAATGTATGGATACAGAGAACTGAAGCAGGAATATGCAACTACTATAGTCAAACTGTCATCACTTGTATGCACAAAGAAAGCAGGAATATGCAACTACTAGTCAAACTGTCATCACTTGTATGGATACAGAGAACTGAAGCAGAAATATGCAACTACTAGTCAAACTGTCATCACTTGTATGCACAAAGAAAGCAGGAATATGCAACTACTAGTCAAACTGTCATCACTTGTATGCATACAGAGAACTGAAGCAGAAATATGCAACTACTAGTCAAACTGTCATCACTTGTATGCACAAAGAAAGCAGGAATATGCAACTACTAGTCAAACTGTCATCACTTGTATGCATACAGAGAACTGAAGCAGGAATATGCAACTACTAGTCAAACTGTCATCACTTGAATGTATACAGAGAACTGAAGCAGGAATATGCAACTACTAGTCAAACTGTCATCACTTGTATGCACAAAGAAAGCAGAAATATGCAACTACTAGTCAAACTGTCATCACTTGTATGCATACAGAGAACTGAAGCAGGAATATGCAACTACTAGTCAAACTGTCATCACTTGTATGCACAAAGAAAGCAGAAATATGCAACTACTAGTCAAACTGTCATCACTTGTATGCATACAGAGAACTGAAGCAGGAATATGCAACTACTAGTCAAACTGTCATCACTTGTATGCACAAAGAAAGCAGAAATATGCAACTACTAGTCAAACTGTCATCACTTGTATGCATACAGAGAACTGAAGCAGGAATATGCAACTACTAGTCAAACTGTCATCACTTGAATGTATACAGAGAACTGAAGCAGGAATATGCAACTACTAGTCAAACTGTCATCACTTGAATGTATGGATACAGAGAACTGAAGCAGGAATATGCAACTAGTCAAACTGTCATCACTTGTATGCACAAAGAAAGCAGGAATATGCAACTACTAGTCAAACTGTCATCACTTGTATGGATACAGAGAACTGAAGCAGAAATATGCAACTACTAGTCAAACTGTCATCACTTGTATGCACAAAGAAAGCAGGAATATGCAACTACTAGTCAAACTGTCATCACTTGTATGCATACAGAGAACTGAAGCAGAAATATGCAACTACTAGTCAAACTGTCATCACTTGTATGCACAAAGAAAGCAGGAATATGCAACTACTAGTCAAACTGTCATCACTTGTATGCATACAGAGAACTGAAGCAGGAATATGCAACTACTAGTCAAACTGTCATCACTTGTATGCATACAGAGAACTGAAGCAGAAATATGCAACTACTAGTCAAACTGTCATCACTTGTATGCACAAAGAAAGCAGAAATATGCAACTACTAGTCAAACTGTCATCACTTGTATGCATACAGAGAACTGAAGCAGGAATATGCAACTACTAGTCAAACTGTCATCACTTGAATGTATACAGAGAACTGAAGCAGGAATATGCAACTACTAGTCAAACTGTCATCACTTGTATGCACAAAGAAAGCAGAAATATGCAACTACTAGTCAAACTGTCATCACTTGTATGCATACAGAGAACTGAAGCAGGAATATGCAACTACTAGTCAAACTGTCATCACTTGTATGCACAAAGAAAGCAGAAATATGCAACTACTAGTCAAACTGTCATCACTTGTATGCATACAGAGAACTGAAGCAGGAATATGCAACTACTAGTCAAACTGTCATCACTTGAATGTATACAGAGAACTGAAGCAGGAATATGCAACTACTAGTCAAACTGTCATCACTTGTATGCACAAAGAAAGCAGAAATATGCAACTACTAGTCAAACTGTCATCACTTGTATGCATACAGAGAACTGAAGCAGGAATATGCAACTACTAGTCAAACTGTCATCACTTGTATGCACAAAGAAAGCAGAAATATGCAACTACTAGTCAAACTGTCATCACTTGTATGCACAAAGAAAGCAGAAATATGCAACTACTAGTCAAACTGTCATCACTTGTATGCACAAAGAAAGCAGGAATATGCAACTACTAGTCAAACTGTCATCACTTGTATGCATACAGAGAACTGAAGCAGGAATATGCAACTACTAGTCAAACTGTCATCACTTGAATGTATACAGAGAACTGAAGCAGGAATATGCAACTACTAGTCAAACTGTCATCACTTGTATGCACAAAGAAAGCAGAAATATGCAACTACTAGTCAAACTGTCATCACTTGTATGCATACAGAGAACTGAAGCAGGAATATGCAACTACTAGTCAAACTGTCATCACTTGTATGCACAAAGAAAGCAGAAATATGCAACTACTAGTCAAACTGTCATCACTTGTATGCACAAAGAAAGCAGAAATATGCAACTACTAGTCAAACTGTCATCACTTGTATGCACAAAGAAAGCAGGAATATGCAACTGTTACCTCTGGTGCTATGTAATCAGGGGTGCCACAAAATGTGGTGGCCTTTTGTCCATCTAGTACGTTCTCCTTGCACATTCCAAAGTCAGCAAGTTTAACATGTCCCTCACTATCCAACAAGATATTGTCCAGCTTGAGATCACTGAAAGAATGTGGAAAAACAAACATTTAGATTACAAACAACTGTGAACAAAAGAGGATGAATATCTCACCGGTAGATGATGCCAAGTTCATGTAGAAACTCTAGACCACATATAATCTCAGCAGCATAGAATCTGATAGGAGATGACGTTCAATAATAAATGAATCAAATATCTTAAAAATCATAATAATAACTGTAATAACTGTAATTTATATAGTGCATATCTCTACCGAATGCAATATAATGGCGTCTAATTTCAATTGCCATTGTTCTGGACTGACTAGCCTCTCTTTGTGTTTCCACATGAACATGAGGCTAGTCAGTCCAGAACAATGGCAATTGGAATTGGATGCCATTATTGCATTCGGTCTATAGAGTGGTTTTCATAAACCCATGAAATACACTTTAGCATATTTAGTAATCTACTTCACTCTAATTCTTTTGTTTTCTATTTGTGTTTATCTGAATATTACAATCTATTTAGTTTGATTCATGGGTTAATGAAATTAACCACTAAGTATTAATAATAATATAATAATAATATAACATAATAATAATAATAATATAATATAATAATAATAATAATAATAATATAATAATAATAATAATAATAATAATAATAATAATAATAATAATAATAATAATAATAATAATAATAATAATAATAATAATAATAATAATATAATAATTAATAATAATAGTAATAACTTTATTCTTCAAAACAAATTACAATATAATAATAATATAATAATAATAATAATAATAATAATAATAATAATATAATAATAATAATAATAATAATATAATAATAATAATAATAATAATAATAATAATAATAATAATATATATAATAATAATAATAATAATAATAATATAATAATAATAATAATAATAATAATAATAAATAATAATAATAATAATAATAATAATAATAATAATAATAATAATAATAATAATAATAATAATAATAATAATAATAATAATAATAATAATAATAATAATAATAATAATAATAATAATAATAATAATAATAATAATAATAATAATAATAATAATAATAATAATAATAATAATAATAATAATAATAATAATAATAATAATAATAATAATAATAATAATAATAATAATAATAATATAATAATATTATAATAATATATATTAACCCTTTGACACCGAGATTTTTGAGTTTTTTAGCGATTTTCTGGACCAAATCACATCATAGGAAATTTCGATTCCATATAAGGGGTTTCCATGGAAATCTTGACAGTTCTGAATGCCTGTGGGCTCGCGTCTTCACATGTGCTGTCTTTCTTCTTGGGAGCTCGTAGGGGCTAGTAGTAATCACTACTCGAAGAGGCCAATTTTGCATTTTTAGAGTGTTTATAGCCATTATTCACCACAGAAGCCCCCAGGACAGCATCATTAAGCTTGACTGGTGTGGTAGAGACCGTTCTCCTGGAAGAACTCAGAAGGAAGATACGAATTCACGAACACATTTCGGCAGCTCGTTCAGATTTTCCAAAATGGCGGACTCAAAGTGAAATCGTCTCTCTGGTCTTTCTGTGGTGGATTTCAGGGCCTACAAAGGCATTTTTGGTGACTTTGAACTTGAAAAGAATGCAACCGGTGCAATATTTTGCCTGTAGGACCGACTGGCTTGACACTCTATAAAACTCTAAAAAAAGGAAATGCGGGAGGCTTTCTGTCGAAAATTCCCGGATGTTCCCGGCATCCTTTTCGGGCGTGCAGAAGGAAAACACGTGTTAGCGAAAGTGGTCCTAAGGAAATGGCTATTGTTCGGCGAGTTAAGGAAAAGAGAGGGCAAAATTCACGAATATATCAAGAAGAGAGATGGAAGTTTGCTGAGAAAGTGGCGTTTTGTTTCGCAAGGATGTATTTTGGAAGAAAATCCAAGTCAAATGTCGTTCATTTTCGAGGTGTAAAATTGCGTCAAAAACACGCATTTTTGATTTTTATGGCAAACAAATTGAACTAATGCCCAGAAATCGGACCTGTAAGTCAGTTTACTTGAGGTTAAAATATGAAGAGTTATCTAGTTGTCACTAATAACTGGCCATGAGATCGATGTTACGAAAATTCAGAAAGTTAGAATTTTTAAAAGCAGTATCGATTTTTACGGGCGGTTTCGGGCGCCGTGGGAGTCAAAGGGTTAAGCATTTACAGTGTGGACACTCGAACCGTGAACACTTTGAGTTTTTTTCGAACTTTAACCTAAGTGTTCACGGTTCGAGTGTCCACACTGTAGGCAGTGTCTCGATACTTTACAGTAATATTAGCTAATGCCTAAACTATCCTATGTACATACCTCTTATTAACCAAGTGTGAGGTCCGTACCTTAAATTACGGACCAAGTGTTTTTCACTGACTTATGGCCCAAGCGCATAGCGAGCAGGCCATGAAAAAGTGAAAAAGATGAGGATCCATAACTTATGGTATGGACCGAGCAAACGAGGTCAATAAGATTATTATATGGCTTCTGTCATGGATGTTTTCATTCACTGCAGTCCATACTGGAAGTTATGGACCGCTAATTGACCAATCACAATTCACCAATTTTACTTGCCATATAATAAAACATTTTTGTTATAAAATGTGAAAATTAATACATACCTAGATCGTTTCTCATCAAACTTTCCTGATGATTGGATATGGAACATTAGATCACCACCATTAAGGTATTCCATGACAAAGAACAAGTGATCCTGTAGGTGATGACGCCATCATGATAGAACAAACAAATGCGCATAAGATGAAGCATAGGGGCCTGGTCACTAAGCTACTTAAAAATATTAATGCACCTTTTCATAGTTTCCCAGAATGCTTCAGGATTCTGCTTGCTCAAGCGAGGTCAGGGTACAAAATACATAGAAAATATTAAGAGAGAATGAAGAAATTCAGTAGAAAACTTAGACTTTTAAATTAAAAGTGTGTAAGAAGAATTACAAAGATAGATGCAAATTCTCAAGCAAAGACAAATTTTTTTTCCCTGTTCTTGATTAGATACAGTAGTCATATCTTCCTCGATACACAATCAATTCTAAATATCCCCCCCCCCCCCGACCTTGCTTGTGCACGCAGAATCATAAAGCATTCTGGGAAACTACGAAAAGGTCAATAACTTTGGCGTTTTACATCAAATCTCAAAACACAACAATAAATCTTGTACCTGAGACTGGAATGCAGAATGCATGTGTGTTAAAAATGGATTTCTTGTACCCAAAGCCAAGATTCTACGTTCAACTAACGTGCACTCAACATCATCATCTTCAAGAACTACATCTTTTTTGAGTGCCTTTATTGCAAAATATTGCTTTGAATCCCTCAATTCACACAACAGCACCTATAAGAACAATGATAATTATAATATATATAATTAAATGTATTGTATGTGTGTGCACCCTATGGTATATACCGTATTCACCGGCGTATAAGTCGCACTCGCAGATAAGCCGCACCCCGAGTTTGGCAATGCAAATTTTGGAAAAAATGTTTTTTACTCGGGCACTTCTGGAGGAAGCCCGAGTTATAAAATGGCATTCTTTTTTTACCCGTTGGCCACTTTCCCGTTGGCCACAAATGGGTCGAATAGTTGAATAGTTTCCGCTCTCTTTAATAAAACCATTGGAAAAAGAGGATCAGGTGGGTCATATGATTATAATGCTTGTTGACTGAGTTAGGTCGGGCCGGATGGGAAAATACTCGGCTTAAGGTCATTCAGCACGTGCTCTTTCCATACGGCCATGACCTTGAGCCAAATATTTTCCCATCCAGCCCTCCCACTCAGTCAATAAGTACATATTACAACAGGACCTATAAGAACAATGATATATAATAATAGTTAGCATAAACCATCCAGTGGTCTATCGCAAATCCTGCAATCTGATTGGTGATTGGTTCGCTACTTGTGGTCTATCAGCTCATAGACCCCGAGTAGATGTAAACAAACAAACTGGCCGCTTCGTCGTCGCATTTTGCTAATGATTCGGAGGAGTTTCTCAACGAATTATAGTCTGTTGTTTGTTTCTGTCATTTTCTACTGACCTACTGGATGGTTTATGATAAAACAATTGAAGGGCTTGGTGGAAAAACGTGCTAGGTGACTATTAGATGATTTTTTCAACTTCTCTCAAAATGGTCTAAATTTCTGATTTAAAACACAACATGCTTTACAAAACCGTTATCCTTTAATTTTTGAAAAAAAATTGAGGTTTTTAGC
Source organism: Actinostola sp. cb2023 (assembly GCA_033675265.1). Taxonomy (NCBI): domain Eukaryota; kingdom Metazoa; phylum Cnidaria; class Anthozoa; order Actiniaria; family Actinostolidae; genus Actinostola; species Actinostola sp. cb2023. The sequence goes on along the minus strand of JAUJYZ010000091.1, from coordinate 628,518 downwards.
GATTTTCTATTAAGAGTTTCCATGGAAACCTTGGCAGTACTAAAACATCGCGGGCTCAAGTTATCACGTGATACGATGTAGTTCGTACAGATCGACTTGCAGTTCAGGAGGATTGGTGTATTTTGCCATGATTTAGAGTCTTTTATCACCTTTATTCAGCACAGAAGCCCCCAGCAGAGCATCATTAAGCGTGTCTGGCGTGGTAAGGCCGTTCTCCTGAAAGAACCCAGGAGTAAAAGATGCTATTTCAATCCCAGGTGAAATTGTATCTGATCTGGTCAGTCTGTGTTGGGTACGAGGACCTACAAGGCGGTTTTTGGTGACTTTCGACTTGTAAAGAATGCAATCGGTGCAATGTTTTGCCTGTAGGTCGGGGTGATAAAAGACTCTATAAAATATATATATTAAATAGCAGAAGGGCTGTAGTTCCGCGCACACTTTTGTCCAGAATTACCCATAATACTTTGCGGTCGTACGTTGGAAGTCAACAGATGGAGTTGCTAAAGTAGTCGAATCTCGGCGAGTAATGGAAGAGAGACGAAAAAATTCACGAGTATGTCAAGAAGAGAGATGTTAAGTACGCTGAGAAAGTGGCGTTTTGTTTCACAATGATGTATAATGGACAGAATATCGAAGTCAAATGTCGCTCATTTTCCAAAAACCAACTTGATGCTCATGTACAAATGTACAATGTAAGTCAGTTTACTTCGCTGAGATTAAAATTTGAAGACTAAATTCACTGATGTTACGCGTGAGTGCCGTATCGCACTCTTGGGAGTTATTAAAACAGTAATTCGATTCATTATAAAACCGCACACAATCAAGATATGCAGATTAGCAAATCCAGGTCCGTTGTCCAGCAAAGCGAGGCCGTTTCTATGAGAAGAATTCAAGGTTTTTTCAATTCTGATCGCTAAAAAAAAACCATCCAAACATAGATTTAGGTAAATATGAGCGTGTTCAAGCAAAAATCTAGATCAATAACAGAAGTTGAAAAAATCATCTAATAGTCACCTAGCACGTTTTTCCACACAGCCCTTCAATTAGACTACTCGTTCTCGTTTTCTATGAGGATAGTCAACTCGGCACTACGCGCCTTATTGACTATTGCCTCATAGAAACCTCGAATTCGTAGTCTAATAATATTATTGTTAAATATACTAATATACCTTGCCAAAGCTTCCTTTTCCAAGAACTTTAATCATATTGAAATCTTCTATGTGACATTGTTGCAAATCAAATTTGCTGGCATCTGGTATCTTGTCTGAGTCTTTTGACACTGGTGGTGTAACAGCATCCCACAGTGCTTCATATATATCAGACGAATCTTCTTCATCTTCATCGTCATCCTGGAATGACTGACTGGCTGTTAACTGAGCACGGGCCATTGCATTCTGAGCATCACTAATTTTCCTCTTTTGAACTGCAGCCTGTGGTGAATAAAACAACAAAACTTTGGTATTTTGTATTGTAATATATTGTAATGTACACTCAATTGCAGAAACGTTGTAGTATACATTTATACAAATATACAAATATCTAATGAGATGCAAAATGTTAGACATGGTAAAATACAACTGTTTATGCACAAAATAGTGCTGGAAATTATTGTGTTGTCCTTGTTGGATGCGATACTAATCTAAAATTGATGTTTCAGATATATTAGTAGAAAATAAGCGATGTTTCGTACTTTGTATCTCATTAGATATCTTGTATCTCATTAAATATTTGTATAAATGTATACAATGTACTACAACCTTTCTGCAATTGAGTGTATATAAGTATTGAAGATATAATAAAATGTAAAAAACAAACAAAACAAAAAAAAAACTTTTGGTGCGCTTTGAACAGTAGATGCTGTACGTTTAGGTAATAGTGTAGAATAGCGTAAGGTATTAAAGGTATAAGGTATAACTTTATTTAGACACGAAAGACATCGTTGACCTAGGATGCTCATTCCAAAGATGTACCAGATCACTTGCCGACGGTCAGCCGACAAGTGATTTCATACACTAAATTCTACACTATGACCTTTATTAGGCAGTGTTACATGTAGGAATGAATTGTGATATTTCAGTGGACATACCTTTGCTTCTTCGAATTTCTCAGCAAGCTCCTTTTGATTGATACCACATATGTTAGGGACAAGTTTGCGACATTTGTGATGGCAATTCATATTACAAGCTGCAGAGACAAATAAGTAAAAACCTAATGACCCTTGGATCTTTTTAACCTACCTACATTGTGTATCTCCTCCCCCTTCCTCCTCTCCTTAATATTTAGGGATCTCAAGATCCAGGACGGGAGCGAGGATGACGGGAGATTGAATGTGAGAACGACAGCATGCTACGATGGCACTTCATCTGTTTTCATGTCATAGATTGCCGTCAAGGACGTCAACTGTTGTTTTGAACATAATATTCGTCAGTGTGTGCGCTGTCATCCTCACGTTCAATCTCCCGTCGTCCTCACTCCCACCCTGGATCTTAAGGTCCCTATTGATACCATACCTGAACATTTGAGTCCTTGTCTAAACAAACCATAAAGAAGAGATCCACAGTGATCACAGAAGGTTGGACTCAGGTAATTGTTCACTTTAAAGATATGAGGAATATCAAGGCTGAATCTCTCTTTCAGGCGCTGCAAACAATGTTTAAAACTAATGTTAGCAATATCCCCTCAATATTCCACAATGATACAGGGGTTTCAATAGAAGCCGGTTACTGCCGGAGTTCCGGCGGTTACTTGCTGATCCTCCTACAGCTACTTTTGTCAGTGTACCATACAATCATACTTTTTTAACTAATTATTGTCTAGATCTAAAAACCAAAATTGAGTATATGGCTACTTTGAGCACCTCGTACAGCTACTTTAAAAATTCATGAAACCCCTGTGATATAGTGCTCCTCAGTTATACTTACCTCATTTTCTTCATTGTTAGATCCAGGACACTTGCTAAGTATCTTATAATGACATTTCTTGTGGCATGTCAAGGTACAAACTATGCATCAAACATCAATGTTAGTATAGCTATTTAAATGATTGCCAAGCATGATAAATCTTTTGCTGTCTGCCACTAGGGTGAGGGGGGGGGGGGGGGGGGGGGGGGGGGGGGGGGGGGGGGGGGGGGGGGGGGGGGTAAAGATCTTGGTAAAGATGTTTGTTTCTTTTTGTTTGTTTGTTTTTTATTCCTTTTTTTATTCTGGGTGTCTCCCTAATTTCTGGGTCCTCGCTACACCACTGCTGTCTGCAGTAGCAGAACAAGTTGGAATAGTTATAAAATTTTCACTAAATAATGGTGTTTCTATTACCTCGGCATTGATATCCTTGTTTGTTGAATCCCCTGGTAGACAAATGAACAAACAATATTTACTCATTCATTATATATTTATTATATACGCTTGAGCGATTTTATTTAACCCGTGGATACAAATTTGTTTCTATGTTTCGTGACTGTTCCCACTAGCTACGTATACATTGTATACACTTTTTCACGGGTTGAATAAAGTCACTCTTCCCTCATAGTATTTATCATAGCATAATATTATTGTTATTTTCTATTTTATTCTTATCTTTTAACATAGTATAGATTTAGTTTTAGTATTTATATTCTTAGTGTATTTTATTGTAGGGCCTCTATTGATAACAGTTTTTACAGCTTTGTAAATACTGATAGAGCTACTCTGTGTAAATAAAGGCATCTATCTATCTATAGATCTATCTATCTATCTGTCGGTCGGTCGGTCGGTCTGTCTGTCTGTCTGTCTGTCTGTCTGTCTGTCTGTCTGTCTGTCTGTCTGTCTGTCTGTCTGTCTGTCTGTCTGTCTGTCTGTCTGTCTGTCTGTCTGTCTGTCTGTCTGTCTGTCTGTCTGTCTGTCTGTCTGTCTGTCTGTCTGTCTGTCTGTCTGTCTGTCTGTCTGTCTGTCTGTCTGTCTGTCTGTCTGTCTGTCTATCTACAGTTTAATTTAATCCTCAATAATAAAATTATATAATTTAGCCTTAAATAATTTGTCCCTGAAACACAGTCAATGGTGAAGCACCACTCATCTGTCCTTATCATTAAAGTAAACAGAGCAGTAAGGATGTACAATACATTCAAATAATTAACAATTAGACTATGAGTTCGAGTTTTCTATGAGTCAATAGTATTTGAACTCATACAAAACGAGAACGAGTAGTCTAATTGTTTTAGTAGAAACCCAACTAGCATTTTACCTTCGAATTTATACCAAATTTATTGATTTTCTCTTTGTTTTTGTTCAAAACGCTGGCTTTTTCGCTACTCACTATCTATCACTCAATAGATAGTGAGTATGTTAGCCAATCAGATTGCAGGATTTGTGATAGTATGCTAGTTGGTTTCTACTAAATAAAAGAGAATAGATTGACAGCTACACTGTAATAACTGGATTACTCCACACTTGTCTGGGCTATATTCTGTAATACTGACTTACCACATAAACTCCCGACAAAGAGAACAAAAAACAGGCTGACGGAAAAACCGTGCTACAAACTTATGCCCTCTAATGTCATGTTCTTTCTGCTTTCTCATTGCACCTCTTCTGCCTGTCAATCCACTATGATTCTCATGTGGCTTGCCGACTTTGGTTGGGTCATCTGAACAATCAAATATATATGACATATTAGCATCAAGACTGGTCTTGTGAGGACAAACTACATATTGTACATGTATCACAGGATTGGTGCCCATTTTGAGGGGTATCGAATGATCAAGGTGAGACTTTGCGAGACTCCGAGACAAGGCATATTTTTGTGAGCCCGAGATGCTTTTTCACTGATTTCCTTTGTTTTCAAAATCCGAGACTCTGAGACAGCTTTTTGCAAAAAAACGAGACTTCGAGACCTGCGAAATTTGACCAAAATTTTGCGAGACTCTGACTTTTTGCGGCGACCATTCGACACTCCTCATTTGGGGGAATTGTGACTGGTCATGGATGTCTGTCTTGAATGGGGATTGTGGCCTAGAGGGGTGTCTGTCTGGAATTGATCATCACTATACTTTATAACACTCTGCTATTTTATTTGCACAACAACAGAACCTATAATGTATTGCTATAAATTATGGTAACAGTAGAGAATCACTTTAATACATACCAAGACAGGTTGTCGGTTGACTGCTGGCCAGCTAGTTGACCAACAACCTATTGACATTTGGTCGACAACCTATACCAACTGTCGGCCGATAGACGGTATATATACACTGACTAGTTGGTGACAGTCAACCGACAACCTATCAACAGCCAGTCAACAACCTACCATTATTGAACTGTCAGCCGATAGATGGTATATATACACCGACTAGTTGGTGACAGTCAACCGACAACCTATCAACAGTCAGTCAACAACCTACCAACTGTCGGCCGATAGACGGTATATATACACCGACTATAGTTGGTGACAGTCAACCAACAACCTATCAACAGTCAGTCAACAACCTACCAACTGTCAGCCGATAGATGGTATATATACACCGACTAGTTGGTGACAGTCAACCGACAACCTATCAACAGTCAGTCAACAACCTACCAACTGTCGGCCGATAGACGGTATATATACACCGACTATAGTTGGTGACAGTCAACCAACAACCTATCAACAGTCAGTCAACAACCTACCAACTGTCGGCCGATAGACGGTATATATACACCGACTAGTTGGTGACAGTCAACCAACAACCTATCAACAGTCAGTCAACAACCTACCAACTGTCGGCCGATAGACGGTATATATACACCAACTAGTTGGTGACAGTCAACCAACAACCTATCAACAGTCAGTCAACAACCTACCAACTGTCGGCCGATAGACGGTATATATACACCAACTAGTTGGTGACAGTCAACCAACAACCTATCAACAGTCAGTCAACAACTTATACCAACTGTCGGCCGATAGACGGTATACATGTATATACACCAACTAGTTGGTGACAGTTAACCGACAACCATTCTTGGATATAAAAACGATAAAACAAGAGTTGTCACTGACTAAAAACTTAAAAATTGTAAAACTGAACGCTTCAGTTTACTTAAGGTACCAGGGAACCTTCGTGACACTGTTCACTGAAAGCCACGTAGCGCGCTAACAACTCATCCGACATGTATAAAAGTATACATTTTCTTAAAGCTGAATAAATGCAGATTCTAAATATGCTGGAGATTATTTCCTATTTTGTAAATATTTTTTGTTATTGCACATTTTAGAAAATTCGACCGGCCTTGTTCAAAGAGAATTTTGCACGCGGGAATTCAATCGATTTTTAAACGGAAATTGTCATTGTAATGTGCACACTTTGTTTTAAAAAACTGTGTCTCCGATTTCCGATAAACGCTTTTGTTGAGGAGATATTTGCTGTCAAAATTCATTAATGTGTTTTTAAGCGATTTACACATAAATCATCAAATAACTTTTAAACGAGGCAACGTATCAAAAATCGGAGACATGTTTTTTTAGAACAAAGTGTGCTCATTACAATGGCACTTTCCGTTTAGAAATCAATTTAATTCCCGCATGCACAATTCTCTTTGAACAAGGCCGGTCGAATTTTCTAAAATGTACAATAATAAAAAATATTTACAAAATAGGAAATAATCTCCAGCATATTTAGAATCTGCATTTATTCAGCTTTAAGAAAATGTATACTTTTATACATGTTGGACGAGTGGTTAGTGCGCTACGCGGCTTTCAGTGAACAGTGGTCACGAAGGTCCCCTGGTACCTTAATACTAAAACCTTCTTCAGCAGCCATGTAGTTTTTAGTCAGTGACAACTCTCGTTTTATCATTTTTATATTCATGATGCCTGACTGCACATATAACTTGGTATGTGATTCTCTACGATTACCATGATAATTTATATCATTTACATTTTTTGTTTTATATATATTTGTTTTTGTTCACGTTCACGTTTTAACGAGCTTTGTAGCTCTTAGGTGACTACGTGTTGAAATAAATTATTATATTTATTATTATATTATATTTACAAAGAGTGACACTATAACAGCTTGATATAGTGTGGGGTGGGGATGCAAAGTGCACTACATGGTAATTTTTGTAATGACTCTTATTTATAGTTCAGTGTATAATATTATTGTTCATAGGCCAATGTAAACTCACCCAAAACCTCATTATAATGGCGCACTTGTACCAGCAAATGACCACCAGGTTGTAAATCGAGCTAAAAAAATCAAGCAAATTATTGATTATTATACACTCAATCAACTCTCTCTGATACCCTAGGGACCAGTTTGTACTGCTCAATTTGGGAAAGTGTCTGGATCATGTGAATTTATAGTAAAACACTGCAGCAGTGACCAGTCAAAGGTGTCCATCCGTCTTAGAGAGGTATCCATCTTAGGGACCGTCGACATATTCACCTTTCCCCACTTAACGTCCACTGGACGTTTAGGTCAGACCCCCCCCCCCTCCCCCCCTCCTTAACGTCCACTTGGAATTTCCTGTTTTTCGTATTGAAAATGCGTGGGAATGGTTTTGCATTCGGCAACATTACTCAAAACAAACGGTAACAAACAACAGTCCAAGGTTCTTTATACCGCTGGAAATCCTCAAAACTGCCCCCATTCCATTTTCATTCTCCTTAATAACAAGCATTCTCGTACCCAAGCCACCACAAACAGAGGTGGTCATCCAAGATTTTCGATAGTTTTTATCAGAATCTATTTATATAACACCGAAGTTTGTTAGAACGGACCACCAGTTTGTTCGTTTTATCTTTGCTTTCTTTTTGATTTCAACATGAAGTAAAAACATTTTTTATGTCCCACACTAACGCCCAAATTTTTTCCTGCCTTACCCCCTCCCCCCCTAAACGTCCAGTGGACGTTAAGCGGGGAAAGGTGAATATGTCGACGGCCCCTTAGACAGGTGTCAAACTATAGAGAGAGAGTTGACTGTACACGAATTATGAAAAGTGTGAATAATATAGATACGCTAGTAGATATATCTACCGTAATAAACATTTTTAATAAACTTGTGGCCCTCAAGTACTATTTATGTAGAACTAACTGTGATATTTCTACTGTTTTCTATTGTTTAATTACTGCTATTTAGTACAATTTAGTACGTATTTGTACTCTAGTGATTAAAAGTATATTGCTAGTGAATGTGCTATGAACAAAATTATTTTTCATTGATGCAATATAAGGCTAATTATACAGTGCAACGTTAAAAACTGTGTCCAACTTTAAATTAATGTTTGCATACTTCTTTCTCGACCTAAAACAATACATGTATCTTATGTCTCGCCATATCGACAGTTGATTGGCTAATAACGGTGACAGAAGTTCAATTCAATTCAATTATTAACATACAAAACAATATATAAAGTACAATTAAGTCACACGCCCCTGCAAATAGCTTAGCTATCTAGTAGTATGTGAATACATTTACAGGTGGTTACAGTACACTGTAAAACTTATATACCAAGTAATATAGCTAAATTTACATTTGTATCTAAGTATAATTATCATGATTTATTAATTTGTGTTGCAAAACCCTTCAAATGTCAGTCTATTTCAGGCTATTTCAACATCCAATATTTTGTCATCAGCTGAAATCAAAGGAAGTGGCATTGCCCATGACACAGGTCAAATCTACTTCCTTTGCTAACAAAATGACAACATGATTATATATTAAGCTTATTGCTGGCGGTCGCAGTCAACCTTCAAACGTGTCTATTCAAATTGATGTGTCAGAGAATTATGAATATTTCATGCATAAAATAGCAAAGCATAATTTAATGTGACAATATTTTGCTTGTATTCAGCGGCATATTGACATTAAAGTAAGTGCTTTAGATGCCCAACGGAATTCATCAAATATATCATGACATACCCACACACTACTGTACCCATCCTGCTTGCACTGGTCCACCAGGAACTGTACTCCAATAGATACGTTTCCCAGAAATTTGTCTGGTTTTTCCTTGACTACGATAGTTATAATACGACCTTCATTGTTGTGAGTATCGAAGCATTTGTTCCAATCTGGAAATATAGTTCTCTTTTTTTGTACAAGAGTAATTCCTTGGCCAGTCATCATGGCTTCCTTCACATGTACAGCACAAAATGGGTCGTACATTTTCCAGTTTGAAGCAGGTTTGACTTCGATTAATTTAACTCGAATGAAGCCCATCTTGGAAAGACGTACTCCAAGACGCTCCTGTTCTATAAATATTAAGTTGAAGGTTTTAGTATAAACGAGAAATTATGTCTTTATGATGAAGAAACTTCACTTCTGTACAATTATGGAACCCGTGACTAAACCTTAAATGGCCCAAATGACCTTATTAGGATAGCCCTTGAGCCTGGTCAAGCTTACTTCCTGTGGTGTGTGATGTCAATACACGGTGTGACTCATGTTTTGACGTCATATTTACAAAGTATAAAGTTGATTGTTATATTGGCAACTGATGTGTGTAATATTGAGCCCACTGAAACGTCATGATTTTAATAAACTTTATACTTTATTGGATAAAAATTTTTATTTAAAAAACTGATAAACAATGGAACGTTTTATGCCTATGGTCTACCCCCGCGTGACATACGGTGAATGGTTTCCGGTCTTACTGGTTGATATCTGTGAAGTCAGGTTGTTCCTTCTTTTCAAAGAAATAGTTATAGTATGCGCTGAAATGAACTACAGGAATTGATAGCTTGACTGATAACGGATAACGGATCATAGACTCATAGTTGACATCTACGCGCGACCTAGCCTAAACGCAACCGGAACATTCAAAAAACTGTTCCTATTTTAAACACAAGAAAAAAAAAGGAATGTTAACCTAGTGGTAAGGGGGACGGGGAAGGCCTGATACTCAGGTAAAGGAACGTACGTAGAACAAAGTTACACATAACTTTTTACAACACTTCTCGCCCTCACACCCAAGTTTAGACTAGGGTCTGACCGGGGGGTCTGTTCGGTCGGGACCGGTAAAGAAATAACCGTTAATTAACTTACTGGGTGAGGCAAATGGAAGACAAATACTTTGTCAACAGACATCGCACGGAGTGCGGAAAAAATTAAAACTCTACGCACATTTATATTTCCTTTATTTGCACAACGCTAATTGTACCACAGGAAGCCCAAGCCCAACGTTTGTTTGTCTCTAATTTATACAAGCAATAATTTATTCTCTACTTTCTCATACCACATAATGCTTTGCGCGTATAATTACATGGTTGACAGAAAGCTCCCATTTTCTTTAGTATTTAATACCCCCCAAGGCGCAAAGCATTATGTGCTATGAGAATTTATAACATGACAAACCTACACAGTGTCTTCTTTATGCTCTTGGTTGTATTTGTTGCTTGTTTGTATTTCGCATGGGCGGTAACCGAATGGACGGGGTTCCGGTGGTGGGTACGTAGAAAAACAAGCAACCTCGTCCCCAGGGCCCTCTCTTCTCGCTATTTTCAAAATGGCGGACGCTGGAGCAAGTACATGTACGCGTGGAGCAAGTAAGGCTCGTAAACTTGTCCTCCACATCGATGTCAACAACACAATCTTTTCTGGAGACTCAAAAACAAAGTTAACAGATTTGGAAGGTGTCTTGAATGAGTATTTGACTGAAATTGTATGGGGGAATGTCAATGAAAGTGGGCAATGGATCCCAACTGCTAACCCCATATCGACTACACCTCCCACCCCAAGGGATGTATCCTACTATAAATATGCCGAGGAGAAGTTTATACAAGCAGGAAAACCAAGGTCGGACTTCAAAGATCATGTTAGAAGGTTTACATTTGAAGATGTTGGACGACAATTTCGATCTTACGCGGAGAAAGTGAAAGAGAGTTTGAAATTCAATGTCAATGATGCTTGCAAAGTGGATCACTGTCGATTGGAACCATTGCTTATGACAGAAAAGGACGGTTTGTACTACCGCGTAATACCGTCCTTTTTTAAATTATTAAACCATTTGCTTATGACTGACAGAGATTTCAGTATTATTCTGAGAACATTTGGTACCGATGGAGACATTGCATTGCAAGCCACTCAACTATACACTGAAAACTTTCATCCTAAGTTTGCTTTTCCTTCCACAAAGAAACTCTCTGTGCATTTCAATCCTGGAAGAATCCTGCCATCAGTAGAAGGGCTATGCATCACTACTGGTGTTGACTCTGTTACATGTTGTAACAAGATTTACCAAGTTTTCAGTAAGTCGTCTGGCGTTCAACTCTACTTAGACAACTATGACTGGTGGAAAAGGAATGGATTCAAAAGTGATGCTGGAAAACCACTGTTAATTGATCCATGTGATTCGACAGTGCAGCATATCATGTTTGATGATAATATCAGACCGTGGGAGCCAATGGATAATATTATTAGGCTGCTAGTGAAAGAACATGGCCAGTTTATACATAAAGATTGCAGGGAATTTGATGGCCTTTGTTTGTTGAGAACAAATCTGTTTGAGAGTGTCATCAATGAAGACTATTTCATTGAGAAAGTGAACATGTGTGAGCAAAACTATAATGATTATCTGTCAGCAATCGAGTAGCTTGTGAATTACATTAGAAATGGCAATAATAATATTAATATTTGTAGAGTGCAAACCATATGTCCATCAAACAGTACTAACTAATTATTAGTACTAAATAGCACTAATGAAACAATAGAAAACAATGGAGATAACACTATTTAGTACTATTTAGTAATAGTACTATTTCACGGACATATGATTTGCACTCTATGCTATATAAGCCTATTTATTTATTATTTATTTATTCAGTGTTTTTTCCTTTTTGTTTCTTCATGAAAATGTAAATGATGGTATAAATTAAATAAAGTGTTTATGATGTTTCTATAATCATCTCCAGTCATATCTAATCAATCAATCAATATATCTCTTTTACATAAAAATCCTTATAATGAAGTCTACTTAAATATATGTAAAATGTGTATAAAATAAAATACTGGTATATATTAAAAAGGTATGCCATATCTATAATATTATTACAAAATTGTTTTAATCAATAAAATACAAAATGGCTGTTATTATGGATACTCGTTTGAGGTAACTCGGCAGAGAAGTTCAAGCCAAATGGTCCCGTGAGTTAACCGAAATTCAAAACGTGATTAATCATTGTTTTGACAGTACTCACAGTTGAGTGATTTTGGTAGTAGCATGTCTTGTAGCCTATCAACAAGGCTCTTCAAGGGGGAGGGAAAGGGTATTTGGGGTGAATCTTTATCTTTATCAAAAAAAAATCGTTCATAAAATATATTTGGAAATTCAATTCTGATATGCTAATTATTGTTATCAGCGTCCCCACCCCTAGTCCTCTCATCCGTCTTTAGTTCCGTCACGCAACGCTCTCTGCGTGACGGAACTAAAGACGGATGCGAGGCCGGTATAGGGAGACTACCCCACCCCATGCATTTGAAAATTGGACAAAACAAATAAGGAGCCCTCGGTCACTAGTGGTCAGTTAACATTTTCACGGATCCAACATGGCGGACGTGGTCTGGTTGTTTACAGGAACATGAATTTGAATGCCACTTCTGAACCTTCTACAAGCAAACAACGAGCTCGAGATATGATGCAAGGTATCAAATGTAGAATAGGAAGCTTATATATTACACACGATTGATTGTATTCAAAAGTTCTCACTGAAACTATACTTGAATCAAGCGTCGTTCAAAGTGTGAGGTGGGTGGCTTCTGAAGTTTGATTGAATAGAAAATAAAGGGCGTACGCGTTGCTAGCGTCATGTAAGGAAATCCAAAGAAAAGATTGGCCGCAGATGTTTTGTTAGCGTTGAGACCTTGTCAAGCTGTCATCTCGTTTATCTTGTAAATCCCAAAGGTCTAGAGTTCACAGCTTTATTTTTACGAACTGGTAGACTTAAGAAGTTATTGACGGGACGTCAAATATGACTATTGTCAGTTCGTCCGATAGCAAAGTTTAAACTATAAAGCAAAGTTTAAAACATATTCCATGAGATGTCTATAGCTTTAATTGTGTGGCGAAATGCCTTGGCTACCGTAATAAATAACTTTTATGTTTTCTTTTTCTATTGTAACTTAAGCTTTTAAAAGCTTAAATATAATCAAAAGGGCAGGTCAATTCATATCATAATTATACCGAATTGTCTGAGAATACAGTACAGTAGTACAACTGTACAACAGTACAACAATGTACCTTTACATACATTTGTAGATGTTGACTAATATTGAAGATGTCTTGATTTATTTGATGTGTGGCGTCCTGGTCATTCATACATGTACAGTGTGTGTTGCGTACTGGTCATTCATACATGTACAGTGTGTGTGACGTCCATACATACATGTATAGTGTGTGTGACGTACTGGTCATACATACATGTACAGTGTGTGTGACGTCCATACATACATGTACAGTGTGTGTGACGTACATGTACATGTACATGTACAGTGTGTGTGACGTCCATACATACATGTACAGTGTGTGTGACGTACTGGTCATTCATACATGTACAGTGTGTGTGACGTACTGGTCATTCATACATGTACAGTGTGTGTTGCATACTGGTCATTCATACATGTACAGTGTGTGTGACGTACTGGTCATTCATACATGTACAGTGTGTGTTGCATACTGGTCATTCATACATGTACAGTGTGTGTGATGTCCTGGTCATACATACATGTACAGTGTGTGTGACGTACTGGTCATACATACATGTACAGTGTGTGTGGCATCCTGGTCATACATACATGTACAGTGTGTGTGACGTACTGGTCATACATACATGTACAGTGTATGTGGTATCCTGGTCATACATACATGTACAGTGTGTGTGATGTCCTGGTCATACATACATGTACAGTGTGTGTGACGTCCTGGTCATACATGCATGTACAGTGTGTGTGGCATCCTGGTCATACATACATGTACAGTGTGTGTGACGTCCTGGTCATACATGCATGTACAGTGTGTGTGGCATCCTGGTCATACATACATGTACAGTGTGTGTGACGTACTGGTCATACATACATGTACAGTGTGTGTGACGTACTGGTCATACATACATGTACAGTGTGTGTGACGTCCTGGTCATACATACATGTACAGTGTGTGTGACGTACTGGTCATACATACATATACAGTGTGTGTGACGTAGTGGTCATACATATGTGTACAGTGTGTGTGGCGTCCTGCATGGTCATACATGTACATACATGTACAGCGTGTGTGACCAAGTACGCCACACACACTGTACATGTATGTATGACCATGGGCTTCTTGTCTACATAACTGCTTTTCATGTACTTTATTGTTTCTTTCAATACTTTTAAAAATCATTTCATACGCAGTAGATACATGTACATATGTAACTATGTATACATGTACATGTAACTGTAGCTGTATATATTTTGAGTGCATTAATTCTTTTGTATTAAATCAGAATCAAAATGTTGAAGGACATCAGGCACTGTGGCTAATATGGCATTCCTTGACAACGAAGATTTTCTCATATCACACATAAGACATTGCTGTGTTACAAGTGATGATACTGGTAAACCTAACTCATTGTTATTAGATATCTGTACATTTGTATAAGGACTGCAGAGACAGGGGGGGGGGGGGGGGGGGGGGGGGGCTTTGGCCACTTTTAGCCAAAAAGTTTGTCACAATACATTGCTGTCTGATATATACTACCGTAGTATACTAGTAATACCCTCCCCCTCCCCCCCCCCCCCCCCCCCCCCCCCCCACTTTCAAGGGTGCTTCACGGCCCCTGATGTATACACTGTAGATATCTGTAACCAGTGATACACTGATAAACCTGAATCATTGTTAAATAATAATATCATGTACTTTCATTGGTGTTTCTTTTTTCATCTAGGAATGTGTGAAATGGTGATTGTCAATGAAGAAGTAGAAAATGATAAAAACAAAGAAAGACGTAAACTGCTGGGTATCGGGAGCTCTAATGAATCTTATTCTTATGTTAAGTAAGTAGAATTATTATATTGAAATCATACTAGCCAATACAGTAGTATTAAAATAATGCTTACATGTACATACATGTACTGTATATATAGCTATAATATATTGGAAGCACATAGATAAAGTTTATATTTTGCAGGTGATATTTTGACAGCCATTTATTTGTATTTTGAAGGGATACTTTGGATATCTCCAGTGTCTCTCAATCATTTGACATAGCTGTGAGTCCAGAGCTCAGTTTACGAAATCCAAAATCTCTAGACAAAACAGGGAAAAATGGAAAGAAAAGGTACATAGAAACATGTTCTGTAGATATACGTACTGCACTCATGCTGTATGTGTCTTTGCAATACAAATTGATGAATCACATCATATAGTTTTTATTTAACTACATGTAATAGAGCATGGCTCTCCTACAGAAATAATGCACGCTGAGGTCTTGAAAGGTGCTAGTGGATGCATTATTTTTGCTTAGAAGTATATACATGTACGGTATGGTTCGTGCCGTGATGGTATTGCACCACGATTGTGTGGTATCCAAGCATTCTGATTGGTTGAGTGATGATTTTGCATGCTGTGAATGGTTTGAAAATACAAAATCTTATCAAGTTACAGTAAAGCTTCTCGGAGATATTTACGAAAACGATGGTTTTTCTGCTAATCAAAATGCCACCTCTCCCAAAGTACAAGGCCTTATATCTCTGAGACACATTCACCGAATTTTGGTGGCATTTGACATTTTGTTATTTGAGCATAAAAGGGCTTGTCTACAAAATATTGAGCTTAACGACCTATAGGTGTCCTTATTAGAAGAGGCTATAAAACGTTTTCCCGCTCTGTTTACTGTACATACTTTAGCGCTCTTTAATAAAGACACCCCTGAACTGTTCATGTAATTTACAATTCAATGTCTTTTTATTAAGAAATAATGAATTGAAGATTAGAAACATCCTTTGGATAGATCCACAAGAACCATTACCAAGTAAGTATTGTGTACATTATAATAATACAATAGTACATTATAGGTGGTAATTATCAATCAACTTTATTTTCATAGGGTGACACGTAACAGTTTTCAATTGTAATCATATGATTTTGAATGCAATTTGGGATTTAATTAGGGTTTATCAGGTAATTTCAAAACTCATCGGACAAAAAATGATTATCATAGCTGGAAAGAGCTCGTTAAAATTAGTAAAAATGTGAAGTTTGGAAAAGATCGCTCCACAAATTGCAAAGATATGAATTTTCAAAAATCGAAATTTTATATGAAAACCTTTGGAAATTATGCAACTCTTGCCTCCAACAAAGGTTTTCATACAAAATTTCGATTTTTGAAAATTCATATCTTCGTAATTTGTGGAGCGATCTTTTCCAAACTTCACATTTTTACTAATTTCAACGAGCTCTTTCCAACTATGATAATCATTTTTTTGTCCTATGAGTTTTGAAATTATGTGATAAACCCTCATTGTGCACTACTCGTAGCCAATGATAAGTTTTTTATGAATATTAAATGTACATGTTTAAAAAAGTCCAACAATTTTCTTGTGAAACCCCTCCCCCCCCCCCTCCCCGCAAAAGCTCCAGCCCCCCCTCCTGTTAAAAAATGAGCAGCCCCTTATTACTGATAATTATTGACTAAAGCATAACATGAAACCAGAAAATGTCAATCACGTCCGAACTTTTTCTCTGTAGAGCTAAATCTCATGAAAGTGTTCTTGTGAAATAGGTGCTGAAATTAATGATGTGTTCAAGAAGCGACCATTCAAGAAAAAACAGCACTCAACCTCCTCCTCCAGACTGTCCAAACAATTAAAAGAGACAAGAGAACCTAACAATCCCTACTTGGATTATGCACGATTTGATGGAGAGGTGCTTTTTAACTTGTACTTTTTTGACAAATTGACAGTAAGTTATATGTAAGTTGTACATTTTCAGGCTTACCAAGGAACGTGCCCTACTAAGAGACTAAGGATATTTCTAACTATGGTCAATGAGGTACAGAATTGTTGTAATGTACAATTCTATAATCATGATACTGTATGTACAATTTTAATGCTGTACATTTTTTATGTAGGATGATAGAAGCTTTCCAATGTTCGTCACTGTACTTGGTAAGTCATTCCTAATACTATAAATACATTAAGCAAAAAGGTCCTCATTATTTGAAATCTGGAGTATTATTTGAAGATTTTAGTAATATATATGAAATAAATAAAACACAAGGTTGGACTTATCATGTACAGTCAATTGCAAAAATTCTGGCCGCTACGAAGTATCAGACAGTATATCAATATATCAGGTGCATTATGGGTAACAAGACGCTCAATGAGCGTACACTCGGGCTTATGAAAAGGACAATGTCAGTTGCGTGAGGAGAGACCTGACAATGACTGACAGTTGCGTGACGAGGGAGACTATATGTCTGCCAGATGAAGGGCTATACGATCTCGATTTACGAACTATTGACCTTGCTTTCCTTAAATGCTTTGATGTAGTTTTGAAGTACGATTTTTACGATTCCTTTTCCTTCTGAATTTTTCAAACGTGGAATAAAATAAACATCCATCATGAGTTACTGAAAATAACTCGACTGGCTCGACTGTTTGCATGACTTCTGTACATATAGCTTTCTGTCAATAGATGGAGTTATACATGACCGGCGTTGGTCGTGAGTTTAATTATAATGAAACCACGGCGTGACGGCAGTCATGCAGCAAGCACTGATCCCAAATCTTGCTCATGTTAAAACAATGATTGCATGATCGTGTTTAAAAGGAAGTGATCGATGGCTCGACTTCGCCATACAACATAGGCTCATCGTAAAGTCCATTCAGAACTAGGAATTTCATTCGAAGTTATGCCCAAATTTCGTACATTGACCTTGCTTAGTCCGTGGCGTTGATGACGGCCTATTTGCTTTGATGAAGTTTTGAAGTACGATTTTTACGATTCCTTTTCCTTCCGAATGTTTCAAACATGGAATAAAATAAACTTCAATCATTATATTTCTCAGAAATGTGTTTCATTTTATTGTTGGATACCTTTTAAACGGGTTTTTGAAACCACGGCGTGACGGCAGTCATGCAGCAAGCACTGATCCCAAATTTCGTAGACTTCGTACATTGATCTTGCTCATGTTAAAACAATGATTGCATGATCGTGTTTAAAAGGAAGTAATCGATGGCTCGACTTCGCCATACAACATAGGCTCATCGTAAAGTCCATTCAGAACTAGGAATTTCATTCAGTCCAAGCTCTCCGTTATTATTTGGCTGTTTTAGTTTTCATTTCGGATTTCATTTGCTGTCGAAATTCGAATATATCCAGGATGCTTCAAGTAATCGCTCGATGGGAATATATTTTGGGACAGAGTGTAGCTTGCTTTCTTATCTGCTGAGTAATCTTGGAACTCGATACGATCACATACTTCGCATTTTTTGTACCGATAAGATCACATACTTCACATTTTGTGTCCTACGAAGAAAAATAATGATAGAAGAAAACGCATTTTCTAACTCGGGCTTCCTTCGGAAGGGCCCGAGTAATTAAATAATCGAAAATTCCCCTTTAAAGCGGGTTAACGCCAGCAAAGTTGGTAGAAATATTTAGTATAATGTTTATTTTAGTCATACGTTTGTTGTTTGTAAATTTTGCTTCATTTAATAGTATTAGTGATACACCCGATATATTGATATATTGATATACCGTGGCGGCCAGAATTTTTGCAAATGACTGTACATGTACAGTAATTAAAGCAAACCAATTCAACATATTAGTACAGTACACATTCAATAACAATATATATATATAGTATTCCTATCATTGTATTTACAACTGAAGATGGCAGTACGCACTGCCGAAACATGTCTTGTTTAAAAGTATTTGTGTTATTTCTTAAAATTCAATAACAATTATTATTGTATGTTGTTATTGAAGAAATAGAAAATGAGGCAGCGTGCTCTGTTGAATTATAGAAGCATGTGGGATTCATATGGAAGAAGATGAGAGAAGTGTTAGGAGAAGCACAAGGCGAACCCGAGTGCTTCTCACACTTCTCGAGTCTTCTCTCCCTCAGCGGACAAGTTTTCTATTTCTTTTATGATTAAATACAATTTATTATGATTTCAAGGCAAGTTTTCAATTTTGTTCGTTACAAAAATGTTTGAATATCTGTGCGCGCTTGCTGTGTGCTCTCATAGAGCATGCACATCCTTAGGCATACAACTGGGTGTGTGCATTATATCATAGTTATTTTATAATAGGTACTGCAACTGTACAAGACTTGATTGGACTCATCATGTACAAGTACGCAGCAGAAAACCTGGAACCTGTACTCTATGTAAGTACATTGACATGACGTGGGGCGACGTTTCATCGGAGCCCACGCCGAAGAGCACCTCTAGACTCTTGAGCTCTGTGAACTACACAAATATATTAAATATTACAACATGTAATTATCACCAAGGATCAAATAATACAATATAGTTTGGTTTCATTCCAGGGTACATCAGACCACTATTGTTTACAGATTGCTGAAGATGATGGAGAAGTTGATACAGACTTTCCTGGTAATACATATATTCTAGTGGGTTACTAGTTATGGGTTGGGTTTTTATTTCCTTTCTGGGTTGGGTGTTCAACCTAGTGTAGGGCAGGGCCATGTGTCCTTTTTTTTATTTATTTTTATTTTTACAGTAAATTTCATTTATTAAACAAATTACAATAAATTTTACAACATTTTACAATGTGTCCTATTGTTGTAACACCTGCCTCCAGGCGAATTTTATTTTTTTATTTTTTTAAAATAAGAGATCATCTTGTAAGATCATAGTGACTTATAAAGCTGCGTCACTTCTCTTTCTATGCAGCCCTTGATAAAGAAGAATTCATTACTAAGTTTGGTTTCACATGTTTGGCACTTGTTGAGGTAAGAGCATCAAGCATTACAAGTAGTACAGTATATCCAAACCACCATTCAGATCCATTGTTCCAGCGGTTGGAACAATGGAAATGGATCCGAAGGGACAGAGGCTGCCGAGAAGGTCATGAGGGAGGGTGGGTAGAAAGAAAACACCAAACAAAACCAAAACATTTACGAAAAGGGTAAGCCTGTGGTCCAAAGTCATGTCCACCTCCTACCTCCCAGTACATGTGTACAGTACGTGCCTGGCTGAAAACAACAGCTGTGCCCACCACACCCGCCCCCTTGTGTGCAGGCAGTGTCCGGCTCGATGTTCTTCATCAGACTGGTTTGGGCAACTAACAATACGTTAATTACATGAATCTCCTTAAGTTTATATATAGTCTTGCATATCATTAAACCATCTCCCTGGGGACTAATGGAGCGGTTGGAATGGTATATACTGTATTAATTCCTAATGTCATTTTTTTATGTGAATACACCTTATGCAATACCTAATTTATCCGTGGGGTACTGGGTTCTACTTTGTTCAAAAACATGAAAGCGAGGACGGTCGGTCCACTCGTAAATTCAAAATGGCGTCGACTTCACTATCCTCTCGGCCAGTTGTACACGGTCCTTGCTTTTTAAGCGAAGAAGACGTACCTGGAAGCTCACTGAATGGACGAAAGCCGGTTCAATTGAAGAACTCCGAGTTGACGTTTTGGCTAAAGTGCCGTGGAGACTCTTGCAAAGGTCTGCAGACGAAGGCTCTACTTGTGAAACGGTGTGTGGCTTTATATTCTTCACTACTTCGGCGAAATCGCTTGTCTGCTAGTGACGATTCGATTTATGAGTATCGTTGTCAATACGATCGCGAATTATAGTTGCTTACTTGTTTCATCAATTTGCAGGGTTGAGGAATATATAAGTCGAGGGCTGGAAGGATTTATTTTTGATCCCGATGAAAACGAAGTTTATACAAAAAGGAAGTTCCATCACCTGTCCTCGAAGCTAGTTGACTCGAGTTCAAATTCCAGTGTTCCTTTATCCAGCTGTTCACCAAACCCTCTGGGAAGTACGCCAACCTCTAGAAAAGTTGTTTTCCCGAGCACTGGTTGGAAATCATCTTTAAAGAAAGCTCCATTCTTCACCCGAGCTGAAGTTGATCGCCATATTATGAAATGTGGTAAAAGTGTTGCTGCATCTAACCACTCTGTCCCCACTGGAATGCAAAGGGCAACAACATACCTCCAGGACGAATACCTGCATGATATAGCAACAAATTATGATCAGATCTATTTTTTCTTCAAGGCGAAATGCTATCATAGCTTCAAAGTAAATGAACAGCCACACGAGCTAAAATTGGCATTGTGCATTATCTCTGGCGAAGTAGAATATGCTTATTGTGGCCCATCGTGTGCTGCAGGGAAGTCTGGCTTCTGCAACCACATGCTAGCATTGATGCTTAAAGTATGCAAGTACTCACTGTATGGATGCTTAGATGTGAAATCTCTGAGTAATGAGGAAGATGAAAGACCAACACTGGTCTGCACATCCACATTACAAAAGTGGAACAAGAAAAGGGATGAGGGAGTGTGTGCCCAACCTCTCATGGAGGTCACTGTTTCAAAAACAAACTTTGATGGCAAAAAACGTCCGGGAATAACTTCTCAACTATATGAAGCAAGGAGGAATAACAGTAATTTTGATGAAAGTTTGAAATCATTTATGGCCTCCTTGAACAGAATTGACCCCAAACTTGGACTTGTGCAGGTTGGAAGTACACCAGCACCTAGTGTTGAAACCCAGTATGGAAAGTGTCCAGTGGGTTCCTATGGGTCATACCAGCTTGGATATACAGAATCCAACTTTAAAGTTTGGGAAAATCTAGAAACAGTTCAACGAAGAGACATTGATATGGCAGCAGAATTCCCTTCTTATCCTTCTTTTCCTCTGCACGACTTCAATGTGGGTTATGATCTACCAATACCATGTAATTTGAATGACACTGAAAAGACCAAATTAAACAGTCTGAAGGTAAGAACTGTACATCGTATATGATATTTTTTATTATTATTTTACAATTACTTATGTCAAGTACCATGGAACATACATCTACATGTATATGTACCACATGTGAAAAAGTTTATAATAATAATTATTTGAATAAACAGTCGATAAATAATTGATTGATTATAATTAAGTAACTAGTTGACTACAGTAAAAATCAGTGTAGAATTAAGCTAGTTACTACATTGATAGTACAAGTGTGTGGAATTCAATTAGTTTAGGACCTTACCCAGGGTACACCTACAGTACATGTACAAACTCATGACCTGTAACATCCATGCAGTGTCTTTAGTTAAAATGCATACCAAAATAAGGTTCTTGTAATATGGGCACTAAATCAAATTTTCATGATAGGTTTGTGATGAAGAGGCCAAAAGAATCGAAGAAGAAACAAGAACACAGAGCCAATCACAAACCTGGAGAGATCAAAGAAAATTTAGGATCACCGCTTCAAATTTTCATAGAGTTAGCATAAGGAAAAAAAATCATGAAAAGCTAACACAGGATTTGATATCTGCAAAAACATTTACCTCTGCAAGCACAGAACATGGCCTGAAATATGAGAGTGTTGCTTTAAGGGAGTACAGTAGGTACATGACCAAATCTGGCAGGCCTGTAAAAGTTTTGCAAAGTGGCTTATGCATATCACAGAAACTATTTGTGTTAGGTTGCACACCTGATGCAAGAGTAATTGACCCTGGTTCTACACAACAGTTTGGAATAGCTGAGGTAAAGTGCCCACATTCCAAGTTTTCTGTTAACCCTCTAGAGGCTTGTTCAGATCCAAAATTCTGTTTAGAAAATGAGAATGGCACACTCAAGTTGAAGATAAAACATGACTATTATGACCAAGTACAGGGTCAGATGGGATTGACGGGAGCAGCCTGGTGTGACTTTATCGTTTATACAAGAAAAGGGTTGTCCATTGAAAGAATTGTAATTGATCAACACTATTGGAATGAATTAAGGAGAAAACTATGCCAGTATTACTTCATGTATTTTCTCCCTCTAGCTTCCAAAAGCTAGGGTAACAGATAGAGTACAAACACTAAAAAGCGTGCAATGTTTTGCATTATTTAGTACCAAGTAGCAGTAATTAAACAATAGAAAACAATAGAATTATCACTATTGAGTACTAGATAGTAATATTTATGTTTCATGCTTTTAGTGTTTCTACTCTACATGTACCATGTACATACAGTACAGTATTAATGATTTAATATTTCCTACTGTATGTTAGAGTGATTCCAATAAACCTGGGCATTACTAACTCCAACAATACACACTATTAGACACTCACTCTTTTGTTTTCTTTGCATCTAATAAACACTGACAGCTAATTAGTAGTGCCCAGGTTTATTGGAATCACTATAAGTAGTGTTCCCCACTATAAAATACAGCTATTATTTGCAGTACATGTTTATTTGAAGTAATTCAACTACCGGTACATGTATGCATAGCAGAGTACAAATATTGTGTGAGACTGAAGCGAGTAAAAATATACAGCAATTTATTTTAACCAATACACTGCTTGCCTCATATGCCATTATTAGTTTCAATAAATAAATTTGGATAATAAATGTTTATTGGACATTTTGAATGAATGAATGACAACTAGCTTGTTCTTTCCATGGGGGACGTCAATAAGTTAGCCTTTACATAATATTTGACTCTCCCTATGGTAGTCCCTATGGTATTATTATTATTATTATGAAGAAATAGAAAACGAGCATGCGTGCTATGTGCAGATTTATAGCACGCGGGGACTGATCAGAACATGAGAGAAGTGTTAAGAGAAGCACGACGCGTAGCGGAGTGCTTCTCAACACTTCTCGAGTGTTCTGATCAGTCCCAAAGTGCTATAAATCTTCACATAGCACAGTGGGCGAGTTTTCTATTTCTTTTATAAAATACAATTATGATTTTAAGGCAAGTTTTCAATTTTGTTCGTTACAAAAATGTTTGAATATCTGTGCGTGCGTGCTGTGTGCTCTCATAAAGCATGCGGAATACGCATCCTTTGGCCAATCAGAGCGCGCATTATATCATAGTTATTTTATAATTATTAATAAAGTTATATTGTTCATGTTCTGTATTTATGCACTAATGATGGGATTCTGAAGATTACATAAAAAGGCACACACTGTCCACATCTGGTTGACAGTTCCAAATAAATTAATAGGAATAATCCTCTCCCAAATGTGAAAGTTTTTAATCTTATTAATCGCTCTTTCAACATGTACCCTTAGGGATGCAATGGATTGAGTTCCTATGGTGTCATTAGCACTAAACTGTACCTGTTCTCCTAAGAATGGTGGCATGTTCAAGTAAACCCCAGGGGGAAGGAGAGCCTGAATAAGGAATCCCTTGTCAGCCATAACCGAGTCACCTATATCAAATGACTGCTCCAGAAATCCACTGCGCTCCACAATTTCTCGGTCTGATATGCGACCAGTATAGAGTTCACTGATGAAACTAATGCAGCCACCAGGTGTAATGCCAATAAGACCTTTCAGTGTCGTGTGATTTTTATAAGAGCTATAGAGCTGGCTGTTGAGGAGAAGGCTGGATGGCATTTGACATTTTATTTCCGTACAATCAATGATGACTTTAGTGTTGGGATATTTTTCCCTGAAGGCTTCTGGCATATGTTTGTCAACTAGTTCCCTGGAAGGCCAAATAGAGATTTTACTAAACTTCAAAAACATAAAATTAATCCACGAAGATACAATTCTTGAAACTGTAGATTGGTGAATCCCATACAAATGGGAAATATGTTCCTCGGCAAATCCCTGCCTAAGTCTACAGAGAGTTAGGAAGAATTCCTCTTTTGGTTTGAGTGCTCTAGGTTTCCCTGGTTTGCCACTATTCTCGATTGGAGTCTCGATTGGTGCATCAATGTAAGCATTTGAAGCAGAGATTGATTTGTACCTTATATTTTCGCCATTATCTCCGGGATTTAAAAATGTGAAAACACTTTCAAATACTTCTATACTTGGAAAGCCTGTATAAAAGTTCATAGCCTCATTATTGTCCATGACCAAGGAATTTTTCAAGTTCAAAAACTCGTTTGCAGCGTTTCTCACTGTCTGCACACTTCTGAATGATACATTCTAGTTCCTTTTTGACATCAGAACAATGCTTTTCTTTCTGTTTAAGCTCAGCACTTAATATGTTCGCGTGTTCTTGCAGTTTATTTACCTTTTCATGGAGGAGTTGGTTCGCCTCCTGCAATTCGTTCGTCTTTTCTTGCAATTCGTTTGTCTTTTCCTGTAATGTGTTTGTGTTTTCCACCAGTTTGAGGCGTTCCTCCTTAAAGAGGGAAGCATTTTCATAGAGCTGGTCGATCATATTCTGACTGATATCGGTCTGACAGCCAACCTCTTTGTTTTCCTCGACTTGTTTGTTTTCGACAGGCTCATTATCTACACAGGTTTTCCGTTTCTTTGGACTCGATAATTTGCGTTCTTTTGGTGCTTTTCGTTTCGGCGAATCCTGTTTCCAGTGGAAGATAGATGGGACAGCCCCTGGCTTGAGTTTTCTTAGACCAGCAAGTGTTTTGCAAAAGTCGTTTGGCTTAAAATGTTGACTACACACCTTTGTGTGGCGATTATCAATAGCAAAATGGCGTCCGACATCCCTTCGTATTGCTTGAATCCATTTTTGTCTCAATAATAAGCCTTCTTTGGTATTAGAGTTAGGAAATTGATAGTGTGATACTTTATCATCATTATGCTGGTAAGTTTTTGTTGTACAGAACGGAACACAGCAGTTTAAAACCATTTTCTGAACGACTGAAAGCCTGAGGTTGATGAAACTTCGCTCGAACCTTGGACCGACCTTGACCGACCGTCCTCGCTTTCATGTTTTCGAACGAAGTAGAACCTAGTACTCCGCGGTCACCTAGGGACATTTCAAGGGTATTGCATAAGGTGTATACATGTATCAAAATGGAAAATCAATTTGCTGAATATACTGCGATTCTCAGTATTATGCGAACTCAGACATTTAGGCAGTTGGCTTGTAATTTGGTTTTTCGCTTCTGTCAATCAACAAAAAAATCAGTAAACTTAAAAATAAAAGCCAGAAGAAACACCAAATGGAAACCAATTATGATTTTGAGCTCAATTATGGATCATTTGGTCAAAGAATGTATTTAGTTTTGAATTTGTTTGAGTTTTGAATTTGATTGACAGAAGCGAAAAACCAAGTTCCAGCCGACTGTTTGATGTCTGAGTTCGCATAATACTGAGAACCGCAGTAAACATTCATCCTTGCTTAACTAACTATGGTATTTTAAATTCTATTACACATGATCAGTTCATATTATGTAATAATTGTGTCATCCTTGCTTAACTACCTATGATATTTTAAATTCTATTACACATGATCAGTTCATGTATTATACATATAATTGTGTCATCCTTGCTTAACTAACTATGGTATTTTAAATTCTATTACACATGATCAGTTCATATTATGTAATAATTGTGTCATCCTTGCTTAACTAACTATGGTATTTTAAATTCTATTACACATGATCAGTTCATATAATTATACATGTAATTGTGTCTACTTTAAGATTGGACCCAAAGTACCAACCAAACAATCCAATATTCCTTCAACATCCAACAATGGTGTGATTGTTAAAGTGTAAGATCTACTGCAGTATTGCATTCTATTTATTACATACAGAGCTTATTTGATGGTTTGACAGTCTGATAATATGTGTGGATATTTTACAAGTTGCGTAGTATTTTTCAAGTAAATAGTCCATCAAATAAGGGGTTTATTATTCCACAATTATTGATTTGGTTTCTTTGTGTCCTGAAGTTTTTGAGCCATTTTTGCTATGTTTTTCATGTGCGCACGAGCTACTGTGTAATAGTTATACGCTGGTACATTTGCGTGGTCTCTTGCCCTTACATGTATATGGTAAAATGAAGCATGAGTGGAATAATAATACTTAATATGTACATGAATTGTATGTGTATATTTGGTAGTACATCAATCATCATATTGCTGTGTTTTAGAAATGAACCACGGCGTGGATATTCACAAGTAAAAGTGGACAGTACAAAAGTGAAGATGAAAGTTGTTTATGACAAAATGGTGAAAAAGAGAGGATTAAGAAGAACAGGTTAATAGAGTACAACCCATATGTCCGTGAAACAGTACTAACTAATTAGTACTAAATAGCACTGATGAAACAATAGAAAACAATGGAGATAACACTATTTAGTATTAGTAGAATTACACAGGTGATTATAGAAAATCAAGCGCGCTGATTGGTCGAGAACTTCGGACTATTTCTCGATAGTTACCTACAGCATTTTGACAAAATGGCTGCCAGCTTTTGAAATATGAAATAAAAAATTATTTTCTTTAAAATGCTTATTTATTTTTATTTTTTCAAGTAATCACCTGTGTAATTCTACTAAAACAATTTGTCACCTCAGGCTCAGTGAATAGCAGTGATAATAACCTCGACTTCGTCTCTGTAATTATTCACCGATATTCACCTCGCCTTTGGTGACTAATTGTTAAATAGTACTATTTCACGGACATACACTCTCACATTGATCATCGATTTACAAAAATTATACATAGAGGATATTTACTGGCCTTGGTCTGTCCGGAGCAGTCTGATATGCTAGGACCGCAGACCGTGGTCAGATATAGAAAATTCCGCCCGCTTCAACAACCAATCAAAGCACACGATTTCTTAGGATACCGGACCGGAAAAAAATAATGTACTGTAATGTTGACTACCATTTACAGGACATGAATATGTGCTGGAGAAGCAATATGAACCTGGTGTGCCCTTAGACCTCGAAGCACCACTAGCTTCCATGGGAACTTTAGAGTTTGTTTTGACCAGAGGAGATAGTAAGTACAGTACCTGGTTATTTGTCAATGTCATTAGAGAGCTTAAGCAGCAGACGTTTTTGACAACACAGACGGCACATGCATTGACAATTAATGTTCAAAATGACCATTGACATCACAGCCACCACCTACAATTGTGTATCTCCTCCCACTTCCTCCTCTCCCTATTATTAGGGACCTTAAGTCTATAAGATACAGGACGTGAGCGAGGACGACGGGAGACTGAATGTGAGGACAACAGCACGCGCACTGGCAAATAATGTTCAAAACGGCTATTGACATCCATGACGGCAATCTACGATGGCATGTCACCTCTTTTCACATCGTAGAATGCAGTCACGGACATTTCAAACATTATATGTTAGTGCGTGCACCGTCCGCATTGTCAAAAACGTGTGCTGCTTAAGCTCCCTACTGTGAGGACATTATTTCAATTCTGCAATTTCAACACAGGAACAGAAAAAACTAACACATTTGAAAAGGATGTGAAATTTGACTTCACAAGTTTCCAGTACAAGGTATGGCATCATGAAGACACCAAAACGTACTTGGTTTTCTCATTGCTTGTATAACATAGAAATATTGTTTTTATAGTCATACAGAGTTCAGATGCTTCATAAGCTAAGGACAGTAACTGAGATTCAACTAGGTATGTTTGATCTCAGACCAGACATATTGTCTGCCATGTTAGTCAAGTCCCACCTGAGTAATCAGCTTTACACGGTACAACTTTTGCCTACAACCATCGCATACAACTTGCTCATGCCATGTTTACAACATGAGTTGTGTCATCTAAATCAACCCTACCACTTACTTACGACTCCTAAGTCATGTTGTATTAGCTAGTTGCATGCGATGGTTGTAGGCAAACGTTGTATCTTGTAAATTGGCCTTTACAGTATTATTTATATTACGGTATCAACATACACTCATTTCAAAATATGTTTTTGTTCCAACAGGTATTTCGATAGAAAGAATAGAAATTGATCCAGTTAGTGCAGCAAAGACAACAAAGCTGTGGCTGGTCAAACAAAAACCAGTGAGTATCATTGATAACAACAAACGAGAGATTAATATTCATTACCAGAGACCTCATGGTGCAAGTACATTTTTCTTTAAGGTGTCGTATGATATGGAGAATATTGCTGATTGTGAGATCACAGAGTGGAAGAATGCAGGCAGGATAGCCTTCAGAATCTGGTATTACAGCAACAACTCCCATGAGTTTAAACATCATGACTTTGAAGCTGATAGTCAAGTTGCAGGTAGTGATTTTCTTTTGCTTGCAATATTGCTGACTGACTGACTTCTGACTGACTTACTCATACTGACTGACTTCAGACTGACTGACTTCTGACTGAGTGACTTCAGGCTAACTGACTTCAGACTGACTGACTTCAGACTGACTGACTTCAGACTGAGTGACTTCAGACTGACTGACTTCAGACTGACTGACTTCAGACTGCATGACTCGAGACTGACTGACTTCAGACTGACTGACTTCAGACTGCATGACTCGAGACTGACAGACTAATCAGACTGACTGACTTCTGACTGACTGACTTCAGACTGAGTGACTTCAGACTGACTGACTTCAGACTGACTGACTTCAGCTCAGGTATACTGACCACACCCTTTCAAGGTGAACAGTAGTATAACTTTGGTTGGTTGTACCCAATAGCATCGAGTTCACTACATCTAATATGAACTATGATGTAATGCTTCGGGAGAGCAGTAAAGCACACAAATGTCAGAGAGTAAATGGGTGGAAGTAAAGCATGTTGTCATGTAGTTTTTCAGTCCAACTAGATATCTTGGAAAAGTAAGTTAATTTCTTAGAAAATTCAGGATATCAAATTTCACATTTACCTTAATTAGCCTTTCCCTTAAAAGTTCCACCCATTCCAGTTGGATCGATAATGTATACACTAACCCTGATACAATTACGTAAAGATACCCGCAATGTTTAAAGTGTCTACCTATCTCCCAGAGGCTTTATCAAATTTTCTTACAATAAGGGTATAAAGGTCAGATTACATGTTTCCATGGAAACTTATCAGAAGTGTTAGCCTTGCGACCTCATCACATCTGCCAAAATATCAAAACAATAGTTTACAAAGATGAGAATATAGACCACCCCCTATTGATTTGTGGCGGCCATTTTGGAAGAGAAAAATACCCAGACCTTAACATACCTGAGAGACTGACTGACTTCAGGCTGACTGACTTCAGGCTAACTGACTTCAGACTGAGTGACTTCAGACTGAGTGACTTCAGAATGAGTGACTTCAGACTGACTGACTTCAGACTGACTGACTTCAGACTGACTGACTTCAGACTGACTGACTTCAGACTGACTGACTCAGACTGACTGACTTCAGACTGAATGACTTCAGACACTGACTTCAGACTGACTGACTTCAGACTGACTGACTTCAGACTGACTGACTTCAAGACTGACTGACTTCTGACTGACTCAGACTGACTTCAGACTGACTGACTCAGACTGACTGACTTCAGACTGACTGACTCAGACTGACTCAGACTGACTGACTTCAGACTGACTGACTTCAGACTGACTCAGACTGACTGACTTCAGACTGACTGACTTCAGACTGACTGACTGACTCAGACTGACTGACTTCAGACTGACTGACTTCTGACTGACTGACTCAGACTGACTGACTTCAGACTGACTGACTTCAGACTGACTGACTCAGACTGACTGACTTCAGACTGACTGACTTCAGACTGACTGACTTCAGACTGACTGACTCAGACTGACTGACTTCAGACTGACTGACTTCAGACTGACTGACTTCAGACTGACTGACTCAGACTGACTGCATGGCTGACTGCATTACTTCAGACTAACTTCAAACTGTCTGACTTCAGTTTGACTGCATGACTGACTGAATGACTCACACTCACCGACTTGTGCACTGACTGACTTAATTCAATACATCGTCTGATGTCTTTCTTTATTGATATGTTTATAAAATTTATCTGTATGTTATAATGTGGTTACTAGTAAGCAAAGTACATGTAACAAGGAGAGATGCTAGGTCAGCAGCATTGCTAGCTCTGTGCATGCATGCGCCTGGCTCAGTTGCTTGTCACGTTTCTTGCACATCGCTTGCTCCGCCGTTGCACGGCACTTATAGATGAAGGAGAGGTAAGTATAACAGGTTTTCCACAGAGAAATCAGTGTGACAGGTGCCGGGGTTGACCCATGGCTAGGTTGCTATGGTTACCTCCTTATTTGCTTGTTGCAACAATGTAGGCATCTACATTCCACCCCTCTGCTCGACAAGTTAACTACACTAAACTGTGTATGTAATGTTCACAGATGAAATAGTCAAGAAAGTCAATCACATTTTCAAGTCTACAGTCAGCGAAAAACGCCGAGATTTTCTAGCTACAAAAGAAAAGAAAGCTGAAAGAAGAAAGAGTAACAGATAGTATTTGCATGTCATTGTAATAATGTAGTTTCACTGTAGATATATTAATATGTGCTGCAGTAACATGAAGAAACTGTTATCTCAGCAGTACATACTTTGCAAATCTGGTATTGTTTGAGGCCGATTTACATGGTACTTTTTCCTACAACCATAGCATACAACTAGCTTGTAACATGACTTAGGAGTCGTAAGTAAGTGATATGGTTGATTTAGATGACACAACTCGTGTTGTAAACATGGCGTGAGCAAGTTGTATGCGATGGTTGTAGGCAAAAGTTGTACCGACGTGTAAATCAGCCTTTAGTTTCAACACTTCTGTACTTTTCTTCTCATTTCCCTGTGATCCTGATAATTAATATGAAGAGGATTCAAATACGATGCCTGATTAAATTAACATGTATAAAATTATAATTAGTTACCAATAATTAGTTACCAATAATAATAATAATTGAAGGGTTGCCCATGAAAACTGCGTAAGTGACTATTTTGATGATTTTTAAAATGTTTTGCAATTGCTTCAAAAATAGAACTACTGGCTTCTAAATACCTATACAAACATTATTTGGTATTTTTAGATTGGTTACACTTCGAATTGCGGGCACTACAGTATTTATAATATCGGTTTGAATTTTAAAGTGATAGTTCGGGACAGTATGCAAATTAGGATACTTTTAAGGCCCAGTGACTTATTACCAAGACAACAAACACCTTGTAACTCAATGAGCCTTTGAACATGTTTGCCCTCCCTCTCCCCTCCCCCTTCTCAATGTTGAAGTCCTTCAGTAGTGAGGTCCATATGTTGAAAAACTCATATTTTTAAAATAAAAATTATAATATGAACTATATGCTTACAAATCCCCTCCCCCCTCTCCAATGTTGAATATACATCATTGCCCATGAAGGAACGCACCTGGTGGTCAACATTGTATGGTGGGGGGAGGGGAGGGGATCGAGGGGAGTGTACAGGTGGGTAATCTCGATATATTAAGCTCTTCATATAGTGTAATAATCACCAAATCATGTTTGTATAGGTATCTACAATCCAGTAGGTGTGTTTTTGAAGCAATCGCAAAACATTAAAAAAATCATCAAAATAGTCACTTACGCAGTTTTCATGGGCAACCCTTCAATTATCATTCACATTATTTTCTCTGGTATTTTCATTTGTCAAGAGATGACTACGTCACTGCAGATAACTTCCTACGAATAATGCTTTCGTTCTCCTTGACAATGACAGCTCGATTTTTTCCAGAGTTGTTGCTTTAGGTGAGAGAAAATAATGTGAATGATAAAACAATACACCACTTCACAGTTCCCACGGACAATAGTTCCAAGTCGAGGTTACATGGCCTTACTGCGCAGCAAGTCCAACCTCGACTTGGAACTTATTGTTCATGAGAACTGGGTTTTCTTATGCGCAGTAAGGCCAACCTCGACTTGGAACTATTGTTCATAAGAACTGTGAAGTGGTGTACTACTACTCGGTTTTTGCAAAATATTGTGATCTTGTCAGTGTCTCACAGATAAATTATTTCCCTCTGCCTTCGGCATCGTCAAATAATAATTATTCTGCTCGCCACTGACAAATCACGATATTTTGCTCAACCTCCAATAATAAATTGCTAATTAGTTACCAATAATTATTAGTCACCAATAATTATTAGCTACCAATATTGTCTGTAGTTGTTGTTGTATCTCAAACATTTCCACTCAAGATGAAGTATTTTGTTAAAACTCTGACAGTAAAAGAGTTCATTGATATTGTAAATAATTTTAAAAACTGTACTTCTAGCTATAAAACATACAAGATTAGTTGCTTTTCACTAGACGTCAGGCATGCATACAATCATACAATGAGCTTGTGTCACCTGTCACGTGACTTTTTAAATTTTCACCGAAGACAAACGAAAATATCATAACTTGAAAGAGCATACTAAAATTAGTAAAAGTGGAAAATTTCAAGGGAATCAAGCAAATAAGACAAAAGTTAAAGGCTTTCAAAGTTTCCCGCTTTGACAAGGATTTGTATGGGTTTTCCCCTTGGAGGGCAAGCGTTGCCTTCCAACATACATTTTCATACAAAAAAGTTCAAGTTCGAATGCCTGTAACTATTGCCCTATTTACTTAATTCCCTTCAAACTTTCCATTTTTACTAACTATAGCATGCTCTTTCCAGTTATGGTATTTCAGTTTGTCTTCGGTGAAAATTTAAAAAGTCACGTGACAGGTGACACAAGCCCATTAATACAATATTATTAATGTACCAGTTGTAAGAATGTTTTTTCTACATTTCACTAACAGGATAGTGTTAGCTCACAAAACTTTGTGGACTTATTATTAGGCATAATGCATGTACTGCCATAATGATACACCTATTTCGAAAAACATCGACATCGGTCGATCTGAATTAGATGATGTGAAACTTTTAAATTCACATTAACCTCCGCCATATCTCGTCTGAACACCAAGCGTGATTCCAAGCCTGAGGTCAAATGAATGAATTTCGCATGTTACTAACGAAAGACCCTCAGTTTCCCATAATACATCTTGATCTCAGATCATCCAATTCAGATTGCCTGTTGCCAAGGTTTTTTGAAATAGGTGTATACATTGTAAGTTAGTGGCAGGTCAGCCTTAATAACTAACATGTCATTATAAACACAGCTGGGTAGATTTAGTATAATTATGTCACTACTACAGGGGTGGATCTAGAGATTTTGAAAGGGGGGTGCACCACTAAGGGGCCATAAGGCCCCTTCTTCTAGGGGGGTTTGGGGGCATGCAATTTCCATCCATTCTGGGCATCAAATGGTAGGGAAACGTGGGCGAATATGTATCGGGCCCATCTCAGAGGGGGGGGGGGGGGGGGGGGGGGGGGCACCCCCCTTGGATCTGCCCCTGTACTGATTTCTCCTTTCAAGACAATATATTTGTGAACATCATTCAATTACATGTAATTTAAAATAATTTATCCAAAGTGTAAAAGAAAAAACTAAATCAAAATTTACAAATAAAAATAATGTTTAATTTTACTGCTCAGATAAATTACTTGTATTGAGTACGGCCATAATCAGAATAGCTTCTTGTCTATGGACACATATTGAGTTCCTGTTGTCTTTATTTTCTTCTGTGTCAAATGAATGCTGGTTATGTGCTGACAATTATTTAAATCACAATTCATGTTTCTATAAGGACTAAAATTGCTTGTTTGCATATCACACTTTGTTACTCGTGCCCAGGCCGTAGGCCGCACGAGTTATAAAACCCAACGCGTATTTTATTATTGACCCTTTTTCAATGTCAGAAAATCGCAAAGTTGTGCAATATCCGGTCACATGCTATCGAGACCCAAATATAAATAGGGGACAGGGTTGAGGATCAGCGAAGGGGGAGGGCAAGGGGAGAAGGTTTGCAACGCCTAGCCCAGGTACCGGGGCCTAGTATCTATTATACATGTATTAGAACCATTTATATACAGAAATGTATCTCTCTTCCAATCGATGTGGGACATTGTCAAATCCAAAACACTACTCATGACCACTAATTCCATAGACAATCTCACTAAAAATAAAGTCAAAATCAAATCAAATCAGATTATAGGGCAAATGGGGTGTGTGTCTAGCGAAAGTATGGGGTCTTGTACTACTGAATTGTCTCGCACATGCGCAATGTGTTATATAGGAGTCGTGATTCCCGATCTAAAAAGCGGCTAAATTAAATGTGTTGACCAAATGAAGGATAAAAAGACGAGGTATAAAGCAACAAGTCAGAGCCCAGGCATCCACCACGGCTTAGAAATTGCACACAAATCCTAACTTCGGCCTTCATCGGTCGCTGTTCAGCGCTCGTCAACAAATCAAAATTCACAAGACAACTCGGACCAACATCGAATATTAAAATACAACTCAAAACCTCAAGAAAACTACACAGGGGACTTCAACAACTATTATTCTTTATTTCTAGTATTTTTTTAGGGAACGCCTTATAGAAAAATAATGCTTTTGAGAAACAAACAAACTCATCACTCAAAACTATAAAATGACCGGTTGAACCAAGCTTTTCGAATCGCTCAAAACCACTCAAAAACACAATTTCTCGCTCAGATTTCTACACCAACGTGTTCTTTAATTTTCAGACTACTGTTGTGAATACATTTTTGAGAATCTCATACCCTTTGAAGGCTTTATCAGAGCTCATTCCTGATCCAACCGAACGAAATCCAAAGACGTCACGATCCACTGATTTATACGTTTTTGGGCTACCTGTGACCACAGGAAGCCCAATTATACAACTGACACGTGCACACACGAACATTCAGTGAAAATCCTTTATAATCGTCCAAGAAGATAAGCACACGAATAGCTGGACGTCTATGTGTTCTACTAGAAAGGAAACCACAAACTTATGTTTATGGTATTTTATATTTCGAAGTCTAAATGAAAAATCGACCGACAACAACTATCAATCATTGAACTATACTCGTTGAATACATTTTTATACCAAGATAATAGTCTCTTGATTTTACTTTTAAAATGTTCAAATATTTCACTCTAAGAGCGAAATATAAATCATACCGCATTGATCACGAAAGATAACTGCGACATGTGCTGGTTCCAGGTAGAAAAGGGAAGTTTTCAAGCAAAAAATCAAACTCGTATACAAACTTTGGGCTCTTTCAGTCAGTAATATATCACTATCCTGAAAAACATTTGTTATTCAAATCAAGAACTCTTTGTAGAACGAGGCATACAACAATATGAACTATTGTTATTCAAATTTTCAGGAATTCAGGACGGTGATATACTGAGAAAGCCCCCACACTGACACTTCCACAGGGATCCCAATTCAACTCTGGTCCTTAGCATGTACTGGTTCAATCCGGCACCAGGGCACGAGTGAACCCTGCCGACAGGGTCTAGTTCCATAGAAAATAGGTCTGATTTGAATAATTTGCCATCATTCACTTCTGTCTTGACTTGACCCTTGTTGCTTTGAACACAGCAATGTTTTTTGAAATAGGTACATATCTTGGTGGGCATCAATCGTATTCTGTAACACTACTGTCCAGTATATCTTGGTGGGCATCAATCGTATTCTGTAACACTACTGTCCAGTATATCTTGGTGAACGTCAAGTCATGCTGTAACACTACTGTCCAGTATATCTTGGTGAACGTCAAGCCATGCTGTAACACTACTGTCCAGTATATCTTGGTGAACGTCAAGCCATGCTGAAACACTACTGTCCAGTATATCTTGGTGAACGTCAAGCCATGCTGAAACACTACTGTCCAGTATATCTTGGTGAACGTCAAGCCATGCTGTAACACTACTGTCCAGTATATCTTGGTGAACGTCAAGTCATGCTGTAACACTACTGTCCAGTATATCTTGGTGAACGTCAAGCCATGCTGTAACACTACTGTCCAGTATATCTTGGTGGGCATCAAGCCATGCTGTAACACTACTGTCCAGTATATCTTGGTGGGCATCAATCATATTCTGTAACACTACTGTCCAGTATATCTTGGTGAACGTCAAGCCAATGATGCTGTAACACTACTGTCCAGTATATCTTGGTGAACGTTTTTCCTTGAATGCCAACAGGCCTTCAAGTCTATCTTTTGTAGGAATAATCTGAGCATAACACATCTCTTCCACAGATAAAGCAGAGTTTAAGTCCATCTAAAGAATTGAAAACAACACAAAGAGTGTCTGTGTCAGCTGGTAGTTTAAAAACTAGCAAAGAAAAATGAACTAAAATGCACCTGAGCAAATCTTTATAATTATTTTAAATACACATAAAGTACTACTTGTACTAGCGTCCTCTGCAGACATCACTGCATTGTGGAGAGATTTTTGGGTTTCTTGTTGTCTAGGGATTCCTGTTTAGCTTCCAGTCTCCTCACGTCCATAACACAGTTTTCGTTTTTTGTTGTTTTTTTTTCTTCTTGTTTTTTTTTTCTTTATTTCACACACCATGGATATGTATATATATTTACAAGCATCCTGGTATCCCAACCCAATCCTTTTCTCTTTGCTTCTCTCCGATCCCAACCAAGTTGTTGCCTGTGGAGGAGGCTATGATAATTCTATACATGTATGTTTTGTTACCTCCATTCCCTTACTGATAGCCAGTTTGGCCATTTTAACCGCAACTGGTCCTTGGGGTAGAATCCTTTCTGCTAAAGTCAGGGCTCTCTGGTATGCAGCATCTCCTTCTTCATTTTGCTCAACACCATATTCTGCTAGCCCTATGGCAGCAGCCTCCATTCCACTTACTACTGCACCAGTAAATATCATTTCTTTGGCCTTTGATATTCCAATCAAACGAGGAAGTCTTTGCGTGCCACCTTGAATTGCATTTCAGCATTATTTAATGACCAGACTGTTACTAAGAAAACATTTACACCAAGCTTGACCACTTTGCAGTATAAATAAATAGGGGTATCGAATGGTCAAGGTGAGACTTTGTGAGACTCCCAGGGCATATTTTTGCGAGCCCTGGAAGATGCTTTTTCACCGATTTCCTTTGTTTTCAAAATTTGAGACTCTGAGACCCACGAAATTTGACCGCGGGAACCATTCAACACCCCTAGATATTGTAGAGCCAGTTGATGGCATGCATGCAAACAGTGATAATAGGAGAAATGCATGTACAATGTAGCCATTACCTGCACCAGGTATAATTGCCAGTTTAGTTTCAGTCAATCCTATCTTGGCATTACTTGCAGCAACTCTAAAATCACAAGCCAGAGCTAGTTCTAATCCACCACCCATTGCATGACCATCGAGAGCAGCAATCGTTGGAATGGAAAGGTTACCCAAGTCATTAATGGCCCCTCTGGCACTTGATACAAATGGAGCTACCTCTTCTGGTCTCATCTTGACCCTTTCTTTCAAATCAGCGCCAGCACAAAATATATTCTGATAATGAAATTATTATGACAAATGTGGATGCGATATGACACACAGGAGAGAGATTAGTCTGTTTCTATCGGCAACAGACAGCCAACTATTAATAGATTTCTAATAATAAACTATTAATAGATTTCTAATAATAAACTATTAATAGATTTCTAATAATAAACTATTAATAGATTTCTAATAATAAACTATCTATCTATCTATCTATTTCTGTTGAGGCTATTAGAAAAATTAAAATAAGTTGGCCAATACTGTTGCGGCGACCCTGCCATATGGCAAAGGTAAGAGCATGGGCTTTCTGTGGTAGACCATGCAGGATAATACAGGGAGCCCAAGCATAAATTTAAGTAAACAAATAAAATTTGAAATAAAGTATTTGTTGTTTCAGAACAAAAAACCACCAGGCACGTTAAGTTAACAGACAAGGTGAATAGGGGGAAAAAAAAACTTTATTTCAAATTTTTTTTTTTTACCGAATTTATGCTTGGGCTCCCTGTGCTGTGGATTTTAAAACATGCATGATTATTAATAGCATTTTTCCCAGTTACCTTTAGCATCACTCTTAATAATCAGTGCACGGACATTTTTGTCATGTTTCACACACGCTAAAGCATCTAGGAACTTGAAAAAAAAAATTTGATAATCATCAA
Source organism: Actinostola sp. cb2023 (assembly GCA_033675265.1). Classification (NCBI taxonomy): domain Eukaryota; kingdom Metazoa; phylum Cnidaria; class Anthozoa; order Actiniaria; family Actinostolidae; genus Actinostola; species Actinostola sp. cb2023. The sequence continues at coordinate 589,634 of JAUJYZ010000091.1, read as the reverse complement.
AACCATTTTTGCATTTAGCTATATTTATAATTTTATAATTAATGTATTATTTATTTTATGCATTACTTAGTGTCCCTGATTAGTGGAGCACGTGTGACACTTGTGCTCTGCTAGCTATAAGCCCCGACACTCAAATGAAGTTTATTATTATTATTATTAAGTTATTATTTTATTATTATGGCTCCCTGTGCATGACCGAAAAATCCTTTGATATTAAAAATAACAAAGAAGATGACAGTGCATGTTGTACTCTATTTGAGATCCAAGAATACCGGTCAGGTCTTCGTGTTGCTGCACAAAAGTCCTGACAATACATAAGCTTAACCCTTTGACACCCAGAGATTTTTGAGTTTTTTAGCGATTTTCTGGACCTAATCACGCCATAGGAAATTTCGATTCCATATAAGGGGTTTCCATGGAAATCTTGACAGTTCTGAAAGCCCACGGGCTCAGGTTCTGACGTAATCTTTCTCTTTTGGTGAATCTCCTCGAGGAACGGCATCTCGTAGCTACTAGGAGCGGTCAATTTTGCATTTTTAGAGTGTTTATAGCCATTATTCACCACAGAAGCCCCCAGGACAGCATCATTAAGCTTGACTGGTGTGGTAGAGACCGTTCTCCTGGAAGAACTCAGGAGTTTAGATACGAATTCACGAACAGATTTCGACTTTGCCGTTTGGAAATTCAAAATGGCGGACTCAATTGTGAAATCGTCTCTCTGGTCTTTCTGTGGTGGATTGCAGGACCTACAAAGGCATTTTTGGCGACTTTGGACTTGTAAAGAATGCAACCGGTGCAATATTTTGCCTGTAGGACCGAGTGGCTCGACACTCTATATATTCTTAAAAGAGGGATTTTCGGGGGAGATCTATGCCGAAATTCCCGGATGTTTCCCGGCATCCTTTTCGGGCGTGCAGAAGGAAAACACGTGTTAGCGAAAGTGGGCCTAAGGAAATGGCTATTGTTCGGCGAGTTAAGGAAAAGAGAGGGCAAAATTCACGACTATATCAAGAAGAGAGATGGAAGTTTGCTGAGAAAGTGGCGTTTTGTTTCGCAAGGATGTATTTTGGAAGAAAATCCAAGTCAAATGTCGTTCATTTTCGAGGTGTAAAATTGCGTCAAAAACACGCATTTTTGATTTTTATGGCAAACAAATTGAACGAATGCCCAGAAATCGGACCTGTAAGTCAGTTTACTTGAGGTTAAAATATGAAGAGTTATCTAGTTGTCACTAATAACTGGCCATGAGATCGATGTTACGAAAATTCAGAAAGTTAGAATTTTTCAAAGCAGTATCGATTTTTACGGGCGGTTTCGGGCGCCGTGGGAGTCAAAGGGTTAAATTCAATATTTTTTTTATTTTTTTTTCACTGACTTGCCATTTTTCCTACCAAAAACTATTTAAAACATTAAGTCTACCTAAGACGGTTATACATGCCAAATTTTATTTGAAACTGAGCTTGATTGAAGGACTTAGGGGGGGAGGGTATTTGTTATAGACCTCAAAAGCCCAATTTTACATATAGGTCAAAAAGTCAAAGTTGGGGGAGTGGTCATTGTGAAATTTAGACAGCAGAGAAGAATAGTTGTCGTGGATGTTAGTCAGACCAATGGTCACATTCACCCTATGGTGATCCAGGGGGGCAGTGATGCTTGTCACGTGACTAACCCTAGCCCCTAAGCCAGCCTTCAGTCAAATCTAACCCTAGCTTCCAGAACTTAACCCAAGGGCAAAAAAAAATAACCCTAAGCCTGAATTGTTACCCTAACCCTAGTTTTGAGTTAACCCCAACCCTAACTTCTTCCCGGAGGTGACAAAAGTCCTGGTCACGTGACCTCATATTTTTTCTCCTTAACCCTTTGACACCCAGAGATTTTTGAGTTTTTTAGCGATTTTCTGGACCTAATCACGCCATAGGAAATTTCGATTCCATATAAGGGGTTTCCATGGAAATCTTGACAGTTCTGAAAGCCCACGGGCTCAGGTTCTGACGTAATCTTTCTCTTTTGGTGAATCTCCTCGAGGAACGGCATCTCGTAGCTACTAGGAGCGGTCAATTTTGCATTTTTAGAGTGTTTTATAGCCATTATTCACCACAGAAGCCCCCAGGACAGCATCATTAAGCTTGACTGGTGTGGTAGAGACCGTTCTCCTGGAAGAACTCAGGAGTTTAGATACGAATTCACGAACAGATTTCGACTTTGCCGTTTGGAAATTCAAAATGGCGGACTCAATTGTGAAATCGTCTCTCTGGTCTTTCTGTGGTGGATTGCAGGACCTACATGTACAAAGGCATTTTTGGCGACTTTGGACTTGTAAAGAATGCAACCGGTGCAATATTTTGCCTGTAGGACCGAGTGGCTCGACACTCTATATATTCTTAAAAGAGGGATTTTCGGGGGAGATCTATGCCGAAATTCCCGGATGTTTCCCGGCATCCTTTTCGGGCGTGCAGAAGGAAGGAAAACACGTGTTAGCGAAAGTGGGCCTAAGGAAATGGCTATTGTTCGGCGAGTTAAGGAAAAGAGAGGGCAAAATTCACGACTATATCAAGAAGAGAGATGGAAGTTTGCTGAGAAAGTGGCGTTTTGTTTCGCAAGGATGTATTTTGGAAGAAAATCCAAGTCAAATGTCGTTCATTTTCGAGGTGTAAAATTGCGTCAAAAACACGCATTTTTGATTTTTATGGCAAACAAATTGAACGAATGCCCAGAAATCGGACCTGTAAGTCAGTTTACTTGAGGTTAAAATATGAAGAGTTATCTAGTTGTCACTAATAACTGGCCATGAGATCGATGTTACGAAAATTCAGAAAGTTAGAATTTTTTCAAAGCAGTATCGATTTTTACGGGCGGTTTCGGGCGCCGTGGGAGTCAAAGGGTTAAATTCAATATTTTTTTTATTTTTTTTTCACTGACTTGCCATTTTTCCTACCAAAAACTATTTAAAACATTAAGTCTACCTAAGACGGTTATACATGCCAAATTTTATTTGAAACTGAGCTTGATTGAAGGACTTAGGGGGGGAGGGTATTTGTTATAGACCTCAAAAGCCCAATTTTACATATAGGTCAAAAAGTCAAAGTTGGGGGAGTGGTCATTGTGAAATTTAGACAGCAGAGAAGAATAGTTGTCGTGGATGTTAGTCAGACCAATGGTCACATTCACCCTATGGTGATCCAGGGGGGCAGTGATGCTTGTCACGTGACTAACCCTAGCCCCTAAGCCAGCCTTCAGTCAAATCTAACCCTAGCTTCCAGAACTTAACCCAAGGGCAAAAAAAAATAACCCTAAGCCTGAATTGTTACCCTAACCCTAGTTTTGAGTTAACCCCAACCCTAACTTCTTCCCGGAGGTGACAAAAGTCCTGGTCACGTGACCTCATATTTTTTCTCCTTAACCCTTTGACACCCAGAGATTTTTGAGTTTTTTAGCGATTTTCTGGACCTAATCACGCCATAGGAAATTTCGATTCCATATAAGGGGTTTCCATGGAAATCTTGACAGTTCTGAAAGCCCACGGGCTCAGGTTCTGACGTAATCTTTCTCTTTTGGTGAATCTCCTCGAGGAACGGCATCTCGTAGCTACTAGGAGCGGTCAATTTTGCATTTTTAGAGTGTTTATAGCCATTATTCACCACAGAAGCCCCCAGGACAGCATCATTAAGCTTGACTGGTGTGGTAGAGACCGTTCTCCTGGAAGAACTCAGGAGTTTAGATACGAATTCACGAACAGATTTCGACTTTGCCGTTTGGAAATTCAAAATGGCGGACTCAATTGTGAAATCGTCTCTCTGGTCTTTCTGTGGTGGATTGCAGGACCTACATGTACAAAGGCATTTTTGGCGACTTTGGACTTGTAAAGAATGCAACCGGTGCAATATTTTGCCTGTAGGACCGAGTGGCTCGACACTCTATATATTCTTAAAAGAGGGATTTTCGGGGGAGATCTATGCCGAAATTCCCGGATGTTTCCCGGCATCCTTTTCGGGCGTGCAGAAGGAAAACACGTGTTAGCGAAAGTGGGCCTAAGGAAATGGCTATTGTTCGGCGAGTTAAGGAAAAGAGAGGGCAAAATTCACGACTATATCAAGAAGAGAGATGGAAGTTTGCTGAGAAAGTGGCGTTTTGTTTCGCAAGGATGTATTTTGGAAGAAAATCCAAGTCAAATGTCGTTCATTTTCGAGGTGTAAAATTGCGTCAAAAACACGCATTTTTGATTTTTATGGCAAACAAATTGAACGAATGCCCAGAAATCGGACCTGTAAGTCAGTTTACTTGAGGTTAAAATATGAAGAGTTATCTAGTTGTCACTAATAACTGGCCATGAGATCGATGTTACGAAAATTCAGAAAGTTAGAATTTTTCAAAGCAGTATCGATTTTTACGGGCGGTTTCGGGCGCCGTGGGAGTCAAAGGGTTAAAGAACAATAGCCAGGACAATTTGTGCAGCTACACGAAGACCTTGCCAGAATACTCACCAATCTAAGAAAATTCTTGCTCATCGCATTTTTAGCTTCTGGTCGATTAAATACAAATAGTGCAATACCTAGAGTATAAAAAGATAAAACATGCTGACTAATAGTTAATCAAAAAGTCATGTTAAAAATATTAAAATTCTACCATCTTGTGGTCCATCAAGGTACTCCAGCCGAAATTCCTCTGCTTTTTCTTCACTTGCTTGATTTGAAAGATACAACCGTTGAACTCCAAGCACGTTTCTTGGTTTTGCTAAGGAGTTTTTCAAATGAAAAGAACGGAACAAGTTTTTCACTGATTTTCCCACAGCAGCCGCCATCTTGGAATAATTTCTGCTTTACGCCCATTGGCTGAAACTGCACTTGACACAGGCAACCCATGCACACTAAAGTTTATCAAACCACTTCCCTACCCCTACCCTACTACGTTTACCTATTCTTCTTTTTCTTTCAATACTCCAGTTTCGAGTTAGTGCTTATGAAGCTTCTTTTTTTTTGTTGAAAATCGATTACATATGAAATGAATAGTTTCAGTGTTTTGTGATTTGAGCTTCGCATTTGCGAGTTATAAAGGTTTGAAATCGTGATATGCTAATTCGGTGACGTCAAAGGAGGCATCATTTATTATACAAAAGCGCCCCTTTGCAAATCATTGACATTTTTTAATCTGGAAAAAAGTTTTCTACAACTTATATAAATGATGTTAAACTTTTTTTCTATTTCAGAAAAGAATGCTACTTGAAAAAATATAAATAAGTTACAGCAAATGCCTCCTTTGACGTCACCGAATTAGCTTCATACTTTAAGCGATGACCGCTGTCCTTGACAAAAGACGCATTTGCTCATTCAGTGTAAATTATTCACAAATACCGACGAGAACGCGAAAAAGTGTTGACATTCAACAATAGAAACCTCTGGATTGAGGCTAAGCCTGAGCAAGCGTCTTTTGTCAAGGAGTACAGCGGTGTCTAGACAAACTCGAAACGGAGTATTCATTAATCAGTCAATGTACTTTCACTTTAGTATACATTGACTTGAGCGACCTGATGTGGCACCCTTTCCGTATCAAATCAGTTTGCGCAAAATTAAGAACTGATTGACGACTGATTGACCCTGCCAAGTTCTCAGTTCTCAGAGCCATTTTCAGTCATAAATAAAAGTCTTTCCAGAAACGTACGCCCGAAATCTTATCAATTTGCTTCATTTTTTTACTAATTTTTCGAGCTATACAAGTGAGTTTTCGGTCCTGCAAAGTTTCGGGTCTTTGAGAAACGCAAGCTTGAACTTCGGTGTTCTTCTTATTGTGGGTTACCTGTGTTTTCCCTCAAAAATGACTGTCGTCCGCCCCATAGATTTTCAAACCTGTCAATCAACGTTTGATCCGTTTGATTGTGATTGACTCCATAAATTCGTCGATTTTCCTAGATCGCTCCTGATTGGGTGAAACCACAAGTGCACGAGACTATGTGCACTCGAAGGGCTTCCTTCTTGGCGCGTGTGTGTCACTTTGAAGAAGAGCATGGACAGTGTAGCAGGAAGGTAAGAAGCCTCTGTGAATTTGCTTCAAAATTTTTTACAAAGTTTAATCAATTTTCCTTAAATTGCAGTTTTCGGAACGTTCTTCGACCGAACTTGCTAATGGCTACATCTGAGATGCATCTTTCAAATGGAATTTTGCGAAAATCTTGTCGCAATTCCGAAGCACATGGCGAACACAGCCGAGGCGAAAGTTGTCCACGAAAACTTCCTAACTGTGAGTGCAAGTCCGTATTATTCCTACCTCTTCCTTTAGGAAATACTGTTTTGTATAAGTTTGAGCAGTTTCTACCCGTTCGAATGTGTTTTTGTGCAAAAATTTTATCAAAAACTTTGCAACGTCATTGGCGCCAAATTGAAACCTTGAATGGAGCCGTGAAGTCGTCGTAAATATTCCTCAAAACTCGGCCTTCGAACGTATATATCTAGTGCAATACTAAGTTTGTTTATTTTATTCCTTTTGCAGAAACAGTTTTCATGCTTCATGGTGTTCAAAACGCTCGCGGAAACCTTTAAGGCGTTTAGAAAGCTTTTGATTCACGGCCAGCCTCGAGTCGCTTTGACCGACGAGCAACGTGTATCATACAAGGTAAGTACACTGCTTCGACTTCGAGCCCGCTTTTTCGTAGTTTTCTCTTTGAACAAGAGTTTCTTGTTCAACTTTAAAAAGAATAAATGGAGTCATTCTTCAAACTTTGTGAATTTGTACCGAGGTCGTTTCCCGCCCAACTTTTGACGGTAAACTTTAAAAGGCGAAAAAAGGAATTCTATATCTTTTTAATATAAATATACAATTCTACTTCTTATCATGACTTTTTCCTAAATATTTATTTCTTGTTTTCAGGACTCTGAAGTCCCCCGAGCAGACTGAATACGACGGACAAGGTAAAAGTCTTGTAAATCTTTGTTTTTTGCTTATTTTTATAGCATTCATTGTGTTTGTTCTTGTGGGGTTTTTTTTTCCGAAAAGCGCGGAAATTTCGGTACATTCGAGTAAGGGAGGAATAGGGAAAGTCGGAATATTTTCAAGTGCGGAGTGGGTCAGAGAAAGGGAAAGTTTTGGAGGGAAGGGGGTAAAACTCAGTTTGAGAGAGAAAGAGGGGAGAGGCCGTTATTTCGAATTTTCGTCGAAAAGCGCGGAAATTTCTTTTCGTTGCAAATATTCTCTGGTTTTTTTTTCGGTATGGAGGGGGAGGGGACCAAATTTGGTTTCTGGGGGGGGGGGGGGGGGGGGGAGTACGATATATTTTTGTATTTTATCATTAGAATTCCACTTCTTACCAGGTATTTCTTTCTTCTTTTCAGGAGTCAAATTCACTGGAATTCGGTTGAAACTCCTCGAGGCGAAGGGTCTCGTCATGTGACTGTCGCCCAAGCAGACAAATACGACGACAGTAAGGTACTGAAAATCTCGTAAATATTTATTAGTGGCCCATATGGGCTTTTTTATTGGGAGCAACTTCAGGGAAGGAGTAAAGATGTTTTAGAGGAGGGAGGAGTTGTTTCGAATTTAAATCGAAGAGCGAGAATTTCTTTCATGCCAAAAATTCAGTATATTTTTAAGTGCGGAGGGGGTGGGGGAAGGGAGGTTTTTGGAGGGAAGGGAGTAATGATGTTTTATAGAGGAGGGAGGAGTTGTTTCGAATTTAATTCAAAAATTCAAGTATGAAGGGGGTGGGGGAAGGGAGGTTTTTGGAGGGAAGGAGATGTTTTAGGAGGGAGGAGTTGTTTCGAATTTAATTCGAAGAGCGGGAATTTCTTTCACTCAAAAATTCAGTATATTTTAAAGTGTGGATGGGGTGGGGGAAAGGGAAATTTTTGGAGGGAAGGGAGTAAAGATATTTTAAAAAGAAAGAGGAGGGATGAGTTGTTTCGAATTTTTGCTCAAAAGCGCGGGAATTTCTTTTAGGCAAATGTTATGGTTTTTATTAGTGTGGTTGGGAGGGGGGGGTAAAGCCAGGGTAGGGGGTAGAGTTTTTTCATAAGAGGGGTATTAAAGAGATATTTTTGTCTTTCATAAATACTATTTTACTTATCTGGTATTTATTTCTTATTTTCAGGACTTTGAAATCATTGGAATTCGGTTGAAAGTCCTCGAGGCGAAGGGTCTCGTCATGTGACTGTCGCCCAAGCAGATCAATACGACGGACAAGGTAAAAGTCTCATAAATCTTTGGGTATATTTATTTTTCTGGGTTTATTTTTTGAGAAGAGGGGATGAGTTATTATTTCACATTTAAAATGCATGAGCGTTTCATTTTTGCCAAAATAATGGAATCATTTTCAGCAAATAGGGGCTGGGGGAAGGAGGGAAGGGGATAGGGGGTAAAGTTTTTTGAGAAAGAAATAGGGAATTATTTCGAATTTTTGTCAAAAAGTGTGGGAATTTCTTTCATCACAAAATTTCAGAACACATTTGAGCGTGGAGGGGATGGATGAAGGGAAACATTTGGAGGGGATGAAATAGGGGGAAGAGTAATTTCAAATTGTCGTCCAAATGTGCTGGAATTTCTTTCACCCCAAAAATTTCAAAATACATTTGAGCGAGAAGGGGGTAGGGGAATTTTTGTACAAAATTTCTGATTTAAATTTCATAAGAATTTCATTTGGGCCATTTGGAGGTGAGGGGTAGACCTTTGAGAATGAATAGGGGTTAGTTCTTCTTTAAGTGAGGAGGGGGTAGGAGAAAGGAGTGTTATAGTGAGGAGGGAGGTAAAGGTTTTTTAAGAAGAGGGAGCAATGTTGTTTGTGCTACAATTTCAGATGCCGTAAATGTTTGAAATTATTTTGGGGAGGTGTGGGGGTGGTAGCTAGGGAGAGAGGGGATGAGTATATTTTTTCCGTGGTTGGGTGAAGAAGTATTCAGAGACTGCAGAGTGAGTTTCATATCTGGGGGGCTGAAGCCTTCAAAACCCCTGAAAATGGTTGACTTTATAGAAAATGTCGGGCTAAACTCCCTGGTCAGCCCCCTCCGTGGTCCCTAGTATTATATTATTGGCATTCAGTTTTGGGGTAGGGCTTCCATATTTGGGGGGAGGAAGGCTTCCTGCGTTGGGTATTAATTTTAACATAAGTATTTATTCTAAATTCTCTGTTTGCATATATTACAGCAGTGATCTACAAGCACAAGAGTGACCATGGATTGCATATATTACAGCGTATATCTGTACCAGCCTCTAAGGGTGATGTCATGGATTGCATATATTACAGCATCTACAAGCACAAGCCTAGGATGATGTCATGGATTGCATATATTACAGCATCTACAAGCACAAGAGTGACCATGGATTGCATATATTACAGCGTATATCTGTACCAGCCTCTAAGGGTGATGTCATGGATTGCATATATTACAGCATCTACAAGCACAAGCCTAGGATGATGTCATGGATTGCATATATTACAGCAGTGATCTACAAGCACAAGAGTGACCATGGATTGCATATATTACAGCGTATATCTGTACCATTCCTCTAAGGGTGATGTCATGGATTGCATATATTACAGCATCTACAAGCACAAGAGTGACCATGGATTGCATATATTACAGCGTATATCTGTACCAGCCTCTAAGGGTGATGTCATGGATTGCATATATTACAGCATCTACAAGCACAAGCCTAGGATGATGTCATGGATTGCATATATTACAGCAGTGATCTACAAGCACAAGAGTGACCATGGATTGCATATATTACAGCGTATATCTGTACCATTCCTCTAAGGGTGATGTCATGGATTGCATATATTACTGCATCTACAAGTACAAGCACAAGTGTGATATGTCGTGGATTCAAATAAAGAAAAAAGGACAGATGAAGACATCGAACATGTGGCGTAAAACCCACATGCAAGGTTCATTGAACTTTTCTTATTTGGGGTATTCCTCTCTTTAGACTTTCAAAATATTTGGCAATTACCTACTTAGCATGTCTGTACGTTGTTGTGCAGTTGTTAGTTTCGTAGTCACTGGAAATTGCAGTGACTACGCATTCAGGTCTAGGGCTTTTATCTTGACACCATACACCCTGACAGAGATAGAGGATTCTTCTTTTTAACTTAATTCAGTTTTTGGGGATTTAAGTAAATCTGTGCTCAGTTTTGATCTCTCGTCCACACGCCGCATTCATCTTCAAATTTTAGTTGATCTGCACACAGGCTCTTAGGTAAGGTTAGAAGAATCCTCTGTTGCTGGCAGTGGTAAGAAAAAACTGTTTCTTATTCATAAAACGTTTTGTTTTTTTGCACTCTGGCATCTCTTTAATTTCCTCACATTTCTGTTATTATGAATAAGAAAATGGTTCCAAATTTTGCTGGGATTGATAACTCCAAATTTGAGGAAATGGGAAGTTAGGGTTGGATCATTTTTGACCTGTTATCACATCTCGTTGTCCTGAGTTACTTGGTGGTATTTGGCTGTTATTTCATGGTGATCAATTTCTCCTGTGGCAAAACACCATATTTTGCCAGTCAAGATGAAAGCTATTAGTTAGATGGGGAATTACTATGTCATATCCATCATTGAGGCAGTTACACTTGGAACTACATATCTTATTCATGTAGTTTTATACTACATGTACCAATATATGTAGTGGAGGATCGACATCGCATTGGATTAAAGGTAGGCCATTGTTAGGATTAAGACTTGTTATATTTCCAAGTGTATTCTTACTGAGGGTCCTTTATATGGTGGGACTAGCCTGTGAAGCCATAGACTGGACCTCCTCTTTAATGGATATGACATCATGTTAATAATAATAATAATTTATTATTATTATTATTATTTTTGGTTACTGTAATTCCTCCTTTTGTAAAGTTCATAGGTTAAGACTTAGGAAATGGTGCTTATAGTAATTCCCACGAAACTTGAATGTATACAAGAAAGCTAAGCTCTCTTTGTGTGCATGGTTTCAAATATTGTATTTCAAAATTCATGCAAACTTTGTCATGCCGGGTTGATTATTTAAATAAACTTAAACACTGGGCGGAGTTCATCTATTGTTTCACAGTTTGTGTAACAATAGATGATCCCATCCAAGGTTTAAACTTTGTTTAAATAATCGGCTGTGGGGGTTGGATTTTAGTTCAAACATAGATTATTAGTGATTTAATTAGCTGTGTGTCTACATGTATTTCCGGCTGCGCATTCGATCATACATTAAATTAGCTATGGGAAGCATGACAAAGTTTACTTGGTTCAATTTGAGATGCTTTACATCTTAAATACACCAAGTGCATGATTAATATTCATGTTATGTTATTTAATAGTTAGTTAGTTTAATTTAATTAATTAATTAAATTAATATTAATTATTAATACAATTTTGGCCTGTCAGAGTACTTGAAAAAAGCTAGATCTAATATTTTAAACTTTAAGTTGGGCCCATTAAAGGTCGGGTGGATCTCCGGCAGTTCCCCTTCCAGGGATTATAAAAATAATAATAATCAATATAATTATACAGTAGAATGTGTTTGCGGACTAAGTTTAGGCTGTTAATTATTGGCTGCGCGCTTTGTTTCTGTGTCTGTCTGAATCCTCCGACAAAAAGTACTCTGACAATTATTTTGGCATAAAAAATAAATTTCTTCAATTATGGTGATACGTCTTGGCTCTTCATCTTGGTTTGGTGTCGTTGTTTCAAGTTGATAATATACACTACACTTGTCAAGTATAGTGTATATTATACATGCAGTGACTGTTGATACTGTACAACTTGTTATGGCTGAAAGAGAGAGAGAGTGAGAGTGTGTGTGGTTGCATTCACTATAATTGGACGTCAGCTTGCTTTCATGCTATTTTGGCTTCATCTCTTCAATGGCTGCAAGTTATCATTGCATGATAGAGGATTTGGTAAGTATATGCACAATCTGGCAATTCATAACACTCATTCCCATTTCTTTTCCTTTTAAGAAATTCATCCAAGAGGTAAGTTAGGTCTAGCGAAGAGGTATATCATGTATCACATACAAATTATCTCATGATGAAATAGAATATTTAGCTAAAACAACGGTCTGACAATTATTTATCAACTGATGAAATTTGAAAAAGGAAAATATGAGAAATGTAATAAATGCAAACTGGATGAATCTGAACAATGGCACAATAAATGAATATGAAAAGTGATTGCAAATCAAATAGATGATGTACATGCTGCAAGTGCAAATTACAGAGAAATGTTGATTCAAACTTGATGGATCCTGGATTACAAAACCACTGAAATGGATGCTAAATACAGTTGCAATCTGTCACGAATTGAATGACAATTTTGTATTATTGAATATATGAAAATAATATTATTATTGCATATTAAATTCTAGTTTTATTGTTACAGATTAATCTACCAAGAGGTAAGATAAGGTTGCGCTGAATGGTAAATATAATGTATCACAGTTTAAATACTTAAGTAATGCAAATTTAAAAGGCAGATCGATATATACGGAATCAACTACATACTTGAAATATATTGATGAAAAAGAAAAATTAAGAAAAAGAAAGTGAACTGAAAGAAATACATGAAAAATCAATCCACATAATGAACACAGATTACAATTTAAATGACATTGAATTAATGAATAAGAAAAACATTGATGTACTGAACAGAACCTGGGATTGAATTCTGCTGGATGATGAAGAATAATGATTGTAATATTTGCACAATTCAAATGGCAACCATGTGCCACTACCATTGGAAATCAAGAAAACAATAGGTTATAAACTCTATCCATTAGATATTAGTTTGAGCACGTTTTCTCTGTATATAGTTTATCATTTCAGATTGACATTGACTCCCAATACCTTGAATACAGTGAATGACAGAGATATCAGTGGTGACAGATGGCAATGACATATCAGTGGTAGCATGATGATGATGACATCGAAGAGATCAGTGGTGACAGATGGAAATGACAAGAAGATATCAGTGGTGACAGATGGCAACGACATATCAGTGGTAACATGATGATGATGACATGGAAGATATTAGTGGTGACAGATGGCAATGACAAGAAAATATCAGTGGTGACAGATGGCAATGACATAGCAGTGGTAACATGATGATGATGACATCGAAGATATCAGTGGTGACAGATGGCAATGACAGGGAGATATCAGTGGTGACAGATGGCAATGGCACATCACTTGATTAGCATAGGATAACATCGGCACTTGCAATATTCATAGAAGTACATAGAGGATAAGGACAACATGCAATAACATCATGGATATATTAAGTGATAACAGATGACGGCACTTGATTAGTATAGGATAACATCGACACTTGCAATATTCATACAGGGGCGGATCCAAGTTTTTGTCAAACAGGGGGTTGTGTAGTCTCCCTCGCAGCCGTGCTAAGTGTCGTCACGCAACGCTCTCTCCCCTCGTCTGAGGGGAGAGAGCGTTGCGTGACGACACTTAGCACGGCTGCGAGGGAGACTAGGGGTTGTGTTGCGGCCGTTGTGTTGTGTGAGCGGCAAAGTCGCGAACTACTAGGGGGGTGTGGGGGCATGCCCCCCCAGAAAAATTTGAAATCTACAAGCTCTAAAATGCAATTTTTAGAGATCTGGAGTTGTTTTATTAACACAACAAAACTCAATTTTCAGTAAAATTTTGAGTTTATTGGACATCCAACAAAGATGCTTGGAAGAGTCTTCTTGGGTGATGGCTTCACATACGTTTTTGACACTAAAAACGGCAGGTTCTTTCTGTTATCAGTCAAACCGGCCTCGAAGTCGAACGGTCGTGTAAACAGTATGAATGAATTATATTATTAATTCTTACGAGGGAGAGAGCTGAAAGTGCAAGAGAGACCTACGGACAGACATATCTATACAAGCGGTATTAAAAAAATATCCATAGGGGGGGTTGCAACCCCCAGAACCCTCCCCCTGGATCCGCCCCTGTCATAGAAGTACATAGAGGATAAGGACAACATGCGATAACATCATGGATATAAGTGATAACAGATGACGGCACTTGATTAGTATAGGATAACATCGGCACTTGCAATATTCATAGAAGTACATAGAGGATAAGGACAACATGCAATAACATCATGGATATAAGTGATAACAGATGACGGCACTTGATTAGTATAGGATAACATCGGCACTTGCAATATTCATAGAAGTACATAGAGGATAAGGACAACATGCAATAACATCATGGATATATTAAGTGATAACAGATGACGGCACTTGATTAGTATAGGATAACATCGACACTTGCAATATTCATAGAAGTACATGTACATGTACATAGAGGATAAGGACAACATGCAATAACATCATGGATATAAGTGATAACAGATGATGGCACTTGATTAGCATAGGATAACATCGACACTTGCAATATTCATAGATCTCATTTTTCTCAAACAAGGCTCTTATTCATTTGTTCATTATCAGAGTAATATCCAAGATGATTTAAATGAGTGGAGTGAGTATTAATGATAACTATGCATGTACATGCCAAGCTAAACTAAACTTAAACAATGATCAATCTTAAAGTTATTAAAAACCATTAAATTCCTTTTAACTAAATTATTTTAAAACACTAGTAACTAAACAAATAAATCTAAATAGAAATTAGATTTTGGATAACTCTGTTTATTGGACAAAGTGTCTGATTTCTTTGTTTGATTGAAAAACATTTGCTCGGGTTCTGGAACCATTGATCAAAAGGAATTTCTTGTGCACTTAGATTCGAAAAATAATTGTTCTTGAAATTGATGCATGCATTTTTTAATCAAAAATCTATGTACGGATGGAGTTACTGATGATACTAGTCTACCGTTACGGCAGTGAATGCTGCCACACAAAATGTTATGCCACAAATGTGGCCATAATGCAAAAGTACTGAATGCATTGTTAGTCCAGAAATAATTGTTTCAGTCAAATTCTGTAAATGTTTTCATCAGCTGAATTGCACCTTTTCAATAGAATACTCTCTGCTTGATATCACATATGGAGGTCAGTGTTTGCCCGTCATTTGAAGCAAATAATGAGATTCAAGGAGGTTTAACAGCTAATTGAAACCAAGCAATAAGGTTTTTGTTTCGTCAGTAAACAGTCTGCAAACGTCCTCTTTCAGCACATTATTCGTGTAGTAGTATAAGTGTTAGACAATTTTGTAAATTATTATTGTATTCACGCCCCTCTTGGAAACCAGCTTTTTAAAAGTTGAAGGGACTAGCGTGACTAAATAAGTTGACCTACAACATTGCGACATTCCGTCGCGACATTGTTGTTTCATTAGCGGATTGCTTTGAGCATTGTCAAATAGTTCGTGAATATGGTTTTGTTAGATCGACCAAGAAATATTATGAATAGCACGAATTACTGCTCTTCATTTAGGCTCGGTACACTTCATATTTGCGCTGTAGTCGTCTGGGACCAGCGAGACCGAAATATCAATCGGATTCCAGTTTCGAAGCAATGTTGAGTCGCACGTAATGCAAGCTTCAAAACAAGATCGAATCATTTCGAAAAACAAATTGAATGTTTCCAACCTTGACAGGAATGCATCAGCCGATTTGACAGTAAACTTATTATTTCTTTATCCTCCATCCCGTGCTAAGTTTCAAGCAAAAGACGTTGCACGTGTGTTAGTGACGCCTTGCATTGTGGTCTCTTATATATGTTGATTAGAGAGCTGCCTTGCTCGCTCGCTTCAGGCTCGCTCGCTGTGGCAGCAACAATGGACATAGAATCAACAATGGCAATCGTGGTGGTCAGTATTCCATGGATATAGAACCAACAATGGCAATCGTTGAGGTACTGTAAGTATTCATGCATAACAGAAATCCAAGGTCAATTTAGTCTGGATGGAGTTATTGATCATGATACAATGGACATAGAACCAACAATGGCAATCGTGGTGGTCATCGCAGTATTCCATGGATATAGAACCAACAATGGCAATCGTTGAGGTACTGTAAGTATTCATGCATAACAGAAATCCAAGGTCAATTTAGTCTGGATGGAGTTATTGACAATACAATGGACATAGAACCAACAATGGCAATCGTGGAGGTCAGTATTCCATGGACATAGAACCAATAATGGCAATCGTGGAGGTCAGTATTCATGCAAATTGGAAATCCATGTACAATGCACAGTCTGGAATGGAGTTACTGATGATACAATGGACATAGAACCAACAATGCCAATCGTGGAGGTCAGTATTCATGCAAATTGGAAATCCATGTACAATGCAGTATGGATGGAGTTATACTGATGATACAATGGACCGCCATAGAACCAACAATGGCAATCGTGAGGGATCCAGTGTTCATGGGCATTGGAAGAGATAACCCCTTGAAGTACTTTCATGGCTAATATAAAGAGAAGCTTGTGATTATAGATGGTGTGCATGATCATCGCTGGAATGAATTGATCCAATGATAATAAATATTGGCCTTCATAGCTTTGGACTGTCACAGATGTTTCATCCAATTTCTGCACAGCTGAATATACACGGTGAGTAGAACTTTAGAGAGAATAATGTTGAACAGGATGCATTTAGAATACATATTTAAGTTGAGAATGATTGTCAGTATTAAGTTGTACTTTCTATTATTATTATTTTTGTTGAGCATATGCACAAGACTTGTATTATAGCTCTGACGTGCCACGTTGATAAAAAAGTTGTTATTATATACAGTATATGTACCACCATTCAATTCAAATTGCAACTCAAATGCACGAGAGGAAAGAGGCGGCTGTGAGGGGAGGTTGGATGCCATCTATAGATTTTCAGATCATAATTATCTCTTGAGTACATTATAAACAGTGGACATGCAATTCAAATATATATTGAGAACATCGAGTGACCTTGATTTATGTGAATTATTTATTATACATATATCCAATATCCATATGATAAGTTGTGCTTTATAAATATTTATTATTACTATTATTATACAATGTGCACTTACTAACGAATGGGAAGAATTCCCGAATTTGTCTGTTCACAGAGCTGTATTTGAAGTTGACCGAGTTATATTGACTACATAAAGGATCTTCTCTAACTGTATGTGGAGAGGTAGACTGACTGTAGTCTAGTTTCACGTTATAGAGTTCGCGCACTCTGATCACGTTTCTGAAATTCAAGTTTTTGATGGCGAAGGTTTTACTGAACATTAAGTTTTTAGTCAATTGTTGAGTTCGTGGTCAAGTTTGGTCGTTGTTTTTTTTCCCTCTTCAAAGTTTTCAGTTCATTTATCAAGGATTCTTAAAAAGCGAAATTGTTCTTGTCGTTTTTGTGGAGATAAAATACGTTTTCTGCAAATATTAAAAGTCAAGTCTCACTGTCTTTGTTGTTGTCATTGGTTCCCTTGGTCACATTTTGGCATCGCGAGCAGGATTCAAAGTTGAAATCCGTAGACCAGTAAACCAGATCCTGAAAGTCAGACAGAAGAAAAAAACGGTGAGGTTCAATTAGAAAAATGGCTGAAGTGCAAGAATTAAGAAATTTAGTTGAGAAACTTCAGTCGGAGTTAGGGATAATGAAAGAGAGTCAATACGTACTCTATGCCGGATTACATACGACTATCACACTCATTAAGTAGTTAAGACATGCGGTATATGATGATATGATGGTCTATATGATGGTGTTTTAGATGCCTTTGCAACACCTAGCCTTTGTTTATACAATAATCCATAACCTATACACCTAACAGTAAAACTAACAACTAACCTTAACATTAACCCTTACATAAATGGACACTGTGTAAATAATAATGAAATGCAGATACACTGGGAGATTTGCAATGAATGCGCATCATTGTAGCCTTGGTGTAGCTCGTAAAGGCTGGGTTTTGCAATCGTAACCCTGATTCATAATCATATAGTCAATAGACATAGGGACCTTCAAGTTCTAGAACATTCCAGTGGTAGGATTATTTTGGAACATTAATTTTTATTGGCTGCTGTTTAGGAACACCAATTGGCATACACACATAAATTTCTGCTACAGGAATGGTAGCCTCCTCGTGGCGTAGCAGGGAAGGGGTGTCATAATCATCGGTAGTTGTATATTTTGTACAAACTCACTTCATGATTATGACACTCCTACGAATCACCATTCAACACAAAAAGATGTCTAAACATAACCATCATTCACCTGACAAACCAATTATTTCTTGGTAATATTTGCCTGTTCCACTTTACATTTACCATTTGATCACTCTGTCAAGCACCAGTGAGATCAGTGGACTTTCCAGGTTAGGTTCCAGCGAGTAGTTGAGCAGGAAATGAAACAGCTCAAAGCTGGTAAGCATAGGCTCACTTGAAGTTGCAAGCTGCACTGTCTACACCAGGGTAATATCTCAAGTAAGGTTCAATACAACTACATTGTACTGGTAAGTGCCGGCCACCCCCAGCAAAATGGATAGCCAGAGGTTCGGCACTTATACAATTTTCACAGTAAATAATTATTTACAGGACTGGTTAATTAGGGGGGTTGGCCTCTTAGTAGTGGCCTAACTGTAACTGCTGGAGATCCTGAATACATGTGAGCTAACACTGTGGTCATTTAGGGGGGTTGGCCTCTTAGTAGGGTCCCAACTGTAACTGTTGGAGATCCTGAATACATGTGAGCTAACACTGGTCATTTAGGGGGGTTGGCCTCTTAGTAGGGTCCCAACTGTAACTGTTGGAGATCCTGAATACATGTGAGCTAACACTGAGCCAAAGTATTCAAAAGGCCATTATACAGTGTACGTTTGCTATGTACAATTAGGAAGGTCATATGGAATCGAGGTGTCAAGCTTAGTTGGAAATCTCACTGCAACATGTACTGTCACTATTTAAAATTAATTTCTTAATTTTCTTATTTTTCAGAAAGAAAACATGACTGGCACAACCCAACCCCACACATCAGATCTAGTTGGTGTAAAAGAGCACACTTGACATCTACTTGTGTAGTTGTCTTGAGGACTGGGTGCAATTCCCAGATTGGATTGTGTGGGCTGGTTGATGTACAGAGATGAAACAAATAAACAGTTTTTACATAGTGTTAGTCGATCACAGTTAAGATATAGAAATTAAATGTATTGGTGACATGTCATCCTACTTTCAATGGTGAGTACAGTTATTGCAATAAGCATTGCAGGTTAAAGCAAGTGTATATGTGAAAGACTGAAGCATAGTACATACACACATACATAAACTTTATTAACGTGTCATGACTTCTAGCATACCACAAGTGGTACACTAATCGGGGACACTTAATTAAGACATAATTACATTTACAAATAGATATATAAAAAGGAAATATTTATGTATATATATATATAAATATGAATGAAATAATAGTACATAACAGGGGCATAGGCAGGGGGGTCACAGGGTGGCATGACCCCCCCTTCCTCTGGGTCTACTCTTTAAATTTATATGTTGAGGAGGGGAGAGGGGGGGATTTGGTGGTGAACGATATGGAGTGCCCCTGCATTATACAACAAAATGAATATATTTGGAATAGCTTTCCTTTAATTATTAGTACTGACTGTCATAATGGAGACTTGAGATGACATTACTACATGTATAGTACTTCTAATGAGTATTTGCACTGCATAGCGAAGATATTGATACCTAATAAAAAAATTCAAAACAAAAACTTAAAGTTGTTTGAAAGTTATATAGATGATATTACACGGTGGCGTGAAGATATGAAGTTTACCTTCGAGTGGTGAAAATATTTCAGGAGTGAGTGCTCAAGCCAACATGTAATTTTCTTTTTATTATAGTCAAGAGTGATTCCAACAAACCTGGGCATTTACTAACTACACCATTACACACTATTAGACACTCACTCTTTTGTTTTCTTTTGTTTCTTTGCATCTAATAAACACTGACAGCTAATAGTAGTGCCCAGGTTTATTGGAATCACTCTATAGACACATCCACAAACAAAAACTAAGCAAGTGAGCGGGAAAACATCGGAAGTGACGTCATCGATATCTTCACGTGTAAGGATATGGAAAAGATGTCACAGAAGTCCCGGATGTAGTTCGTACAAAAAATACAAGTGGCGTATTTCCCAGTAAATCACTAATGTCTATATAATAAAACGTAATTTGTCGCTTGGTAATAGACTAGTAAAGTAGTTTGTAAGGTTTCGTCAAGCATAAAAAGACTCTTGTTCAATTCCCAACTGGGCTCCGTATTTTTACGCTTCTTTTAAGCTTGACGAAACCTTACAAACTACGTACTTTACTAAAAACTAAGTTGTTTCATTGATAATTATGTAGGCGCTTGGAAATACAAATGTTATCTTTTGATCATGGCCATGTGTCTCTTTTCAATCTTATTGCAATTAAGCTAGAGTGTGCTATGTATGAGCAATCATTTATTGCATGTTGCATCACATGTGAATCAGAATGAGAATAAATAAATGAGAAAAATGGGAAATGACTGCAAAATTAGATGTTACTGTAAGTTGAACGCTTGAGATGGTAGTAATTTTCATACTTACCTACCTACCTACCTACCTACCAATGAAACAAAAACTATTAGTTATTATTATATAGTCAAAAGAACACAATGGAATTAGGGTACATACTAAGGCTGTGTTTACACTTGGTGGTTTACTGAAGTAAACAGGTTACTGAACCTTGGTAGAAATTAGAAAACTATTGTTTGTAGAGTGTTTTAACCTTAGTTTTCTGATTTGTACCTTGGTAAAGCGCTCAAGTGTAAACACGGCCCAAGTAACACACATGCATCAAACTAATGTCTATTTCACTGGTTTATGAAAACCACTCTATTAAATGTTGATGGTTATTTCAACACAGCTAAACTAATAAAGTATTTGTTGTTGGATTATCTCACTGCTTGCCCTTACATATATAGCTGGTGAGACACTATATTTCTTTTGATTTTGTTAAAGTAAGAATTTCAACTGCCATTGTTCTGGACTAAATGCAGGTCAAACAATGCATGCGTCAATGGCAATTGAAATTGCATGGATGACATTATTGCATTCGGTCTATAGACCTTTCTGGCATTCTGCTCCAATATCCACGAATAATAAGCTTACTGTCAGTAGCAATGGGACCAGGTTGAGAGTGGGGTAGAAATTTCCATTCATTTTCCATTCATTTTCCATTCACTGTATTTTGTCTACCCCAATCTAGACCTGAAGCCATTGCTAGTTGGTAATTGAAGCGAATGCGGGAATTTTTCCATTTCAGACCATGTATCATTCCCCTTGAGTATCCACATATAACATTCTTTCATTGTAAAACGTTAACAGTAAAGAAAGAAATGGTCGCGTACTAGTGGCGAGGCAGTTGAGTGTCGTCTTGCTACATGCATGTTTTTGGTATGTACAGCTGATGTCAGTAATAAATGTCTAGCTTGAATTTGCACTTACCATTTCTTGAAATTTGAATGACCGGTATGTTTCTTTCACATCATGAATAATAACTAAAATAACTACAAATAGTTCACATCAAAATGGCGACCTCAGAAAATCGACTGTCATCAGTTTGGGCTTCCTGTGTTATTGGCGCCAAACCAATAAATTCCACAGGAACCCCATGACTATGGCGAATGTGAATACTCTGCGCACCGTTGTTGACTTGCGCACCATTTTTCACCCTGCAAACCATTGTACATCCATGTACACCCTATACACCTTTAAATCCCCTGGTACTCCGTGCACACCCTGCGCACCATTGTTGACTTGCGCACCATTTACACTCTGCCAACCATTGTACATCCATGTACACCCTTGCACACCCGAAAGGCCTTTAACGAAATATACCGTAGCTGTTCATGGCGTCTTTGCTTGTCTATTCATTCTTTATATACCCTGGTACACCGTGCACACCCTGTATACTATTGTTGACTTGCGAAACATTGTACATACTGCGTTCCTTTCTATACCGTGCACGCCCTATGATACTGCACACTATTTGACACACTGCACACCACTGTTCACTCTACGCACCACTGTACAACCTGTGCACCATTGTACACACTACGCACCATTGTTCACTCTACAAACCATTGTACACACTACGCACCATTGTACTCCCTGCGCACCATTGTACATACTACGCACCATAGTTTTCCCTGCGCACCATTGTACACACTACGCACCATTGTACGCCCTGCGCACCATTGTACACCTTGTGCACCCTTGTACACCTGCACACCATTGTACACACTACGCACCATTGTACATACTACGTACCATTGTACATACTACGCACCATTGTTTTCCCTGCGCACCATTGTATACCCTGCACACCATTGTACACACTGCGCACCATTGTACACACTACGCACCATTGTTTTCCCTGCGCGCCATTGTACACACTACGCACCATTGTACAACCTGCGCACCATTGTACACCTTGCGTACCCTTGTATACCCTGCGCACCATTGTACACACTGCGCACCATTGTATACCCTGCACACCCTTGTACACACTGCGCACCATTGTACACCCTGCACACCCTTGTACACACTGCGCACCCTTTTACACCTTTGTGCACCATGTACACCTTACGCACCCTTGTACACACTGCGCACCATTGTATACCCTGTGCACCATTGTATACCCTGTGCACCATTGTTCACCTTGCGCACCATTGTAAACCTTGCGCACCATTGTACACCTTACGCACCATTGTATACCCTGCGCGCCATTGTATACCCTGCGCACCATTGTACACACTGCGCACCATTGTACACACTACGCACCATTGTACACACTACGCACCATTGTACTCCCTGCGCACCAATGTATACCCTGCGCACCATTGTATACACTGCGCACCATTGTACACACTACGCACCATTGTACTCCCTGCGCACCATTGTACACCCTACGCACCATTTTAAACGCTGCGCACCATTGTATACCCTGCGCACCATTGTACTCCCTGCGCAGCATTGTACTCCCTGCGCACCATTGTTTACGCTGCGCACCCTTATACACCCTGCGCACCCTTTTACACCATGCGTACCATTGTACACCCTGCGCACCCATGTAAAGTCTGTGCACCCTTGTACACCTGCGCACCATTGTTCGCCCTGCGCATCCTTGAATACCCTGCGCGCCATTGTTCGCCCTGCGCACCATTGTACACCCTGCGCACCCTTGTACACCTTTGTGCACCCTTGAATACCTTGCGCACCATTGTTGGCCCTGCGCACCATTGTACACCCTGTGCACCCATTTACACTCCGCACACCCTTGTACACTCTGATTGGGATTCATTTATTTTTTCTCATTTTTGACTCACGGATACTCCGTAGTAGTAACCTCGTTCCCAGGGCACCTTTCTTCTCGCTACTTTCAGTGCTATTTTCAAGATTTTCAAAATGTCGAGAGTTCAATGAGAGAAGAGAGGGCCCTGGGGAAGAGGTTGTCATTGAAGCGCCTGCTGTTTACAAGTCACAGCGGGGTTACCCATTGCGTAAACTTTCAAGATGGCGGTCGATCCTTGTTCTTTTTCGAACCCAAATGAATGTGTTTGTACCAAGATCTCATGGTTTGTAGACGTGAATTTTGATACACACATTCTTGAGTGTATTGCGGACTTGACGTTTGAGGCAAAACAAGATGGAATTAAAAAACTGGTGAGTTATACGTCAGTGAAACTTGAGAGCGGCGAGTGGTTTACCGGCGATACCGGTACACGTACCACTCGGGATTCTCTCTTTTTAAAGAAACTATTAAAGTGTTCGCTTGGTAGTACTGGTTTTGGGAAATTCTCTGTGTACCCAACTTTAAAATTCACTATAATCCGTTTTCGTATGAGTGGGAAGTACGTGTACAATGTAGTTTTATATAGTAATAATATATTATTATGTTGATAGCACCAGGGGGTGGGGGGAGGGGCACCCTAAGCATTGTGATTGGTTGAGAAATGATTTGCACGCTGTAATTGGTTGAATAGATTCCGCACTGTGACCCACTCATACGAAGCTGACTATAATTTGCATGTAATACATAGTAATAGGAATGGGGGGGGGGGGGGGGGGGGGGGGGGGGGGGGGGGGGGGGGGGGGGGGGGGGGGGGGGGGGGGGGGGGGGGGGGGGGGGGGGGGGGGGGGGGGGGGGGGTGGGGGGGGGGGGGGGGGGGGGGGGGGGGGGGGGGGGGGGGGGGGGGGGGGGGGGGGGGGGGGGGGGTGGGGGGGAAATGGGGGGGGGGGGGGGCAGGTGCTGCTATAAGTGATTGTATACTAGAGTCATTTTCATATGAGGTGCGGTGACCGTGCCGTGTCCAAGCATTCTGATTGGTTGATCAATGATTTTGCACGCTGTGATTGGTTGAATACAATGTATTCGATTTCATACTGTGACTGTATTATATTTATTGCATTGTATATTTATTTATTATGACTTGTATTATTATTCACTAATTCTGAATGAACATTGTATAGGGCCTGGACACCAGTGGATTAAACATTACATCGGTTCACATCAAGGAGAACAAAGAAAAGTTGTCGTTCAAGCTTGGTGACAAACACAAGGCATTTGGTACACCTTTGTATATAGATTTGCCTGAAGGATTCAAGAGGTACATCATGACATACATTTCTCCTTAGTCTTTTGTTTTTATTGTCAAAGCGCACTGAGACATCTGTATAGTGCACTAATTAAGAAATTATTAAATACTATACATTATTGGGGGGGGGGGGGGGGGGGGGGGGGGGGGGGGTGGGGGGGGGGGGGGGGGGGGGGGGGGGGGGGGGGGGGGTGGCACAATAATCTGATGAGCGGTGAAGGCGCAAGCTCCGAGGAGTGCGGATGTATTGCTTCCCCGAAAATTTATAGGGTCTCTGAAATAGCATGTCTTGCCCAAACCCGACCCCCCCCCCCCCCCCCCCCCCCCCCCAACTGGGCCCTCCCCTTGCTATGGCCCTGTATCAATATATTGATATTACATTTGTTTACTAGTTTAACCAATAGTCCAGGTACATGTATATACATGTAACGTACTATAATATCAATACAGCAATATGCAGAAATTCTGATCCATTTGACTAAAATACATATATATATATCAAAAACCTACTTTAGATTATGGGATGGCTACGCTGATATTTTTTTCTAGTTGTCTGCCAGCGAGGCTTTATGAAAAAAATATCAGCGTAGCCATCCCATAATTTTAAGTAGGTTTTTGATATATATGTATTTTAGTCAAAATGATCAGAATTTCTGCATATTGCTGTATATATAACTATTGATATATATCAATATATATACATCTGATGATGATCGAATGATCGAAAACGTTTATCAAACTAAATAAAATGTATATCTTACATATGTAACAATATATATAACCCTAATGCTGTTTAGGGGCTCCATATTCACATTGAGTATAGGCTACAAGACATCTGCAAATGCATCCGCAATCCAATGGCTAAAACCAGAACAGACTTCTGGTAAAAAACATCCTTACCTCTTTACACAGTGTCAGGTATTATTTATTTAAATACTTGCAAGTTAGAGTTCTTATTGTAGTAATGAAATTGAAAATATGATGCAGGTTTGTGCTTAGCCTGATTTTCAGATGGTCAGCGGTCCTGTCAGCGGTCCTCCGCTACCGCTGGTCAACCGTCTGAAAATCAGGCTACAATGTACAGTCATTCTCAAAAAGGTTGTCCAGATGAAAAGACTACAAAACTACAATAAAGTCATGTGATTCATTATGTATTCAATTTCCTCGCGTGGAATTTCAATTTGAGATGCAAAAGTACACGGCATTGTGAGAAATGAATGTAATGCCGCTGGTATCAACTCGCAGTTCCGCGCGCAGAAATTGAATACATAATGAATCACGTGACTTTATTGTAGTATTGTAGTCTTTTCATCTGGACAACCTTTTTGAGAATGACTGTATAATTATGTAGTTTATGCTTTGATTGCAAGATATGTCACATGACTAGTGTTATTGTCTCTTGTTGACAGGCAATCCATGCTCGTAGTATAATTCCTTGTCAAGATAGCCCTGGTGTAAAAGCTGCATATGAAGCTGAGGTACGTATTATTTAAATGTTGTGCATTATACTTGTGAAATGATGCTGTATTTTATGTTGACTTTAACAACTACATAAATTTGTACAGCTATTATATATGTTTGTTAGGTGTCAGTACCTAAAGGGCTGGTAGCATTGATGAGTGCTATAGGACAAGGACAAACCACTGACCCTCAAAATTCAAGTAGAACTGTCTTCAAGTTTAAGCAAAAGGTTAGATGCTGCACTAAACTATATGTAATCGTGAATAAATAAACGCAATTGAATTGAATTGAATTGAGATCCTTTATTTACAAATAGTACACCTACATTACATCATGCCTGCATTATCTGTACTGTACATTAAGTTACATTCTATTCGATTTTACATTTTGTAGGTATGCATTCCAAGCTATCTGATTGCAATGGTGGTGGGTGCTCTGGAAAGCAGGTAAACAGACATGTCAGTCTGTATGTACTGTAGTATTACATTAGATAATGTTTTGCAATAATATATGCATGCATGTACGAAATGTACAGATGTAGTCTTCATTTATCTTTTCAGAAAAGTTGGTCCAAGATCACATGTTTGGACTGAGAAAGAAATGCTTGACAAATGTGCTCATGAATTTGCAGAGGTACAAATTAATTAAACCAGTTAATGATTCTAGCGCACTATTAAAGTTTACTGATCAACAGATGCACATTCTTATGTTGTATACATGTAATAGGTGGAGACCATGGTCAGTACGGCGGAGTCATTAGTGGGAGAGTATGTGTGGGGTCCATACAATCTGCTTATCCTTCCACCATCATTTCCCTACGGAGGCATGGAAAATCCTTGCTTGACATTTGTTACACCAACACTTTTGGTGAGTTGTTGTACTCTGCTGGGAATATATATGTTGTGGTTTGAAATTTTCCACTGGTTTAAATTTTTTAGTCCATTGTTTTGGTTTCTTAATTCACTTCCTTTCAGTTTAATCTTTTACAACTAACCTAAAACATAAGTTATCCACCATGAAACCCTAAACCTAACCTCAGAACAACCCCCCCCCCCCCCCCCCCAAAAAAATATTTAAACCACTGGGAAAAATTAAACCACAAAATTATTATATATACATTTAAATACATGATTGTATGACAGTATACCATTAGCAGTAATACACAAGATTCCTAAATTATTATTATTATTATTATTATTATTATTATTATTATTATTATTATTATTTCGCGAAACTCAAAGAAAGGAAATATATTTCTCTTGTAATGGACAACGATCGTAGAGAGTTGGTAATGGAGAGGGAAATGATTTCCTACATGGACGAGAGGTCCTGGAGCGTCAGTTATGTAAATTAGGGTATATATGTTGTGAAGTGTCACAGTGAGGCCATTGTGGTCCTTGCTTGCGTGATGTAAGTTTAATTTATTTGATGGAATAAAGTGAGTTGTGGGCTTGGACCTGCCCCCGCACAGTGTGTACTGTGTTGTTAGGACTCGAGGAAATATTAGGAAACTATTTATTGAGCGATGTTTCGGAGTCGTCATGATGCCATTATGCCATTAATGGCGTCATGACGACTCCGAAACGTCGCTCAATAAATTGTTTCCTTTCTTTGAGTTTCGCGATATTATGCTTAAATTCCAAATGTTTACTTATCATTATTATTATTATTATTATTGTTATTATTGTTATTATTGTTATTATTATTATTATTATTATTATTATTATTATTATTATTATTATTATTATTATTATTATTATTATTATTATTATTATTATTATTATTATTATTATTATTATTATTATTATTATTATTATTATTATTATTATATTATTATTATTATTATTATTATTATTATTATTATTATTATTATTATTATTATTATTATTATTATTATTATTATTATTATTATTATTATTATTATTATTATTATTATTATTATTGTTATTGTTATTACTGGTATATCTTATATTATACTTATCGTGGACTGTTATGTGTCCATAGGCAGGAGACCGTTCTTTAACATCAGTAAGTATAATTCCTAAATTGTTTGGTATAAAATAAAGATCTGTATTCGACAGTTAAATCATCTCATATTCAAGGTTATTGCACACGAAATTGCACACAGCTGGACTGGCAATTTGGTTACCAACAGAACTTGGGAACATTTTTGGTAAGTACATACACATATAGAGTAGATTTCGTATGACGTTCGTATTTTGAACGAGCTTTTGCTCGTAAATAAACGATTGATTGATTGATTGATTGATGACTGTGAAAAACTTACGGCACGGACATGCCATGCCGTGACCGTGATGATTTAGGATTTCGAATGAATCCGTGCCGTGGCCGTGCCGTGCGCCGTAGTTTTTCACATTCATACGAAATCGACTCTATGCATGAGTGTGGTTAACTACATTGTATCAAATGTTACTATGAAGTATTCATTCATTCATTTCACTATAGTTACAGGAATGCTATTCTCTTGTAGGCTTAATGAAGGGTTTACAGTGTTTCTTGAAAGAAAGATTATTGGAAGAATGAATGGGGAAAAGATGAGACAATTTGCTTTTATAGGTAAATATACATGTACAATGTTTAGTGGACGATTACAAAAAAAAAATCAGTAAACACTGTCTTCATCATTACAGGTGTCGGTCCAAATAGTTGCTTATGTTATCTTTCTTGTTTAGGTGGATGGAAAACATTAATGGATGCAGTAAGTGAATAATCAACTTACTGCTTATAGTCATTTTCGCATGAGTGGGAAGTAGTTACGTTATGGTTCGTGCCGTGCCATGATAGTACCGTGTGGTGACCGTACAACCAAGCATTCTGATTGGTTGAGCAATGATTTTGCGCGCTGTGATTGGTTGAATAGAATGTCTTTGATTCCGTACCGTGACCGTAACTCTGTGCCATATGTTTCCCACTCATATGAAAACAACTTTAATATCTTCCTCAAGTGACAAGATAAGATAAAGGAATGACATGGTGTTTAGTTTTATCTTGTACTGATTAAACTGTTTACAGTGTTTAGTATGGGATAACCATTGATAATACTCATTTCATGATGTTTATTAAAAGGTGTCCAAGTTTGGTGCAGACAGTCCACTCACGAAGCTTGTTGTTAGCTTTAGTGATTCAGACCCTGACGATGCCTTCTCTAGTGTCCCTTATGAGAAAGGGTCTTGTTTCCTGTTTTACCTGGAGCAGCTCGTTGGGGGACCTGGTAACTACATGTAATACATAACTACTATTAGGGACTTTACGCAACGATGACAGGAGACTTCACAACGGTGTTCGTGAATGAAAAAGACTGAGAAAACATTAACCTCTGCTGTCTACTTGTCATGTAACATTATGCATCAACTGGTCGATGCCTGCTCGAGAGCACGACTGCAGTCATCCTGCATCAATGCCTTGATAATTACGCATGCATACCAGAATTTTGTGACATATCTTTGTTGTAACGCCGTCGTGCAGGTCTCCCGTCGTCGTTGCATAAAGTCCCTGTTATTATTAAGTATTGACTGTGGACCTTGTGCAGGGTTCTCTGCACTGCGCATTGAGCTAGTGTCAGTTAGTCAAAACCATAGTTTAGTGACAACCCTTATAGCAACATATGTACCATGACAGTCAGGTTTACTTGAAGAACAATGTTTGTGTATGATATTTCCACAAATCAACTAGATACTGTTTTATGTGTTTAGATGTATTTGAACCATTCTTTCGTCAATATATTGAGGCACATAAATATAAAACAGTTACCAGTGAAGAATTTAAAGCCTTTTTATTGGAGTACTTTAAGGATAAGGTAAGTTAATGCTGTGTATTATACTGTAGTTATCCAATCACACTTAAGAAACTAATAGTATTGTCACATCGTCTGTAGGCCGATATCCTACAGCAAATAGACTGGGTTGCTTGGTTACATAACTCTGGTATGCCACCTGTTAATGTGCTGGAGAGGTGAGTAATGTATAGTATGACACATAAAATAACTATGATATAATGCATGCTCTGATTGGCCAAAGGATGCGTATTCCACGTGCTTTATGAGAGCACACGTGCGCAGATATTCAAACATTTTTGTAACAAACAAAATAAAAAACTTGCCTTAAATTCATAATTGTATTTGATAAAAGAAATAGAAAACTTGTCCGCTGTGCTATGTGCAGTTTTAGAGCACTTGTGGACTGAGTATCAGAACACTCGAGAAGTGTTGAGAAGCACTCCAATCCGCTACGCGTCGTGCTTCTCCTAACACTTCTCTCGTGTTCTGATCAGTCCCCGTGTGGTATAAATTTGCACGCGCGCTCGATTTCTATTTCTTCAATACATCCAGCAATATTGTTTTTTCTTATAGTTACGATACAACACTGGCTGACTCGTGCACTAAGTTGTGCCAAAGATGGATTAATGTAAGTACAGTCTCTATGGAATGGTTTAGGCACTGTACAGTACAGTTTTCTATTTTGTTTCCTAGGCAACCAAGGAAGACATTCCATTGTTTTCATCTAAGGATTTAGAAAGTTTCTCCTCGGCTCAAATTGTGGAATTCCTTGCTCAGCTACTTGTCCATGTAAGTAATAAGCTTGACATTATTTGTTTGTTTTTTTCTTGATTTTTTTTTTGGAAATACTAAGTGTAACATTTTCCAAACCTTTTGTACATATTTAATATTGAAGAACGTTTCTTTTCAGTCATCAGGAAAGCCGTTACCTTTGGAGCATATTGAAGCCATGGAGAAAGCATATGAGTTTAATACAAGGACAAATGCTGAGATAAGGTTCAGGTATGATGACTGGTCTTAGTAATGTCTGTATTGCTCGCTAATGAGACAAGTTGCAAGCGCGCGATATCAAAGATAATTACAACTGAAGGTGAGGACACACGGTGCAACATTTCGTGCAATATTTGCTATGCTGGCAATTTTGTTGCAGCGTGTGTCCACCCATGAAACTGATTGCTCGCAATTGACTAGCGCGCGCTAATACGACGTAATTTGTTGCTCGCAATGTTGCAGAAGTAGGAATTGATTCAACTTCTGCAATATTGCTGTCAATGTTGCGCGCAACGTTTTGCAGAGATTGACAAACGGTACAACAATACATGTTGCAGGGAATGTTGCACGAAATGTTGCACCGTGTGTCCGCACCTTGAGTGTTGCATCGCTAGCTACAGTAGCTTGGCTACACGTACAATGCAATAATGCAATACATACAATACGTGATTGCGCGCTAGTGATGCGTCATGTACGTTTATATATGATACGTACAATGTAATACAAAGTGAATCAATACCGTAGGTGGCTTCGTTTAGCTGTCCGCAGCAACTGCAAAGATTCGTTTCGTCGTACAGTTGATTTTGTGTTGGAGCAAGGCAGGATGAAGTATGTACGTCCTCTCTACGAGTAAGTCATCCTCATTTTAGACTGTTAACAGTCCCCCTTTTCTCTCCATACTCAGTCGAACGAGAGAAAAACAATCCCGGACGCGCGAGGATTTTTGACCGAGTCTGGAGGGAAAAGGGGGACTGTTAACAGTCTATCCTCATTTCTTCACCTTTTAGTTTTGCTAGTCAGTTTGATTGTTTTGTTGACAGTTGTGTAAATTGTCTTATTTTCTTGTACTTTAGAGAGCTTCACAAATGTGGAGAGGAATCACGTGCCATCGCCGTGCAAACCTTTACAGCCAACCAGTCCTTCTACCATCCCATTTGTTCTACAATGATTACTAAAGATTTAAAACTACAGTAACAATTCAACATGAATTTATACAAGATATCGATTACTTAGAACTGTAATACTTTTTAATAAAATTACATCCATGGCTAATCAATCAATCAATGGTCTTTTTAAAGACTAAAATCGTTTTTACAACCTCAGTTCGCTAAAGATCTTATTCTAACGCGCATTAGATCTTTAGCGAACTGAGGTTGTAAAAACGAAACTAGTTTTCGCTAAATAAATAAAACGTAAGTGCGTAAAGGAATCAAATGAAGGTATAGAACCTTGTATTTTTTTCTCTGGGTATTATATTTCGCGTGTTTAAAGTCCGCGCGCCTTTTTTTCGCGAGGCTTTAATTTCTCGATTTTTTTAAAATCGCGAACTTAAAGCCTCGCGAAATTAAGTACGAATAAAGTAGACTGATTTGTGACTAGCCTAGTCTCTAGCGTTGCGTGACGAAATCCCTGACAGCTGCAAAGGAGACTGACTAGGCTCACTTCAGTTGTATATTCGGAATTACAGAGCAAAGTAATTATTACAGCCGTTTTGCGTGAGTAACAATATAGATATTATATGCGATTTCTTTCTGGTCACTGAGTCGGTTTGAATAATTATGAAGTACATTGGATTTTCAGTGTAGGACGGGGCACGGCAATCATGGGGCCGAGTGATGGGATGGGCGAGTACTGCCTCTAAGTAAATATATACCTAGCTGCACGTACAGTCATTTGCAAAAATTCTGGCCGCCACGATATATCAATATATCGGGTGCATTATGGGTAATTCAATAATTCAATTTTGAGTTTCCTAACTTATTAAATGAAGCAAAATCTACAAACAACAAACGTATGACTAAAATAAACATTATACTAAATATTTATACCAACTTTGCTGGCGTTTTGCTATTATTTAATTACCCATAATGCACCCGATATATTGATATATTGATATATTGATATTTCGTAGCGGCCAGAATTTTTGCAAATGACTGTATCACTAACAACACGAGTCAGTTATTTCAGTTGTACAAATATTTCAACTACGACACCATTGATATTTACATTTCCACCATCAAGCTCTTATATGATCGTTATTATACTAACAAGAATCATTTCGTGGCAATGCAATCCGGGGGGATGTACTCCCCTATATATATGTTATACGGGTATGTGCCGCGGGATAGGGTATGGTTTTTGAGCTCCTTAGGTCTGGGATAGGGTATCGTTTTTTATACTGACTTTTAATTACGTTTTTAGGTTAGGTCTATAGAATTTTGAGCTTAGGTCTGGGATAGGGTGTGGAAAATCGCATTCTTAGGTCTGGAATAGGGTCAAGGTTTTGAGGTGTCCGCGGCACCCCTTACCCAAAACTCCCCTTCCCTCCCCCCGGCAGTGCAAGTGCTGTACCCGGCCCCCCGTGCTGCTGTACTACGGTAGTCATCAAGTCAGTCAAATGAAAGCATCAAGCAAGTAGTGCTTTAACGTGCAGCTAACTGTTGCTAGTATTATAACGAATGCGTGCATCAATGATCGATAGCAATAATCGACAAAGCTTACTCAGCTTCGTTATGGGCGATATTAGTATCCATACAGTCGCCCGTCTGTGCTTAATCAGGTTTTGTAACAGGACAACATGGCATGTCTTATAAATCACGAGAAGCATTAGACGCACACAACAAGTTTCATCATGAAGCACTCGGTTGTTCTTTGCGTGTTGGGAGTATCCATCCTGGCCAGTCTCGCATATGGTTGTTCTGACAGGAAAAGGGGTTGTGATTCATGGGCTAAACGTGGATACTGCAAAAATGGAAGATTCCTATCCTACATGAAGGCCAACTGCCAGAAGAGTTGTAAATTCTGTGGAGGAGGCGGCGGTGGAGGTAGTGAATTCTGTAACACACTGTCCTTGTTTAGTGCTATCATTATTATTTTACCTGCAGATATTTTGTCTTTCTGTATTTTTAAAAAGACGGAGGTGGTGGCGGCGGAGGTGGTGGCGGCGGTGGATCCGGACAATGTGGATACAAACCAAGCGTGAGAATCGTTGGTGGTACAGAGGCACCCAGGGGAGCATGGCCATGGCAAGCACAGCTTAGGTCAACTTCTGGTTTCCCATATTGTGGTGCAACTTTAGTTCATCCACAGTGGATTGTTACAGCGGCTCATTGCGTTCACGGTAAATCTGCTTCAAGTGTCCGTGTAAGGTTAGTTATACAGCCTGGAAGTTCAGTTGGTTGAGTACCAGTCTATTGTGCGGGAGGTTCGTGGTTCGAGTCCCGGCTGGACCATTACTCAGGGTCTTAAAATAATTGAGGAGAAGGTGCTGCCTTTGTAGTTACATCTACAAATGGTTAGACCTAATTCGCGTGGCTCGGATGACCACGTAAAATGGCGGTCCCGTCTTTTCATTGCATTGAAACGCAGGGACGTAAAAGAACCTACACCACTGTTCGACTAAGAGTAGGGCACGAAGTTCCCGGTGTGTGTGTTTTTTCAGTTCTTTTTTTTGTTGTTGTTGTTGTTTTTTTTTTTTTTTTTTTTTGTTGAACGAAAGTTCTGTTTCCTTTCCCTGCCACGTTCATTCGATTGTGTGTGCGAATTCATTAGATTCATGAAGGGATGACTAGAGTTGGCCGGAAGGATGCGGTTTTTTTCATGTCTAATGTGGTTTCTTTAAAGGTTGGGTGCTCACTACCGAACAAGCAATGTAGGAACCGAGCAGGATTTCCAAGTCGAGAGAATTATCAACCATAACAGCTACAAGAGACCTTATGGAATGGCCCACGACATCTCACTACTGAAACTTAAGACACCAGCCCAAGTTAACAGAGCCGTCAATCTTGCTTGCCTGCCTTCATCTGGTGGAGGGGTTT
Organism: Actinostola sp. cb2023; assembly: GCA_033675265.1. NCBI lineage: Eukaryota > Metazoa > Cnidaria > Anthozoa > Actiniaria > Actinostolidae > Actinostola > Actinostola sp. cb2023. The sequence continues at coordinate 555,029 of JAUJYZ010000091.1, read as the reverse complement.
CAGCTATCGATGGCAAACGATGTTGGGTTACTGGTATGATATATAATTTTTAAATGCATTTCATAAAGCATTAGCTCAGGGGTTCAATCGGTGCGATTTACACTAGATTTCCTGTTGTTTTATGCTTGTGTTTGTGTTTATTCACGTTAAACGCATCACTAGTAGATGAGCTTGGTATTAGGTGCTTGATCGGTGGGAGGTGACTGGCTAGGAGCTTGTGCAGTAAACCCCATGGGGGGGGGGGGGGGGCTTGATCGGTGGGAGGTGACTGGCTAGGAGCTTGTGCAGTAAACCCCATGGGGGGGGCTTGATCGGTGGGAGGTGACTGGCTAGGAGCTTGTGCATGCAGTAAACCCCATTGGAGGGGGGGGGGGGGGGGGGGGGGGGGGGGGGGGGGGACTCCCATATGAAAAGGACGGGGGTGATCGGCCTGGAAATTAGAATTAGACCCCTAAAGGAGACCAATCTTGGCGTGGCTTAAGCTTTATTTGACCCCTAAAAGATACCATTCTAAACCAGAAATATTACAGATTTCCTGCCTGATCGATCTAGACCACCAACACAATATAGGTCGTTTTCATTTCTTCGCGAACAATCCTAAATGATGCCTTGATGGCTAAAAATATTGGCGTTTCGTCGTGAACACCCTAAGGGATACCAAAAACCGTAATTTACACCCTAAACTGAGAGACGACGATCATCCCCGCCCCTTTCAGTATGGGAGTCCCCCCCCCCCCCCCCCCCCCCCCCCCCCCCCCCCCCCCCCCCCCCCCACCGTAAACCATGCCAATAAATATTTTTGTATGTATACAGTCATTTGCAAAAATTCTGGCCGCTACGAAATATCAATATATCAATATATCGGGTGCATTATGGGTAATTAAATAATCGAAAATTCCCCTTAAAGCGGGTTAACGCCAGCAAAGTTGGTAGAAATATTTAGTATAATGTTTATTTTAGTCTTACGTTTGTTGTTTGTTGTTTGTAAGTTTTGCTTCATTTAATAAGTTAGGAAACTCAAAATAGTATTATTTAATTACCCATAATGCACCCGATATATTGATATATTGATATTTCGTAGCGGCCAGAATTGTTGCAAATGACTGTATATATGTATGTATGTCTCTATGTATATATGCATGAACGAACCTTATTGTTATCCAGGATTTGGTAGACTGTCGTCAGGTGGTTCATCGCCCAAAGTTCTCATGCAAGTGTCTGTACCGATTGTAACTCAGGCGAAATGTAAACGCGCATACGGCTCATCCGTCCACGACTCGATGGTCTGCGCTGGACTCGATCAGGGAGGAAAAGACTCCTGTCAGGGTGACTCTGGGGGCCCTTTGGTTTGTGAGGCAGGTGGCAAGTTCTACTTAGAGGGGGTAGTCTCGTGGGGACATGGATGTGCCAGTCCTGGTAAATATGGAGTGTACGCAAGAGTTCGATACTTGAGACAATGGATCGATAGCAACATGAGCAGATATTGATGAATATCACAACAATAAATACAATTACAAAGCAATAAAATGTTGTAGAGAGTTTCATTGGATTAAAATTTAGGATTTACAGTATTAAAGCCGGGTAGTATCGTCGTGTACGGGTTAACCAACTACGTAATAAGTTTTCCGAACACACGAGTGGGACTTAGAAAGTTTTGAGGATTTTGGTTCTCCCTACTTAGAAAATTAGTCAGTCAAGAGTAGAACGACGCACAGCTGGCACACACTTCAAGCCTAACCCTACCGTTCCCCTAAATCTAGCCAACTAAGCCACGAAGGCAATAGACCATTTTACCGATACGGCGGCCATCTTGAATTATAGAGAAATTATGGGATGCCCAGGGTGCAAGCTGGTAACCATTTGGCCATGAAAAACTACCGTGAAAACCTAATTTAAAGCAATGAATTTGTACAAAATTATACAACAATACATAACACATGTAGATATTAAGTCATACAACACTATGGTTAGAGTGAAATAGAAAAATAATATATTGACGCGACTCCACTCTCTACAGTTTTTGGGTCATTTGCACCCTGAGCATCCCATAACAATAGAATCCAAAATGGCCGGCGTATCGGTAAAAAGGTCTATTCGGTTGGTTGCTACCCTTCTTGTGTGCATGTGTCATTAGCATCTCCAAAACTATTATAATATATGCCATCGTAAATGTACGAAGACAATGCGAAGAGGGTACGACTACTAGCCGAATGAATTTGAATGAACTAATTTCAATTTGAATAGCCGTTCAGTTCCCCTTAGGGTTCCCGTACGCATCGATACATCACGGTCGCTGAATGATATTTGTGCCGTATTATATTGAAAGAGTTTGATTGGATGAGATGCATCTGTGCGCTTATTGGTTGGTTCGGAAAGGAAGCCATTTGAGAGTCACGGTAGGTTTCCCGGCCCACTCATGACCAAACGAAAACGACTTGCATTGAGTGATTTTAACTAGACGCTCTACTAGCGCGAAGTCGGGCTTCTAACTGAGGCCCCGTCGACACTAATCCGTTTTTGAAAACCTCCGTTTTCGTTTGACGGAAAACGGATAAAAAGCTCTGCTTCCGGCTATACATCATTTTCGACCGTCCACATTAGGGAATATGACAACGATGATCCAAAGATGCCTTTTCGTCACCAGGCTCTGAATTGAATTGAATAGTTTACTGGCTGTTTGCGGGAAACTGGGGCTGAGTTGTGACGTAGAGTTTCTGAAAAGCACCGACCTGCGTTTTCTAAAACCTCCGTTTACGAATCTTGGTATAGGGCAATCTTGGCATAGGGACAATCTTGGTATAGGGGCAATCTTGGTATAGTATAATATTCTGTCCTGGGTATTGTTATTCATGAGATGGTAATGAGGTATGGACCATCAATCTGGCCTTCCCCAAGCTGTCACACCATACACCATTACATGAGATCCCAAATACCCCCTCCAAGCGCCCTCTCTTCCCAAACCTTATCCTAACCCCCTAAGCGGTCATACGTGTGGTATCCTTCTGTTTTGCTTTATTTTGCTTCTAATCTTACTATTGCCCATTCTCATACGGAACTCCGCCTAAAAGGCCTGATAGAATCCCTTCAAGGCATCTATACATTTGTAAAATCGCTTCCCATGCACTGACATTTTTATGGAGGCCACCCGCCATAAACTCATCCGGGTTCCTTAGCTTTATCGTCTCCAATTGTGGCACAACTTCAGATACCAACACATCTCTCCAATCCACATTGAACTTCCGTCCTCCCTCCCGATCGGGAGCCCCCATCTATATTAACCCATGATTGAGATGTTCTGGTTTGCAAAGACCTGGCTTGCTTACTGAACTCTTCCACTCCCCCTTCATTTCCGTTTTCCACTCCACTCATTTGCACTCTTCTTCTCTTTTTCGGTTGGATCTACGATATATAGGGAAACGGAAATGAGGAAAAGGAACAATCCCTTAACAAAGAACACCCCAGAAATAAAATATAGATAGGCCGGGGTTCCCGACCAGGAGGGAGTAACTTCACACGCCTGATGTCAGAACGTCCATCGGCTACTGAGATATGCAGTAGGTCGACGGGAGCCACTCACCCTGATTCGGAGAACAAAATCATGGAAGTAAGACCCCTTCCCCCGAAACAAACAGGGAGCCCACACGCACGTAAAAAACAAATTCGAACAAACATATGTATTATTCTTTATTGAAACAAATTACTGTATGGAACCGCTTGCACAAGTAGTCAATAGGGTGGTTCCTACTCAGGTTGATCTGAAAATCTGCCTCTCTTAGCAGGTGGACCAGCAGAACCTGCCCCTCGAGACTGGCGAACCGGGCAGAAATTCTGGTAGTGGCCAAATTGGCGACAATAACACCACTGCACCAAAGCGCGGTCTACACGCCCACGACCTCCATAGCTAGAATACCCGCGAGTGGCCCTTGGTGAGGACAGCCTCATTACCTTGTCCACTTTCGCCATTGTTCCCAATACTTTTTCGTGGTCCTTGTCACCCAACAAGACCTCCATATATTACTTGAACTGTTCATCTGTACCGCTGGTCTTCTCTCTCAAAGCTCGGAGGACAGCTTCAAAGAATCCACTCTTTGGGTGCTTATCTTCTTTCGCCACCCTTTTGAGGTTTAACAACCGATCTAACGCGCGATCCTTTGTGAACATTGGACTCTTCACTAGGTGTCTTAGCTCGTCCAAACAGGAGTCTACTGTGGCCTTTCGCGCGTTTTCAAGCTTTTTAAGACGCTCCCTCATGTCCTCCAAATTATGACCACCCTTCAAACAAGATAAACAGTACCTGTTACAACTACAGATCAACGAAATTACCGCACATCAAATATGATAAATAGTCCATCCCTATGCATAAACCGTAACGTCAAACCCTTTATTGCATAACTGAACAGTAATGTCAAACAGTTTATCGCATAAACCGTTTACAGCCCCCCCCCCCCCCCCCTCCGGGGGGGAAATAACTGGACCCCCCCCCCCCCCCCCCCCCCCCCCCTGGTAAAATAACTGGGACCCCTCTCCCCCCGGTACAATACTGGACAATTTAAAACCCCGCAGCATAATTCATAAACTGCATGCTCACTGCCCCACAGGCATAATTCATAAACTGCACGCTCACTGCCCCACAGGCATCATTCATAAACAACATGCTCACTGCCCCACAGGCATAATTCATAACTGCAAGCTCACTGCCCCACAGGCATAATTCATAAACTGCATGCTCACTGCCCCACAGGCATAATTCATAAACTGCATGCTCACTGTCCCACAGGCATCATTCATAAACTGCATGCTCACTGCCCCACAGGCATAATTCATAAACTGCATGCTCACTGCCCCACAGGCATAATTCATAAACTGCATGCTCACTGCCCCACAGGCATCATTCATAACTGCATGCTCACTGCCCCACAGGCATAATTCATAAACTGCATGCTCACTGCCCCACAGGCACTATTCGTAAACTGCATGCTCACTGCTTCACCAGCATAATTTTGAAATTTGTCAACCCCGACCCCGTTATCTTAGCCCCCAGAACATAGACACCGTTAAAACCCTACTGAATAAGGTGACTCAAAGTTTCACGAAAGATAGTTCATACCGAACTGATATACGATACCTCGTTAGCTGGAGCGTTGGCCGCTCGAACTCCGCCGTGTTGAGCTTCAACTTGCTGGTCCGGGGCCGCTTGACCTTCTGCCTGGCCATCCTGATTACCAGCGTTCTTGTTCTACCTGTCCAGCCGCTGCTGGACGAGGCGCTTGCTCGTTCTCTGCCATCTTTTTTGAATTACGAGTAAGTCGGGTTCTACAGCTATCCGCCAAACCCGTCCTTCGTCGCGGACACAGTGAATTGAAAGGGGTAGGGCGTGCCTGTGTTTTCCTTTATATACACATCTGCATATATTAACTAATCCCCAGGGATCATATTTACAATTCAAATGATATGTGAATAGGAGCAATCTTGCTATAGGGAGCACCACAGGTAGCCCAAGCTCAGTATCAGTGGCGTAAATACAGTAAATGTATAGGCTTTCTTGTTCTGGTGTACTTGAATAAATAAATAAAAAATCGTTTGCCTTTATTCGACTCGTACTTGTTCCTTGTGTTGTCCTTTACCTCTGTAGGAATTTCTAGGCCATTCCGCTTGAAATTGAGAGAGTTACGGTGGTTTAAAAAAAAATTCCCTACCAGTAAGAAAATATAGAAGGTAGGTCACTCATGGTCGCCAGCGAACTCACATGGTCCCACTCAAATGCTCGTAAATCTCTCGAAACTAGACATAACGCCAAATTTCTTTCGGTAAACTGTAGTCCAATACAAGTCCGATAAATCACACTGCCATTCCCTTCTCTTACTCATCGCTATCTGCATCCAAGAGCAAGATTTTTGTGACTTTCATCAGCAACATGAACCTCTGTACCTTCAAGTCTGACACGGATTTTGAACGGCCGTACAAAAAATGCACACACCGGGGAGGGACAGAGGTACATTTGACACTTGAATACAATTTCCGTACCCTCCCGTGAGGATTGCAACCATATCTTGTCAGAGATTATAACAAAATCTTTTCTTCGAATTCGTGTTGATACGAAATACGAACGTGCAGTATATAAGAATCTAATCAAGTTGACACTTGAATAAAATTTCGTTCTATCCGGCATAGATTACAGTATTTCTTCTGTCAAATTAATGCTTCTGATTTCAAGGAAAAGGCCTTTGGAGCAAATTCCAAATGGGGTATTGAAAATCAACACGAATTCGAAGAAAAGATTTTGTTATAATCTCTGACAAGATATGGTTGCAATCCTCACGGGAGGGTACGGAAATTGTATTCAAGTGTCAAATGTACCTCTGTCCCTCCCCGGTGTGTGCATTTTTTGTACGGCCGTTCAAAATCCGTGTCAGACTTGAAGGTACAGAGGTTCATGTTGCTGATGAAAGTCACAAAAACCTTGCTCTTGGATGCAGATAGCGATGAGTAAGAGAAGGGAATGGCAGTGTGATTTATCGGACTTGTATTGGACTACAGTTAACCGAAAGAAATTTGGCGTTATGTCTAGTTTCGAGAGATTTACGAGCATTTGAGTGGGACCATGTGAGTTCGCTGGCGACCATGAGTGGACCTACCTTCTATATTTTCTTACTGGTAGGGATTTTTTTTTTAAACCGCCGTAACTCTCTCAATTTCAAGCGGAATGGCCTAGAAATTCCTACAGAGGTAAAGGACAACACAAGGAACAAGTACGAGTCGAATAAAGGCAAACGATTTTTTATATTTATTTATTCAAGTACACCAGAACAAGAAAGCCTATACATTTACTGTATTTAAGCCACTGATACTGAGCTTGGGCTACCTGTGGGAGCACATGGGCATTTTGTCTGCGCATGCGTGAAATGCCAACATGAACACAAAGACCCTCTGACACGCGCATATATCCCGCGCCATCCCGCGCTAATTTAAATACCAGGAATAACAAACAAGATGGCGAAGTTCTTTCTCGTGTATTTATTTATTAACTTGTCTATATGAACATATGCAACTCTAAAATGATGGATTCTATTTTATCAATGCTGAAGGCATGCTGCAGTTGTCATAACCAGTATTTACGATGTATTATGAGTTGCATATTGCAAGGTGAGGGAGGTCCAGACATGACAAGCTAAACTGACAATATATGGCTGCCGTCTTCGCCGTATACATGCACTTTGAACATTCATAGCAGGAGCTGTACATTTTTTGAAAGTCATTTATTGTGATGAATGGAATGACTATTGAATAATCTTCGCCTCCGTAACATTAAGCAGCTTGGGGGTCGGTAGAAATCGAAAGATAATTTGACTTGAATGCTTGGAGTCCACATTTCTGCTCGTCGCGAGTCCCGTAAATGGTAAGCAAAACTATTGCAATGCAAAACAGTGGAAACAAGTTTTAATTTTCTTAACAACTAATTTTTCTGCAAGCGCAAAGTCTGTTCTCTCATTTATACTTTCAAAGACTTAGAATAAGGAAATAGACGAAGATATGATAGAACCATGGCTTCGAGAAGTAACACAAAACATCAATTCCGCCATTACACCGAGTATAGGGTGAGAAGAATCTATTAAATCTGACAGCTATACATTTTTTGAAGCCCCATTCTCTATAAAAACTGAATTTATATAAAGGAATGAATGCTGTGGTAATTATCTCCAACTTGGGGGTCGGTAAAAATTTCAAGAAATATCTCGTTAAAGTTCGACCTAAATTGAACACTTCTACATATTCACCGGGCCATAGCTCGAAATCGCGTCCACCTGAAAGACCATTTCATTAAAATTCTAAAAGTTTACTGTCATCACAATTACCAACCGTTAATCCAGTGCTTTAGAATACTTGATTGTAGAAATAATTAACGCTGAACATCCAACTGCAAACACCACAGTCGCATTTCAATGTAAAATATCTCGTCATCAAAAGAAATAACAGCGGCCAAAGATATACCCAGGGGAAGAAGTGTTTATCGTCTTTAAAAATGAGTAAATTTTCATGACGTTTAAACTTTAGAAACGCGTAGATCTCCTACAAAATATCCTTAAAATGAGCTATCGAGCTGGAAAATGGTTCAGACGTCACTGGTCAATGCTGTGTTGGCGCATGCGCAGACAAAATACCCATATGCTGCTATAGGGGCAATCTTGCTATAGGGGCGATCTTGGCATATGGGCAATCTTGGTATAGGGGCAATCTTGCTATAGGGGCAATCTTGGTATAGGGGCAGTCTTGGTATAGGGGCAATCTTGGAATAGGGGCAATATTGGTATAGGGGCAATATTGGTATAGGAGCAATCTTGCTATAGGGGCAATCTTGGCATGGGGGCAATCTTGGTATAGGAGCAATCTTGGTATAGGGGCAATCTTGGTATTGGGGCAATCTCGGTATAGGGGCAATCTTGGTATAGGAGCAATCTTGGTATAGGGGCAATCTTGGTATTGGGGCAATCTCGGTATAGGGGCAATCTTGGTATAGGAGCAATCTTGGTATAGGGGCAATCTTGGTATAGTGGCAATCTTGGTATAGGGGCAATCTTGGTATAGGGGCAATCTTGGTATAGGGGCAATCTTGGAATAGGGGCAATCTCGGTATAGGGGCAATCTTGGTATAGGGGCAATCTTGGTATAGGGCAATCTTGGTGTAGGGGTAATCTTGGTGTAGGGGCAATCTTGGTGTAGGGGCAATCTTGGTATAGGGGCAATCTTGGTATGGGGGCAATCTTGGTATAGGAGCAATCTTGGTGTAGGGGCAATCTTGGTATTGGGGCAATCTCGGCATAGGGGCAATCTTGGTATAGGGGCAATCTTGATATAGGGGCGATCTTGGTATAGGGGCAATCTTGGTATTGGGGCAATCTCGGCATAGGGGCAATCTTGGTATAGGGGCAATCTTGGTATAGGGGCAATCTTGATATAGGGGCGATCTTGGTATAGGGCAATCTTGGTGTAGGGGCAATCTTGGTATAGGGGCAATCTTGGTGTAGGGGTAATCTTGGTGTAAGGGCAATCTTGGTGTAGGGGCAATCTTGGTATAGGGGCAATCTTGGTATAGGGGCAATCTTGGTATAGGGGCAATCTCGGTATAGGGGCAATCTCGGTATAGGGGCAATCTTGGTATAGGGGCAATCTTGGTATAGGGGCAGTCTTGGTATAGGGGCAATCTTGGTATAGGGGCAATCTTGGTATAGGGGCAATCTTGGTATAGGGGCAATCTTGGTATTGGGTGTGAAAGTTTATTTCAGATCAGTTTAAAAGGAAATAATATTAAGAAGAATTAATTAAATATGATTCAGCTTGGAGACTGAATAAACAAAGTCAATCATTACGCAATTATTTAAGCATATTTTGATCAGTGTTACATTGTTTTAAAACACGAACAAACTTCCAACATTCACCGATCGACTTAATTTATAGAAATAAAGAGAATAAACTTATTTATTATATAGTCAAGTCAATCCGCGCGCTCTGATTGGCTGTAAACTGTGCTGTATCAGAGAACGGAGCACGGTTTGATGACGCTGTTTTTCGGCTGTTTGGTTTGAATCAAAATTCTGAAGAAAACAAACCAAGCGCGCGCTCGATCTAAAATGTTATTCAAAAACACAACAGAATCCTCAACTTTCTTGCCCTTTTTCTAACCATTCTATATAATAAAGCAAATAGAACAGCTTTTTCCGTGCTCCGTTCAGTAATACAGCACTCAGGGAAGTGACGAGAGCACGAAAGAAGTGTAGGGAGAGCACGAGCTGTTAAATAATCTAACACAGAAAAACTTGCCAAGTTTGATGGAAACTAGTCGACTATTTCCCCAGCTTTCTGCACTTGTCTTTTACTTTCCATTCACAAGTCACAAGTTGTGTAAATCACGCGCAAATGAAATCCAATATTGACCGATTGTTTGTAGCTGTTATTGATTCAGGCATTCTACAAAACGTCAGACTTGTATATTTTAGAGAACATCGTAAAATTAGACATTCAAGTATTAGCCGAGTATATGATTACAGAGCTCGACACCTTCACAAACGCGTGGCAGAGCATAACAGATCCTCCATTGGTCAGCATCCCATTGAACGACTCCCATTTCAAAGTCCTTATAGCAAAGGAAAATTCGATTGTTTGTTACATCCGTGAAACGCTTTTCATTCAACAAATCCACCCAAGCCGTTTCATGTACAATCAGACTGTCCGTGCCAAACTTTTTGTTTGACATGGTTCAATCACATCTCTTTGTTATTTTGTTTGCACATTGACACTTTTATATAAACCCAACCGCCATTTACTAGATTTTTGACTTGATATTGACGTGAATTGAATTGAATTGAATTGCCAGAGTTAACTGTGATTTCAATTCACTGAAGTATTCAAAATACTCAGTACTGTATTGATTGTATACAGCTATTTCAAAAAACGTTGAATACTGCATACTGCATACTGAATAGTGCATTCCAAGACCAAAGGGCATTGTGGGCCTCGTTATTTTGACATATAAAGTAAATATACAGCGATTTGCTCGCCATGTGGAGCTAGTATATTTTTTCCGATGGAATACACAAAAAATAAAGTAAAATATTATTATTTATATTACTTTAGACAATATTACACGAGTCCCAAAATGCATTTCGGTCTTGGAATACACTACTTAGAATGCAGTATTCAGTATCAACGTTTTTTGAAATAGCTGTAATTATATTGCTGGTTAAGGCATCCACCTAATAGCAAAAAGTGGTTCGCGTGTATATTTGATATCCTGAAGTTTGAATGGGTGCTGCTATTTACTCAGCTCACAGATACGATCTTTTCACGCTAAAGTACGTTGGTAGCTTTGTCAATCGTTGTTGAATGAATTCAACTTTTGTGTTTATCCAGCTTCATTCTTTTCTTTACAATATCTAGTATTTAAGAAGGTAAACCAAGAACCTTGAGCACAAACTGCACTCAAGTGATCATCAATCGATCATGAAGTCTTCGGTTATTCTCAGCCTTCTAGGCGTGGCCGCTTTGGTTACTCTCGCTTACGGTATGAACATACATTGAATCTTTATTGCCGGATCGTGTAGTTGATGTATTTCATCACTTGTTTAATCGATAAAACGGTGTTTAATAGGATGTCAAGACAATCACCGTCATTGTAGTTATTGGCAAGGAAGGGGATACTGCACAAAGCAATTTGTAGATTACATGAAGAAAAACTGCCAAAAAACCTGTAACCTGTGCGATGGCGGCGGTGGCGGTGGAGGTGGATCCGGACAATGTGGATACAAACCAAGCGTGAGAATCGTTGGTGGTACAGAGGCACCCAGGGGAGCATGGCCATGGCAAGCACAGATTAGGTCGTCTTCTGGTTTCACATATTGTGGTGGCACTTTAGTTCATCCACAGTGGGTTGTTACAGCGGCTCATTGCGTTCACCGTAAATCTGCTTCAAGTGTCCGTATAAGGTTAGTTACAACCATATGAAGCAGGGCCGTACACAGCACAGGGGCAGGGGCAGGGGAGGGGGGACAGTTGACCCCCTGCTAGCAAGGCGAAAAATATACCAAAAAGTACTGAGAACTATATTATTTTTATTTTTAGTTTTTGCTGTTAAATACGTACTGTCCCTCCTTGAATTTTGGGTTATGTACGGCCCAGTGAAGTGATAAGTAGGAACGGATTCAGTTTTTTCATGTCTAATGTGGTTTCTTTATAGGTTGGGTGCTCACTACCGATCAAGCACTGTAGGAACCGAGCAGGATTTCCAAGTCGAGAGAATTATCAACCATAACAGCTACAAGAGACCTTATGGAATGGCCCACGACATCTCACTACTGAAACTCAAGTCACCAGCCCAAGTTAACAGAGCCGTCAATCTTGCTTGCCTGCCTTCACACAGTGGAGGGGTTACAGATATCGATGGGAAACGATGTTGGGTTACAGGTATCTGCAGTTAATATCTATCATGGATAATCATACTGAGATATTGGGCCATTTTAATTCTTCACTTTTCAAGTTAAAATGATCACTTTTTTGTTGTATTTGTCCAGGATTTGGCACACTGTCGTCAAGTGGTTCATTGGCTAAAGTTCTCATGCAAGTGTCTGTACCTATTGTAACTCAGACGAAATGTAAAAGCGCATACGGCTCATCCATCCACGATTCGATGGTCTGCGCTGGACTCGATAAGGGAGGAAAAGACTCCTGTCAGGGTGACTCTGGGGGCCCTTTGGTTTGTGAGTCAGGTGGCAAGTTCTACTTAGAGGGGGTAGTCTCGTGGGGATCAGGATGTGCCAGTCCTGGTAAATATGGAGTGTACTCGCGAGTTCGCTACTTGAGACAATGGATCGATAGCAACATGAGCAGATATTAATGAATATCACAACAATAAATACAATTACAAACCATGATATCCGTTGTGTTTTCTATACCTGAGATTAGTTACTAGCTAGTTGTCCTGTTAAATTCTTCAAAAGAACAGTTAAATCCTTGGTCACACTTTCGGAACGTTGTTCAAATGTAGGATCTTTTTGAGAGTATCGGTGCGCATGCGTGATGCATTAGAAGCAACACGATACTGATATGTTTGTGTTTTCCTTGCTGGTTTTTTTTTTTACTGAAATTATTCGAAAATGTATTAGCCTCTGTCTAGCAGGGTAGACGCGCACAGGGAGCCCAAGATAATACGTATTGCGCGCGCGCTCTACCACAGGAAACCCACCGCAAAAAGACGCGCGCATACAAATTTGTTTTATTTTTTATAATTAGCCTCAGAAACAATGGTTGGGCTACCTGTGGTATAACTTGATGATTTACTATGATTTTGATGATAGGAAAGCAGTTAACTTAAGCCGAGAAAATGTATGGAAATGAAACCGATTTACAGATGACGGTGATTTCTTCTGTATGAATGAATGAATGAACTTTATTTAAAGAAGGTTAATATAAAAACATTTATAAAATGCACCAGTTTAGCATAGCTAATCTTCCACTGGGCCTTCTAGGTTAAATAAATAATAATAATCGTAATAATGCATATATAATAATGCAATAATCGTGCATGTTGACATTATTTACATATGATCCACAATACATTTCGGGCTTGGTATGCAAGATGCAAGATGCAACAAAACCTTCACCAACCTTTCTTGAAATAGCTGTATGTTATATTATATGTGTGAGAACTGTTATTACAAAATGGGTCATAGTCAGCAAGACCCTTTTGAGAACACAGACCTCATATGTTTACTATTACGAGCTACTGACGTTCAATATTTACTGCTGTGCTGTGGTTATTATCGCGGTATTTCAGACTATTTACCTCATGAATTATTTTAAAAATCATTAAAATGATTTTAATAAGGTAGATCACCGTATAGACCGAATTCATAATGGCTGCTTCTAATTTGCAAAAAGCCATAAAATATTATTTTGGGAAAAGTAAATATTTGATATGATAGAATGTGATTATCTAAATACTATGTATGTGTTTTGAAACCAAATAATGAATTCTTCAGAAGATATGAACATTTTAAATTGTGAAATTGCACCAAAACGAGGCTGGTGAGCCCCCCCCCCCCCCCCCCTCACTTCAAAAATACGTACACAACTCTCTATTTATGATCTGTCATAACTCCGATGATATTTTGTCTACAGCAAAGAAACTTTCCAAGAATGTTTATTTCTAGGTACTATTTTAGATGACAGTGATCATTTGTACCAGAAACGTATCGTATCGCCAAACTAAAAATCCGCCATTATGAATTCGGCGTATTATATCACCATTCGTATGGTTGGCTGGGAAATTGATGCAGCTACGGACGGTACTACTAATTGTTAAAGTGACTAGTCAGCCTATGAAACTCATGGCTCATTTATACACTGCTTTCCCAGACATCATTGCGGTCATGACCTTCATCATGCATGCAATTAGATGTATAGACTGCTGTTTCAATAAACATGGTTAGCTGCACTGGTCATGTAACACCTTCCAATACTGATGTGAAGAACTGATGGACAATGTACTGGAGCTTTAGTGGAGCAATTAAATGTGTTTACCTCGGTGTAGAAACCTCACAACTGACGTAACTTAACTGCTTTTTTCTCTTCACTGCATGTATCAACTGACTCACTTCGTTCTAAGTTCTAAGGATCTCTAAACCATTTGCAGTACTAGTACTAGTACTTACTGGATTGATGAATCCATATCTCTATGATTTATTGTGTTTATTTTGAGAATTAGCGATTCAGTAGTCTTACAGTGTTTGTATGTAAGGTTCTTATACCGAGGTCATGCCAATATTAACTAAATTAGACAATGACATCGATTTAATTTTCATTGTGTTCTGTTGGCCTTGGTTTATTAAACTTAGATCCTGTTTAAACATGACCGTGTCTTATCATAGCTACTATATACGCGTGTTGACTACATCTGCATTATTGTTTAAACATGCCTGGCCGTGTCTTATCAATAGGTACCATATCCAGGCTACCATATCCATTTGTATATACCTGTAAATAAGGGGCGTAGGCAGGGGGAGGTCACAGGGTGCCTGTGACCCCCCTTCCTCTGGGCCGCTACTCTTTAAATTTATATGTGTGAGGAGGGGATCGAGGGGGGATTTGGTGGTGAACGATATATATGGAGTGTGAACCCCCCAATGGAAAATCCTGGCTACGCCCCTGAGCCTGTTTGACTGCATCTGCATTATTGTTCAAACATGACCGTGTCTTATCAATAGCTACCATCATACCGTGTGTTGACTACACCTGCACTATTGTTTGACCATGACCGTGTCTTATCAATAGCTACCATCATGCGTGTGTTGACTACACCTGCACTATTGTTGGACCAGGAATTGTGTCCTGAGTCAACGTTAACGATGATATAACTGGACCACACACTAAAGCGCGTTAGTAACTACGATGAAGTCGCTTATTCTCGTATGTGTGTTGGGCGTTTCCTTCTTGGCAAGTCTTGTTCACGGTAATCTAATACTGATAACGATGATTTAATACTGATAACGATTATCTAATATGTAATAATAATAACAATCTAATACTGATAACGATGATTTTATACTGATAACGATTATCTAATATGTAATAATAATAATAAAATCAATACTAATACTGACGATGATAACGATAACGATTTTATACTGATAAATAATAATAACGATCTATCTAATATGTTTTATACTAATAACAATCTAATACTGATAACAATCGATGATTTTTATACTGATAACGATTATCTAATATGTAATAATAATAACAATAATAACAATCGATACTGATACTGATAACGATGATTTTCTATACTGATAACGATGATCTAATAATATGTAATAATAATAACAATAATACTGATAACGATGATCGATATCTAATATGTAATAATAATAACAATCTAATACTGATAACGATGATTTTATACTGATAACGATTATCTAATATGTAATAATAATAACAATCTAATACTGATAACGATGATTTTATACTGATAACGATTATCTAATATGTAATAATAATAACAATCTAATACTGATAACGATGATTTTATAACGATTATCTAATATGTAATAATAATAACAATCTAATACTGATAACGATGATTTTATACTGATAACGATAAATATGTAATAATAACAATCTAATACTGATAACGATGATTTTATACTGAAACGATTATCTAATATGTAATAATAATAACAATCTAATACTGATAACGATGATTTATACTGATAACGATGTAATAATAATAACAATCTAATACTGATAACGATGATTTTATACTGATAACGATTATCTAATATGTAATAATAATAACAATCTAATACTGATAACGATGATTTTATACTGATAACGATTATCTAATATGTAATAATAATAACAATCTAATACTGATAACGATGATTTTATACTGATAACGATTATCTAATACTGATAACGATGATTTTATACTGATAACGATGATCTAATATGTAATAATAATAACAATCTAATACTGATAACGATGATTTTATACTGATAAAACGATTATCTATTATCTAATATGTAATAATAATAACAATCTAATACTGATAATGATTTTATGATTTTATACTGATAACGATTATCTAATATGTAATAATAATAACAATACTGATAACTGATTTTATAACGATTATGATAACGATAACTGATAACGATGATTTAATAATAACTCTAATACTGATAACGATGATTTAATACTGATAACGATTATCTAATATGTAATAATAATAACAATCTAATACTGATAACGATGATTTTATACTGATAACGATTATCTAATATGTAATAATAATAACAATCTAATACTGATTATGATAACCTTGATTTGACGTGGCAAATGTGCTTACTAGCTATAAAAACTACTTTACAGACATGCCACAAATAATAATATATAATTGGATTTATACAGCGCATGCATATAAGCATGCAATGACTTTCTAAAATGATCACTGCACCTTGCAGGTTGTGCCGATAATGACCAGTATTGTGGTGGATGGGCCAATAAGGGATATTGTCAAGACCCAAAACACCAAAAATGGATGAAGGCAAATTGCATGAAGAGCTGCAAAGTTTGCAGTGGAGGTAAAATCAACAACCTACCAACAATATGACTTTGCCCCATGCGATTACCTACACTAATTTGCCCCATGCGATTACCTACACTAATTTGCCCCATGCGATTACCTACACTAATTTGCCCCATGCGACTTTTTTGTCCCATGCGATTACCTACACTAATTTACCCTCATGCGATTACCTACACTGAATTTGCCCCATGCGATTACCTATACACTAACTTTTGCCCCATGCGATTACCTACACTAATTTGTCCCATGCGATTACCTACACTAATTTACCCCATGCGATTACCTACACTAATTTGCCCCATGCGATTACCTACACTAATTTACCCCATACGATTACCTACACTAATTTCCCCGATGCGATTACCTACACTAATTTCCTCGTTATACAGGTAACTCTGGAAGTTGTGGATTTAAACCAAAGGTACGAATTGTGGGAGGAGCCGCTGCCCCTAAAGGAGCGTGGCCGTGGCAAGTACAGCTTCGCCGGCCCAACTCTGGATATCACTTATGCGGTGGAACATTAGTAAATCGCCTTTGGGTTGTGACTGCAGCTCATTGCGTTGAAGGTGAAACACCGAGGAGCATGAAAGTGAGGTCGGTATATAATATACACCTATGATTATAAGCATAGTATTGGACTGCTTATAAGCATTAGTATTGGACTGATTATAAGCATAGTATTGGACTGATTATAAGCATAGTATTGGACTGATTATAAGCATAGTATTGGACTGATTATAAGCATAGTATTGGACTGACTGATTGGACTGATTATAAGCATAGTATTGGACTGATTATAAGCATAGTATTGGACTGATTATAAGCATAGTATTGGACTGATTATAAGCATAGTATTGGACTGATTATAAGCATAGTATTGGACTGATTATAAGCATAGTATTGGACTGATTATAAGCATAGTATTGGACTGATTATAAGCATAGTATTGGACTGATTATAAGCATAGTATTGGACTGATTATAAGCATAGTATTGGACTGATTATAAGCATAGTATTGGACTGATTATAAGCATAGTATTGGACTGATTATAAGCATAGTATTGGACTGATTATAAGCATAGTATTGGACTGATTATAAGCATAGTATTGGACTGATTATAAGCATAGTATTGGACTGATTATAAGCATAGTATTGGACTGATTATAAGCATAGTATTGGACTGATTATAAGCATAGTATTGGACTGATTATAAGCATAGTATTGGACTGATTATAAGCATAGTATTGGACTGATTATAAGCATAGTATTGGACTGATTATAAGCATAGTATTGGACTGATTATAAGCATAGTATACTGATTATAAGCATAGTATTGGACTGATTATAAGCATAGTATTGGACTGATTATAAGCATAGTATTGGACTGATTATAAGCATAGTATTGGACTGATTATAAGCATAGTATTGGACTGATTATAAAGCATAGTATTGGACTGATTATAAGCATAGTATTGGACTGATTATAAGCATAGTATTGGACTGATTATAAGCATAGTATTGGACTGATTATAAGCATAGTATTGGACTGATTATAAGCATAGTATTGGACTGATTATAAGCATAGTATTGGACTGATTATAAGCATAGTATTGGACTGATTATAAGCATAGTATTGGACTGATTATAAGCATAGTATTGGACTGATTATAAGCATAGTATTGGACTGATTATAAGCATAGTATTGGACTGATTATAAGCATAGTATTGGACTGATTATAAGCATAGTATTGGACTGATTATAAGCATAGTATTGGACTGATTATAAGCATAGTATTGGACTGATTATAAGCATAGTATTGGACTGATTATAAGCATAGTATTGGACTGATTATAAGCATAGTATTGGACTGATTATAAGCATAGTATTGGACTGATTATAAGCATAGTATTGGACTGATTATAAGCATAGTATTGGACTGATTATAAGCATAGTATTGGACTGATTATAAGCATAGTATTGGACTGATTATTACACAGGCTTGGAGCGCATTATCGTCGAGGTACAGTTGGAACAGAACAAGACATTTCACTCTCCAAGATTGTAGTCCACAAAAGTTACAGGCGACCGTATCGTTATGCACACGATATCGCCTTACTTAAGCTGAGCAGACCTGCTTCATTGAACAACGCAGTAGGACTCGCTTGTCTACCGGGGGCATCAAGTGGTCAGGTCGCTGTTGGCAAACGCTGTTGGGTTACAGGTCTGTCTGATAAACGTACACATTCTTCCTATGTACCATTACTAAATACAGCATTGTTACAGGATGGGGTAATAGGTGTGTCTGATAAACGTTATACACATTCTTCCTATGTACCATTACTAAAAATACATCATTGTTACAGGATGGGGTAATAGGTCTGTCTGATAAACGTACACATTCTTCCTATGTACCATTACTAAATACATCATTGTTACAGGATGGGGTAATAGGTGTGTCTGATAAACGTTATACACATTCTTCCTATGTACCATTACTAAAAATACATCATTGTTACAGGATGGGGTAATAGGTCTGTCTGATAAACGTACACATTCTTCCTATGTACCATTACTAAATACATCATTGTTACAGGATGGGGTGCTATTTCCCAAGGTGGCTCAATGTCAGGCGTTCTAATGCAAGTGGCTGTACCAATTGTTTCACAGTCAGTTTGTAAAGGTTCATACTCCACCATTCATGACTCTATGGTATGTGCTGGTAGAACACGAGGAGGTATTGATGCGTGCCAGGGAGATTCAGGGGGACCTTTAGTCTGTCTGGCAGGCGACGGCAAGTTTTACCTCGAAGGCGTGGTGTCGTGGGGAGACGGATGCGCTCTTCCTGGCAAATATGGCGTGTACTCGCGTGTTCAATACTTAAGACGATGGATTGACATGGTGATGAGCAGGAATTAATAAACGTATTGAAATATTATCTGTATGTTTATATAATACACTTTTATCTTAAACTCATCCAGTACACTACAAAATAGTCCCTTTTTATTGGCCGAAAAGGAGCAGATAGCTCGGAGAGTGACGAGGAAAGACTTGTGAGGAATGGGGCACGGAAGAGACGCAAAACGAAAAGGAAAGGGCTGTAATTTGAATGAATGAATCAACTTTATTGCTATAGTGCACTTTTCTATGTGCATATATAATCAAACTAGACGCTCTTCTAGCGTGAAGTCGGGCTTCTAAATGAAATGTAACCTATTTGAACTAAATATAGATATCTTATAGTGCGATTTTCAGTGCGATTGAAACAGTTTTTGGTTGCTCGTCGTTGCATGACTCGAGCTCGATAGAACATGCTTTCCTTGCAATTTCAGTACTGCGAACTTTACAGTATATCAGTAAAAACGTTAATAGCCCGACTTCACGCTACTAGAGCGTCCTGTTTCAATCTAAATTTAGATTTAGACGAGAAAAGACTTATATTTTGGCCCCTTGACCTCCGATGCTTTCCCTGATTGGTTTGTGCTTTGTAATCTTTCTTGGCCAGATTTCATGTCTAGGTGCATGCGCTGTAGAACCCAATTAGTCATTTGGGGTCAACGAAGAACGGAGCTCATTTTTAGAGTCGGAGCTTCCACAGGAAGCCCGACTAATTACAGACCAATAGGATTACCCATGCTCCCTTTCGTCACATAGGATTACCCATGCTCCCTTTCGTTAGGATTACCCACATAGGATTACCCATGCTCCCTTTCGTTACATAGGATTACCCATGCTCCCTTTCGTTACATAGGATTACCCATGCTCCCTTTCGTTACATAGGATTACCCATGCTCCCTTTCGTTACATAGGATTACCCATGCTCCCTTTCGTTACATAGGATTACCCATGCTCCCTTTCGTTACATAGGATTACCCATGCTCCCTTTCGTTACATAGGATTACCCATGCTCCCTTTCGTTACATAGGATTACCCATGCTCCCTTTCGTTACATAGGATTACCCATGCTCCCTTTCGTTACATAGGATTACCCATGCTCCCTTTCGTTACATA
This sequence comes from Actinostola sp. cb2023, assembly GCA_033675265.1. NCBI lineage: Eukaryota > Metazoa > Cnidaria > Anthozoa > Actiniaria > Actinostolidae > Actinostola > Actinostola sp. cb2023. Next base: position 534,382 of record JAUJYZ010000091.1, on the reverse strand, counting down.
GGATTACCCATGCTCCCTTTCGTTACATAGGATTACCCATGCTCCCTTTCGTTACATAGGATTACCCATGCTCCCTTTCGTTACATAGGATTACCCATGCTCCCTTTCGTTACATAGGATTACCCATGCTCCCTTTCGTTACATAGGATTACCCATGCTCCCTTTCGTTACATAGGATTACCCATGCTCCCTTTCGTTACATAGGATTACCCATGCTCCCTTTCGTTACATAGGATTACCCTCCCTTTCGTTATGCTCCCTTTCGTTACATAGGATTACCCATGCTCCCTTTCGTTACATAGGATTACCCATGCTCCCTTCGTTACATAGGATTACATAGGTTATAGGATTACCCATGCTCCCTTTCGTTACATAGGATTACCCATGCTCCCTTTCGTTACATAGGATGCTCCCTTTCGTTACATAGGATTACCCATGCTCCCTTTCGTTACATAGGATTACCCATGCTCCCTTTCGTTACATAGGATTACCCATGCTCCCTTTCGTTACATGCTCCCCCTTTCGTTACATAGGATTACCCATGCTCCCTTTCGTTACATAGGCCCATCTCCCTTTCGTTACATAGGATTACCCATGCTCCCCCTTCGTTACATAGGATTACCCATGCTCCCTTTCGTTACATAGGATTACCCATGCTCCCTTTCGTTACATAGGATTACCCATGCTCCCTTTCGTTACATAGGATTACCCATGCTCCCTTTCGTTACATAGGATTACCCATGCTCCCTTTCGTTACATAGGATTACCCATGCTCCCTTTCGTTACATAGGATTACCCATGCTCCCTTTCGTTACATAGGATTACCCATGCTCCCTTTCGTTACATAGGATTACCCATGCTCCCTTTCGTTACATAGGATTACCCATGCTCCCTTTCGTTACATAGGATTACCCATGCTCCCTTTCGTTACATAGGATTACCCATGCTCCCTTTCGTTACATAGGATTACCCATGCTCCCTTTCGTTACATAGGATTACCCATGCTCCCTTTCGTTACATAGGATTACCCATGCTCCCTTTCGTTACATAGGATTACCCATGCTCCCTTTCCATGCTCTCCCTTTCGTTACATAGGATTACCCATGCTCCCTTTCGTTACATAGGATTACCCATGCTCCCTTTCGTTACATAGGATTACCCATGCTCCCTTTCGTTACATAGGATTACCCATGCTCCCTTTCGTTACATAGGATTACCCATGCTCCCTTTCGTTACATAGGATTACCCATGCTCCCTTTCCCATTCCCTTTCATAGGATTACCCATGCTCCCTTTCGTTACATAGGATTACCCATGCTCCCTTTCGTTACATAGGATTACCCATGCTCCCTTTCGTTACATAGGATTACCCATGCTCCCTTTCGTTACATAGGATTACCCATGCTCCCTTTCGTTACATAGGATTACCCATGCTCCCTTTCGTTACATAGGATTACCCATGCTCCCTTTCGTTACATAGGATTACCCATGCATGCTCCCTCCCTTTCGTTACATAGGATTACCCATGCTCCCTTTCGTTACATAGGATTACCCATGCTCCCTTTCGTTACATAGGATTACCCATGCTCCCTTTCGTTACATTACCCATGCTCCCTTTCGTTACATAGGATTACCCATGCTCCCTTTCGTTACATAGGATTACCCATGCTCCCTTTCGTTACATAGGATTACCCATGCTCCCTTTCGTTACATAGGATTACCCATGCTCCCTTTCGTTACATAGGATTACCCATGCTCCCTTTCGTTACATAGGATTACCCATGCTCCCTTTCGTTACATAGGATTACCCATGCTCCCTTTCGTTACATAGGATTACCCATGCTCCCTTTCGTTACATATAGGATTACCCATGCTCCCTTCCCTTTCGTTACATAGGATTACCCATGCTCCCTTCGTTACATAGGATTACCCTGCTCCCTTTCGTTACATAGGATTACCCATGCTCCCTTTCGTTACATAGGATTACCCATGCTCCCTTTCGTTACATAGGATTACCCATGCTCCCTTTCGTTCCCTTTTCGTAGGATTACCCATACCCATGCTCCTTTCGTTACATAGGATTACCCATGCTCCCTTTCGTTACATAGGATTACCCATGCTCCCTTTCGTTACATAGGATTACCCATGCTCCCTTTCGTTACATAGGATTACCCATGCTCCCTTTCGTTACATAGGATTACCCATGCTCCCTTTTACGTTACCCATGCTCCCTTTCGTTACATAGGATTACCCATGCTCCCTTTCGTTACATAGGATTACCCATGCTCCCTTTCGTTACATAGGATTACCCATGCTCCCTTTCGTTACATAGGATTACCCATGCTCCCTTTCGTTACATAGGATTACCCATGCTCCCTTTCGTTACATAGGATTACCCATGCTCCCTTTCGTTACATAGGATTACCCATGCTCCCTTTCGTTACATAGGATTACCCATGCTCCCTTTCGTTACATAGGATTACCCATGCTCCCTTTCGTTACATAGGATTACCCATGCTCCCTTTCGTTACATAGGATTACCCATGCTCCCTTTCGTTTACATAGGATTACCCATACATAGGATTACCCATGCTCCCTTTCGTTACATAGGATTACCCATGCTCCCTTTCGTTACATAGGATTACCCATGCTCCCTTTCGTTTCGTTACATAGGATTACCCATGCTCCCTTTCGTTACATAGGATTACCCATGCTCCCTTTCGTTACATAGGATTACCCATGCTCCCTTTCGTTACATAGGATTACCCATGCTCCCTTTCGTTACATAGGATTACCCATGCTCCCTTTCGTTACATAGGATTACCCATGCTCCCTTTCGTTACATAGGATTACCCATGCTCCCTTTCGTTACATAGGATTACCCATGCTCCCTTTCGTTACATAGGATTACCCATGCTCCCTTTCGTTACATAGGATTACCCATGCTCCCTTTCGTTACATAGGATTACCCATGCTCCCTTTCGTTACATAGGATTACCCATGCTCCCTTTCGTTACATAGGATTACCCATGCTCCCTTTCGTTACATAGGATTACCCATGCTCCCTTTCGTTACATAGGATTACCCATGCTCCCTTTCGTTACATAGGATTACCCATGCTCCCTTTCGTTACATAGGATTACCCATGCTCCCTTTCGTTACATAGGATTACCCATGCTCCCTTTCGTTACATAGGATTACCCATGCTCCCCTTTCGTTACATAGGATTACCCATGCTCCCTTTCGTTACATAGGATTACCCATGCTCCCTTCACACATAGGATTACGTTACGTTACATAGGATTACCCATGCTCCCTTTCGTTACATAGGATTACCCATGCTCCCTTTCGTTACATAGGATTACCCATGCTCCCTTTCGTTACATAGGATTACCCATGCTCCCTTTCGTTACATTCCCTTTCGTTACATAGGATTACCCATGCTCCCTTTCGTTACATAGGATTACCCATGCTCCCTTTCGTTACATAGGATTACCCATGCTCCCTTTCGTTACATAGGATTACCCATGCTCCCTTTCGTTACATAGGATTACCCATGCTCCCTTTCGTTACATAGGATTACCCATGCTCCCTTTCGTTACATAGGATTACCCATGCTCCTTTCGTTACATAGGATTACCCATGCTCCCTTTCGTTACATAGGATTACCCATGCTCCCTTTCGTTACATAGGATTACCCATGCTCCCTTTCGTTACACATACCCATGCTCCCTTTCGTTTACCCCATGCTCCCTTTCGTTACATAGGATTACCCATGCTCCCTTTCGTTACATAGGATTACCCATGCTCCCTTTCGTCACATAGGATTACCCATGCTCCCTTTTTCGTCACATAGTCCCTTTCGTCACATAGGATTACCCATGCTCCCTTTCGTTACATAGGATTACCCATGCTCCCTTTCGTTACATAGGATTACCCATGCTCCCTTTCGTTACATAGGATTACCCATGCTCCCTTTCGTTATTACCCATGCTCCCTTTCGTTACATAGGATTACCCATGCTCCCTTTCGTTACATAGGATTACCCATGCCCATGCTCCCTTTCGTTACATAGGATTACCCATGCTCCCTTTCGTTACATAGGATTACCCATGCTCCCTTTCGTTACATAGGATTACCCATGCTCCCTTTCGTTACATAGGATTACCCATGCTCCCTTTCGTTACATAGGATTACCCATGCTCCCTTTCGTCACCAAGAATTACCCATGCTCCCTTTCGTTACATAGGATTACCCATGCTCCCTTTCGTTACATAGGATTACCCATGCTCCCTTTCGTTACATAGGATTACCCATGCTCCCTTTCGTTACATAGGATTACCCATGCTCCCTTTCGTTACATAGGATTACCCATGCTCCCTTTCGTTACATAGGATTACCCATGCTCCCTTTTGTTACATAGGATTACCCATGCTCCTTTTCGTCACAAAACTGAGCCGGCAAAACATATATCGTCAACTCTCTCAGATATGCTACAATTGATTGTCTCAGACTCTAGTTGAAAGATTTTACAAATATCATCAGACGGATTTATAATTCAGTATTAAGAAAACGATCTAAGTCAAAGTAATCACGAAAAAGATGTGATCTTGATACCGGCACTTGTATTCAAAAATTAGTACGAATCTCAGGTCGGAACTCCTGAGACGAAATAATTTACAAGAACCAACATCACCTGACAACTTGAAGCACCAGTCATATTGTGGACATTAAGTTCAATGGTGCGCAAGCATCTCCATCTGCAGTTCTACAAGACTACAACAAAACTCCTTGAACTTATCGGTTTTCTCTGTCCAAGCACATGGCGAAATAAAGCTGTTTTCCTCAATTTAGAATCGTCTCAAGTGTCCAAATTCACAATAATTTCAGTCCTAATTTGGTAAAATCCTCTATTGAATTTTCGAAGTCAAAGTTGTCAAATGCTCGAGAAAGTTGAGATATTTGCTTCGCTCACTTCGCTCAATTTTGACTTTTCATCAAAGCCGTGCTTATATGGTGACATCACACCATATAAGGACATGTTGACCATATAAAGTCAAAAGCATGGTTATGCGTTGATAACACTCGTCCGGCGAGGAACCAATCAAAACGCTCAAAATGCAATAACCTAGTTAGAGTATTTATGAATAATATTACCCATGCTCCCTTTCGTCACACAGGATCGAGTGGTTTTACTAACAGCTGTTCTGATATTTGTAGTCATTTAGCTACGCAATGACTTGTTGCAAAGCTGCAGAAACACTGAGATAACATGAAGATTTGCTTTGTTTATCTGTTAAACATCTGAATAAAAAAACGCGGTAAATACTTGCTCGCTTAACTGACATTCTATCTTATTTTATTTTACTTGGTATTGCATCTTGAAAGGTGTGATTGTTTCATCTGTTTCTAATAGTTGTTCAGATTCAAGGTGGATTTGCAATATATAATATATATAGTCCCAATCTGATGAAAAATCTCTATTGACTTGCAGCCATGAAGTTTCTTGTACTTTGCATTGTGTTGGGGACATCTGCCCTGGTTAATCATGTTAACGGTAACTTGAACCATTGTATGGAGTAGTTTCTTGTACTTTGCATTGTGTTGGGGACATCTGCCCTGGTTAATCATGTTAACGGTAACTTGAACCATTGTATGGAGTAGTTTCTTGTACTTTGCATTGTGTTGGGGACATCTGCCCTGGTTAATCATGTTAACGGTAACTTGAACCATTGTATGGAGTAGTTTCTTGTACTTTGCATTGTGTTGGGGACATCTGCCCTGGTTAATCATGTTAACGGTAACTTGAACCATTGTATGGAGTAGTTTCTTGTACTTTGCATTGTGTTGGGGACATCTGCCCTGGTTAATCATGTTAACGGTAACTTGAACCATTGTATGGAGTAGTTTCTTGTACTTTGCATTGTGTTGGGGACATCTGCCCTGGTTAATCATGTTAACGGTAACTTGAACCATTGTATGGAGTAGTTTCTTGTACTTTGCATTGTGTTGGGGACATCTGCCCTGGTTAATCATGTTAACGGTAACTTGAACCATTGTATGGAGTAGTTTCTTGTACTTTGCATTGTGTTGGGGACATCTGCCCTGGTTAATCATGTTAACGGTAACTTGAACCATTGTATGGAGTAGTTTTCGTATGAGTGGGAAACCTACGGCACAGACTTACGGTCACGCTACGGAATCGAAGACATTGTATTCAACCAATCACAGCGCGCAAAATCATCGCTCAAGCAATCAGAATGCTTGGATTACCGCACGATCATGGCGCAATACCGGCGTCGCCGCACGAACCGTACCGTAACTACTTCCCACTCATACAAAAACGACTCTAATTGTCTTTATACGACGCGGACCCTTTCTCTCAATCAATACAATCAGCATGCTCGCGAGTCCAGCGGTGCTCATCGGCGCGGGATCGGATGACGTTTCTTCCGAACCCGCGCCGAAGATCACCGATGGACTCTCGAGCATGTGCAATCAGTTGTGTAGAAATTACATCTTTATTTTCACCGACAGGTTGCGCTGACAAGAATAGGTATTGTAGTTCGTGGGCAGCAGGAGGACACTGCTCAAAGCAATTCGTAAAGAACGATTGTCCAAAGAGTTGCGGAGTATGTGGAGGTGGTGGTAAGTAATTAATGGCATCATCTCAATGAATAGACAAAAACTTTCTAATAACTTAGTACTTTACTGTAGTGCAATCACAGCAAACGGTGATAAGTAACTCAGTAAAACATAATGTACAGACTCATTCTCCATAAACAATGATACGTGCCAATTGTTGTATTAATAGAGAACGAGAGATTGTGAAGCTTCCATACAATAATCCATGGGAAGTTTTACAACAACAACAAACAAACAAAAACAAAAACAAACAAAAAACACACACCTCACCCAGACCATGTAAAAGCTCCAACGGAAGAAAGAGCAGAATATTATGAGATTGTCATTGGTTGGTGGGAATATATTACTACTGCTATTCTTAAATGACGACATCAAGATAAATCTAATGTTGGTTTGGTGGCGTTTGTTTGTGTTCGTGTACTTATAGCCGTTGTAATTAGATTTTATGCATTTAGCCCTGAAGATGGGCGCTTAGCCCGAAAGCTTGGCAGTTTTGTAATAAAACTCAGGTTGAAGATACAAAAAGTTTTGACATCAAGATAGTCCATAATATTCTTGTTGTTAGGTGGACCCATAAGATAACAATAAGTCTTGTTCTTAGGTGGATCTGCGGTAGGCCAGTGTGGATACAAACCAAGTGTGCGTATTGTGGGTGGTACAGAGGCCCCCCAGGGAGCATGGCCATGGCAAGTTCAGATCAGATCAGGTGGTTCCCCATTTTGTGGTGGAACTTTAGTTCATCCACAGTGGGTTGTTACAGCGGCTCATTGTCTTCAACGTACATCCCCTTCAAGCATTGATATAAGGTATGCGCGACAGTTGATTTAACATCAAGTTGTTTTATAGCTTGTAGAGTGCAAAATGCACTATGTAATAAATAATAATAACTTTACTTTATTAAAGTCTCAGAAAATCTAATAATCAATAAAGTCACGTGATTCATTATGTTTTCAATTTCTGCGCGCGAACTGCGAGTTGATACCAGCGGCATTACATTCAGTTCTCACAATGCCGTGTACTTTTGCATCTCAAAATGAAATTCCACGAGAGGAAATTGAATACATAATGAATCACGTGACTTTATTGTAGTATTGTAGTCTTTTCATCTGGACAACCGTTTTGAGAATGACTATATATTTTTTGATCAACACAGATTGGGAGCTCACTATCGTAGAGGTAACACAGGATCAGAACAAGACATCACTGTGTCCAAGATTATTAATCATGAAAGGTTCCACAATCCTTACAGTTATGCACACGATATCGCTTTAATTAAGCTGAGCAGACCTGCTGTATTAAACAAAGCAGTAGGACTCGCGTGTCTACCTGAATCATATGGAAGTGTGTCTGTTGGTAAACGATGCTGGGTAACCGGTAAGCAATATTTGAACTTCATTGTAAACACAACTATTGCCGTCGTTTGTTCACTTTTGTGTGTCTGTTGGTAAACGATGCTGGGTAACGGGTAAGCAATATTTGAACTTCATTGTAAACACAACTATTGCCGTCGTTTGTTCACTTTTGTGTGTCTGTTGGTAAACGATGCTGGGTAACGGGTAAGCAATATTTGAACTTCATTGTAAACACAACTATTGCCGTCGTTTGTTCACTTTTGTGTGTCTGTTGGTAAACGATGCTGGGTGACGGGTAAGCAATATTTGAACTTCATTGTAAACACAACTATTAGCCATTATCAAATCGAGCAGGGGACTGGGAACGAGTTTATTAGAATTAATGTAATTATGAAATTAAGTTCATGACATGAAAGAGCATGTTGAAATTAGCATCTGTGCAAAGTTTGATGTGAATTGAGCGAATTCTATCGGAATTATAAACTTTTGAAATTGTGTTGTCCAGCCAAAATTTTACAGTGAATGTATGATTTGGATGGACAACATCAAAAATTTACAGAGTTTGTATGGGAAAATATACATATTTGATGCCCTCTAGCATCATCAATATTAAGCCGAAGTTCACCAAACTTTGCAGACTAGCTAAGTTTGATCTGCTCTCTCAGAAAATGATGCCCATTTTTGCTAGTTTCTTATTGAATTAGTTTTACGGACTTGGTCCCAGTCCCCTGCTCGATTTGGTAATGGCTAATTGCCGTCGTTTGTTCACTTTTGTGTGTCTGTTGGTAAACGATTATTAGCCGATACCGCAATACCACATCAAAAAAATAAAAATACCGTAATACCGCATCTAAAAGTGAAAATTGAAACAACAGTAGTACTGTTTTGGAAAACACCGGAATACCGAAATACGCTAAAATTTGAAATTCACCGTATACCGTAGGCCAAAATCGCCGCAACCGCAGACCAGGACGATACCGCAATACCGCACTCTCGAAATAACACTGAAATACCGTAATATCGCACAAAAAAATCGACGGATACCGCGAGCCCCACGCCCCCCTCAATAAAGCATTTATTGACCAAGCTTGTTCGGTCAAGGTGACTGATATTGGTCTCGGTCCGTTTTTGCGTGTATATGGACCCCGGCTACGCCTCGGTCCATAAAAACACGCAAAAACGGAACTCGACCAATATCCATGGTCAATAACTTCTACATATCAGCTTTGTTTACTCTACGTTTCTAGGATGGGGATATCTGTCATCAGGTGGTGGATCGCCTTCGGTTCTTATGCAAGTGTCTGTACCAATTGTGAGTAAAAACAAATGCCAGAGGTCCTATACAATCCACGATTCTATGGTCTGCGCTGGACTCGATCAGGGCGGTAAGGACGCCTGTCAGGGGGACTCTGGGGGCCCTATGGTTTGTGAGGCAGGTGGAAAGTTCTACCTAGAGGGGGTAGTCTCGTTTGGTAATGGCTGTGCTGATCCTTTGATGTATGGTGTATACGCAAGAGTTCGTTACTTAAAACGATGGATAGATGATAAGATGCGCAATAACTAAATAAAGGTCTATCCATAAAACAATTTGTCTTTGACGTCATTCTCAAATGATAATATAATAATAATATCATAATCATAATAATAATAATAATAACTCGGTTCTTATATAGCCCATTTCACATTGTCTCAATGCGCTTTACAACCGATGGAGGACTTTTTCAGGCTGCATATGAAATAATAGATGGTCGTTCTTACATAGCGCATTTCACATTGTCTCAATGCGCTTTACAACCGATGGAGGACTTTTTCAGGCTGCATATGAAATAATAGATGGTCGTTCTTATATAGCCCATTTCCACATTGTCTCAATGGGCTTTACAACCGATGGAGGACTTTTTCAGGCTGCATGAAAATAATAGATGGTCGTTCTTATAGCAATTTCACATTGTCTCAATGCGCTTTACAACCGATGGAGGACTTTTTCAGGCAGAAATAATAGATGGTCGTTCTTAATATAGCCCCACATTGTCTCAATGTTTACAACCGATGGAGGACTTTTTTAGGCTGCATAGGAAATAATATGGAGTCGTTTTATAGCGCATTTCACATTGTCTCAATGCGCTTTACAACCGATGGAGGACTTTTTCAGGCTGCATATGAAGGCGCCTACGGCAGCCGAACAGCTTACAATCATGAGGAGTTAGTACGTTAGTATGTCATGCCATTTTGAAGTAGGCTGTTGAACCGGGTACAAACCCCCTACTCTTACGAAGTTAGAGTTCAACAGGTTCTTTAATGTCACCCGTGAAACAGTTAGATTAGTCAGGAGACAGGCCGGGGTTTACTTGAAAGACGCGAAGGTCTAACCATTTGCAGATGTAATTACAAATAGCACCTTCTCCTCAATTTTAAGACCCTGAGTAATGGTCCCAACCGCACAGCGGTACTCATGGCGGATCTAGATATTTTGAAAGGGGGGTACACGACTAAGTGGCCGTAAGGCCCCTGTAACGATATGGGGACATGCCCACCCAGAAAATAAATTTTGAAATCTAAAAGCTCGAAAATGCAATTTCCATCCATTCTGGGCATCCAATGTTGGAAGACGTGGGCGAATATGTATCGGGCCCAACTCAAGGGGGGGGGGGGGGGGGGGGGGGGGGGGGGGGCCCCCATTTCCCCACCCCTTGGATGCCCCTGGTATACCAACTGAAACCACACGGCTTATGGATTATTGTAACGATAAGAACTACATGGCTGTACGATTTGGGTTGCTATAACGATAAGTGAAAGTGCTCCAAGTTGGAAGTGAAGTGCAGACACCCTTGTGTGTGGATACCATAAATCACAATTCTTATATTTTGACCAAAGAACTACATATACATTTGGGATGTGGCAGTGTTTGGCCACTTGTTGTGTGACTCGGTAGAGCATGCATGCGTAGTTAGATTGACTCAGTGTGTCTTAGATTTTCTCTATCGACAATATCGAACATGGAAGTGTAAACAAACCCAAGAAATAAAGTGGAACATCTGTGATGCATTTATTGACAAACATTGCGTGTATTCTTGGCAAGACAAGTTTCTACACTGAGCAGTTTAGATATTAATATTTCTACATATTTACATATTAAATACTCTTAGTGTATATTTTACTTACTAAAACTATGTTCGTGAATTCTTGTTTCCATAGCAATGATAATAGGGCTAATAGATCAGTCACTAATCATACCCGTATCCATGGAAACAATACCATCTCCTGGGCTTAAGAGTGTATCAGGGAGGGTCTGGTCAACAAGGTCTGACCCAGGTGTAAGATCACTAGGACCCCCTGCAATATGATCAAGGTCAAAGTCTAGAGCAGAGTCCACGTCAAATGCATCAGCAGAAGCCACGACACCTTAAAATAACGGAAGATCATTTATACTTCATTGATGCAATGCTTTTATCGGTAGTACTATAGAGCAGATTTCGTATGACTGTGAAAAACTTACGGCACGGACGACCGTGATGATTTAAGGTGCAGACACACGGTGCAACATTGCGCGCAATATTGCTGGCAATCTTGTTGCAGCGTGTGTCCACCCATGAAACTGATTGCTCGCAATTGACTAGCGCGCGCTAATACGACGTAATTTGTTGCTCGCAATGTTGCAGAAGTAGGACTCTATTCTACTTCAGCAACATTGCGCGCAACATGTTGCAGAGGTGGACACACGCTGCAACAATACATGTTGCAGGGAATGTTGCACGAAATGTTGCACCGTGTGTCCGCACCTTTAGGATTTCGAATGAATCCGTACCGTGACCGTATCGTGACCGTATCGTGACCGTATCGTGACCGTATCGTGACCGTATCGTGACCGTATCGTGACCGTATCGTGACCGTGCCGTGGCTTTTCACAGTCATACGAAATCTGCTCTAGGATCACGTGCAATGCTTACCTGCGATACTAGGATCATTTGCAGCACTGGCATCAATTGCTGCGTCGATATCAAAGTTTGTGTCAACATCCATCACATGCGGTCCTGAACCTGCAGTTAAAAAACGACTGTCTGATGTAGTCTATAAATAATTAATCATTGTCACACTGTCTGTGTCCCCCCCTGCACGCAGCTGCTCAGAAGAGCTGTTGTGATTGGATAATACAAACAATAGAATTCATTATCTACTATTGTCTACTCGTTCTATTGTTTTGTTTCTATTGTTTTACTCTAATAGTATTGACCCAATTGGCATATAGATCTTCTAAGAAGAGCTGTTGTGATTGGATAATACAAACAATAGAATTCATTATCTACTATTGTCTGCTCGTTCTATTGTTTTGTTTCTATTGTTTTACTCTAATAGTATTGACCCAATTAGCATAGATCTTCTAAGAGCTGCAGACCTGCCCCTGTGCTTACCAAGTCCAGCATCAAAATCCAACCCAGAGTCGACTGATAAATGAGACGCTCCAGGAAGACTTGATAGAATTCCTTCAAGAACAGAACTGCCATCAACAAACAACTCCGTTCCAGGAATAGTGTCCATGCCCCCAGTCAAGGCTCCTCCAAGACCACTGGTTGCCATAGAAACAGATGAATCCATGCTAATATTTCCTGACGTAGTTTGTACACCATAACCAGAGGTTAACATGTTATATGGACTGACACCCTCGCTGCTTAGTTTATCGAATGGTGGTGGGATGCTCTCCATGGCTGATTGTTCCATTAGCCTTGATGCACTTTCTACAGTAACTTTCTCGATCTTAATTTCAACAGGTTCTGATGTTGGTACATCATCTGGTACTTGAAAGTCTTTCACGACATACTCGTCATCTCGCTTGCGTTTTAACACAAGCGTTAACTTAGGGGTCGACGGGGGTTTGGGGGTGTCAAGTTTCTTGTTTTCTGGCTGTTTAGAAGTAGGTGTTTCTACTGACGGCATATCAGTACCGATAAAAGAAAAAGAAGTCATTGTTGGTGAAATTGAAAACTGGAAAGCACTTAGTGTAGGAGAAGGAGTCTCGAGAGAAAACCCAAATGTTGGCGATGTATTTCCAAAGTACGCAGGGGTATTGGGACCAGAAGGATTTGCAAAGAAAGGATTTCCAGGAATACTAAGCTTGTCCAGTGCTGCCGATGGTGCTGGCGTTAGACCAGGTGTTAGGGTTTTCTGTACAGGGAGTTCTTCGGGTTTAAATGACTGAGCTTTTTTGATGACACAACGCATTGACGCAGGGACAGAATGACATCTAAATAATGAAACATGACATAATGGATTAACCTTACTGTTACATATACAGTCATTCTCAGAAAGATTGTCCAGAGAAAAAGACTACAGTAGTACAATAAAGTCACGTGATTTATTATGTATTTAATTTCCTCGCGTGGAATTTCAATTTGAAATGCAAAAGTACACGGCATTGTGAGAACTCAATGTAATGGCGCTGGTATCAACTCGCAGTTCCGCGCTCAGAAATTGAAAACATAATGAATCACGTGACTATATATTGTAGTATTGTAGTCTTTTCATCTGGACAACCTTTTTGAGAATGACTGTATGTATTGAAGAAATAGAAAACGAGGCAGCGTGCTCTATCGAGTTATAGAAGCACACAGGAATTGGAAGAAGACGAGAGAAGTGCCAGGAGAAGCACGCGCGCGAGGCGTAGCTGAGTGCTTCTCGCACTTCTCAAGTCTTCTTTCAATTCCCACGTGCTTCTATTTAACAATTAGACTACGAGTTCAAGTTTTCTATGAGTCAATAGTCAACGAGGTGCGTAGCATCGAGTTGACTATTTGAACTCATAGAGAATGAGAATGAGTGGTCTAATTGTTTTAGTAGAAACCAACCAGCATACTATCTTCGAATTTATACCAATATTTTTTGATTTTTTAAAATAAAAAAAAGGCAAGTTTTCAATTTTGTTCGTTACAAACATCTTTGAATATCTGCGCGCGCGTGCACTGTGCTCTCATAGAGCACGCGGAACGCATCATTTGGCCAATCAGAGCGCGCGTTATATCATAGTTATTTTTTAACATAACATACTAATCACGATAACTGTCTTGGATTAACCTTACCGTTGTACAACTCGTGTTATATACTCGTTAGTACAGAACACTGGTTGTCCAGGAACAGTGTGAAGATATGCTTTGACTTGACTGTCTTCTGTCACCTCAAAGTCAACTAGGAAAGCATAACAATAGATTTATTAGTATAAAAAAGGACGTTTAAACTGTATTCAAGTACTTACTAGATGCCATCCCTGGTGTACATGGGTGTTCAAAAGTGACAGTTACAGTGAACGGTGCTGGTGTGCTCAGCTCAAATTGATAAACTGCTTTGTCTCTGCCTATATTCAATGAAACAAAAACATATATAATAATAATATACATGAAAAAAATACTCGATTCTGATTGGCTTAGAGCAGTGCAGTTGAAAAGTAATTTGCACTGCAATGGAAATTACTTTTTTTTCATGAATATTATTAATTGGTAATCATACGATTGCTCGTTCAATTTGGAATAATTTGCACTCATGTGTTTTTCAAAGAGCTCGTGCAATTTTGATACTCTTTGAAAAACACACTTGACAATGTGCAAATTATTTCCAAATTGAACTCGAAACCGTATGATTACCTCTACTAACAATACGTCTAACAATAGACTGTTATTGCCAGTAGAAAGCCATACTACAAACAACATTCCTATAAGTGATATGTCACTGAAGTAAACATGCATGCATGGGGTGGATGAATTGTAGATACTTGGAACACCAGTTAGGGGTGGGGTTTATTTATCATGGCGAATGATGTTCCTTTGCTAGGTGACCATCCCTGTGTTAAATGTATATACAAGGAGCTGCAATCAAACTAGTTCATTTGATTTGACAGTTAAGTGAGTTATCATGATACCTCTAGGTGGTGGTTTGTTAGTTCTCATGATACCTCTAGGTGGTGGTTTGTTAGTTATCATGATACCTCTAGGTGGTGGTTTGTTAGTTATCATGATACCTCTAGGTGGTGGTTTGTTAGTTCTCATGATACCTCTAGGTGGTGGTTTGTTAGTTATCATGATACCTCTAGGTGGTGGTTTGTTAGTTATCATGATACCTCTAGGTGGTGGTTTGTTAGTTATCATGATACCTCTAGGTGGTGGTTTATTAGTTATCATGATACCTCTAGGTGGTGGTTTGTTAGTTATCATGATACCTCTAGGTGGTGGTTTGTTAGTTATCATGATACCTCTAGGTGGTGGTTTGTTAGTTATCATGATACCTCTAGGTGGTGGTTTGTTAGTTATCATGATACCTCTAGGTGGTGGTTTGTTAGTTATCATGATACCTCTAGGTGGTGGTTTGTTAGTTCTCAAGGTACTTGTCAGCAAACTGTTGTACGATGCCTGGCGTCTTAATTGCTGGAAAATGAAAGCATAAATGGACAAATGAAAGAACATACAGTGTATAAGACACAATATCTTGATTGTGATTGGATAAGATACTGTTAAATATAGTAAAATCACAAGCTACAAATTTGCTTCACTTAGCCAAATGTACATGTATGCATCGTTGCCATTGAAACACAGAGTAAAATTTAAGATTGATCGTACTGCTCTTGTCCAATCAGAATTGAGCAATTGTGTTGAGTGTACTACAAGAATAATGCCTGCAGTAATATTGTATTGAATTATTCTTTTGCAACCATTATTATTATCATCATTCATCATCAACATCACTGAGGGCCATAAGTTAGAAAACTGTAAATGGTTAGTACGTCACCCTCCTTAAATAAAGGTATTGTATTGTATCATCATCATCATCATTCATCATTCATTATCATCATCATCATTCATTATCATCATCATTCATCATCATTCATCATCATCATCATTCATTATCATCATCATCATTCATCATCATCATTCATTATCATCATCATTATCATCATCATTACTTTAATAACATTATCATTACTTTAATAACAGCTGGTACATGGCTGGGATGTGTAAATGGCACTCTGTAAACAAGAACTCCTGCATTATTAGCAATGACTTCCTCATTTGATTGACTATCTTGTGATGTATCATAGTAGATATGATAATGTTGTGGTAGATCCTGAAATAAATAAAATAAAATACACAACTGAAAGTCAATACAACACGTTTTAGGGGTATCGAATGGTCAAGGCGAGACTTTGCAAGACTCTGAGACAAGGCATATTTTTTGCAAGACCGAGACGCATTTTCACCAATTTCCTTTGTTCCCAAAATTCGAGACTCTGAGATGGCTTTTTGAGACTTTGAGAACCGTGAAATTTGACCGAACTTTTGCGAGACTCAGTTAAGTTAGAAAATATTGAGCATGCGCATATTTGACGACCTAGAATCTGGGTCTTCCAGTTTGTCTCTTACCAGAGCCTTCGATTTTTCGTTAGAAACCTGAGAAGGGTCTGGGTACGAGAATGTTAAATTATTATGATAAGTTATTATTACAACAACATCAACATTGCGCTTGATTAATATGTGTAGCATATACATATAATATATATCTTACTGCATAGTATATTTTGGGCTCTTCTCCTTCAGTAATTCCTCGTGATTTCCACCACTAAGACAAAAATAAACTTTTAGTAAACAAAGAAACCCCAGCTGGTGGTCCATCCATGTACATACAGTACATACCTCTCTTACAATAAGTCTCTCAACTGGAACTTTGGAAGAATGTACAAAGTGACCTATAACAAGAGTACTTTATGTTTAACAATAAACCATTTTCATAGCATCATGTCCATATAGCTCAATGGTGCTTTACCTATATACACATAATAGGTAATACATACTGTGTAGAATAGCGTACCAAATCACTTGTCGGCCAACTGTCAGTCGACTGTCACCGTTTGTTGGCTATTTGTTGGTCGTTTGTCGATCGTTTGTCGACCATTTGTCGATCATTTGTCGGTTGACAAACGACCAACAAACAGTCGACTGTCGACGCAATAATTATTGGCCAACTGTCAACCGACAGTCGGCCGACACATGATTGGGTACGCTATTCTACACTATGTAATATGGGTATGTTATTAATTACTCAGGGCATTGTTTTACTACTTCAAACTTCCACTTCCTTGCAGTTAAATCCTTTGCAACTAAGCTAAATACATATAATAGCTCATGCAGTCCATAAAGGAACCTTAAACTACCATGTCAAAAAATTACAGGTACATGAAAAAAGAAGCTTTCAACACACAGATTCATAGGGGTGTCGAATGGTCCCTGCCCAAAGTCAGAGTCTCACAAAATTTCGGTCAAATTTTGCGGGTCTCGAAGTTTCGTTTATTTGCAAAAAATCCATCTCAGAGTTTCAAATTTTGAAAACAAAGGAAATCAGGCTCACAAAAAATGCCTTGACTTGGATTCTCGCAAAGTCTCGCCTTGACCATTTGATACCCCCATTCATGAATGAGCTTGGCCACCACTCACCTCCTCGATGTACTGTCATACACACTTTTTGTGCACACTCAACTGACATCACCATTGGTTTGTTCAGTTGTAAGACAAATGATGCTGGTAGTTCATCATGATTATTATCATTTAGAGGTTGGTATTTAATTCTGTAGAAGTTAGAAAAGATTATCACCCTCCATAATACTAAAGTTAAGTGTCTTAATTAAGAAACTAGAGTAGCACTCAGCTACTCTTACGCTTCTCTCGTGCTTAGCAGCCTCCAACATGCATCTATAACTCAATGGATGCACGCTGCATGCTGACCATTTCTTCACCATAAGGAGTTCGGCATACAAAGATATTCCGATAAGTAACCGTAAGGAGTTTGGTTGAGCTCGTTGTACGATGTGAACTGCATGAGACTGCACAGCGTGAAAAATGATATTTTGTGACCCTGATCTGCATTCCTCAGCTCGGGGCCCTTCGGCCTGAGCAATAATGTATGCATGTACCTGTAAGTATTTTTGTAATTATTATTATTAGTTATGTATTAGTTATATATAATGCAGCTAAAATAATAGTATTTATTTAATAGCACAAATGCTATGCGTGCTCTAATTGGTCAATTAGCAGGCCATAACTTCCCGTACGACCCGCTGAACACAGAAATGTAAGGAAAAGTACTGTATAATTATAATAAATATCATATTAACCTTGCTTGCTCTGCCCGTATGGGAAGTTATGGATCCTCGTTCCCCCCCCCCCCCCCCCCCACACTTTTTATGGCCTGCACGCTACGCGCTTGGGCCATAAGACAGTGCAAAAAAACTTGGTCCATAACTTCCTGTACGGACCTTGCGCTCAGTTAATAAGAGGCATGTATTAATATTGTAAACTCACGTATCATCCAACATGCATTCCATTGGAGGATCTTCTATTAATGGCTTTGTTGGGAGTAGACACTTTTGTGATTGTTCCACAGATAAACTAACCCAGTACCCTAAGTCCAATGGGGGGTGGTCTAGGGAAGAAAATTGTAAGTAAGTTGACAAGGTAACAGTAATGTTAGAGTCGTTTTCGTATGAGTGGGAAATCTATGGCACGGAGTTACGGTCACGGTACAGAATCAAAAACATTGTATTCAACCAATCACAGCGTGCAAAATCATTTCTCAACCAAACAGAATTCTTGGACAGGGCACGATGATGGCGCGATACGGTCACCGCACGGCACAAACCATACCATAGCTACTTCTCACTCATAAGAAAACAACTATCAAAGGAATATAGCTTACTTTCATTTGTGAATCTTAAGTTTTCACCAGGGTGTCTAACATCTACTAGTTCATATGGCGTAGCAAAGTATGTAAGACGCATAAGACGACCTAGGAAAATCATACCAATGAGCATATTCATATGTACAAGCATCAAGAGTTCCAGACTTCCGGTACGCGCGCAATGCATTGTGAGATTATTACAAAGGAAAAGTGAGCACCAAGTGAGCAAAAACATAGCTTGGGCTCCCTGTGTCTAGAATTGGTGCTCAATTTTCCTTTGTAATAATCTCATAAGTGCATTGCGTGTATACCGAAAGTTTGGCATTCTTGATGCTTGTACAGTGTATATGGTGGTACCATACTGTTAGTACCATGTCTGTAGTAATAATCCCTTGAACAGGGTCTAGCTACATGTACATACATGTACATGTATAGACCGAATGCAATAATGGCATCCAATTTCAATTGCCATTGTTCTGGACTGACTAGCCTCATGTTCATGTGGAAACACAAAAGCATTTTCACCTGTATGAGAGGCTAGTCAGTCCAGAACAATGGCAATTGAAATTGAACACCATGCATTATTGTATTCGGTCTATATCATGTACAAACTAAACTGGTGAGTTTCTTCGTCATTCCTTCCAAGATTGAGTTGTATTGTTATTGAAGACATTCATTGCATCTGTTATTAGATCTATTGTTCAATATAAATAATAATAATAATAATAATAATAATAATAATAATAAATAATAATAATAATAATAATAATAATAATAATAATAATAATAGTAGTAGTAGTAATTAATAGTAGTAATAATAATAATAATAATAATAATAATAATAATAATAATAATAATAATAATAACAACAATAATAATAACAACAATAATAATAATAATAATAATAATAATAATTCTGTTGTACAAACTACATGTACAATGTATGTACCTCCTTGCCGCGGTGTTCCAAATCCAACAGGACAGTTTAATATGGTATCTGTGGAATTCTCACTGGCTCTGTTCAAGTTCATTTAAACATTATCATTAAAGTGATAATAATAGATACAGTATTGAGAGTTCAATACATGATTTGTAGTAACATATATATTGTAATTATATATGGAAACTCACCCATACAATGTCAACATCATATTGATATCAACCTCTAGAGCTTTTAAAGCCATTAATATCTTGGATTTCTGAAATCTATTATAAAACAATATATTATTCCTTTAATATATCATCTGCAAGTATTACAATTTGTTTCTGTCAAAATACTTACGTATCACCCGATAGTTCATAGAGGTCTGACAGGCCTTTGAGATGACAAGCAAATTCTTCATAATCTCCTTCCCTAAAGTACCAATAATTTGTGCTCATGAAATACATATATAATATACACATGGTTTTACTGTAAACAATAGTTTTGGGACTTTTAATAATATAATAGGGGTGGCTGCTTAATAAGGGTGGCACATGAGGGTGTACAGTACATGTATTTGTTCTACCTTAAAACTCTGGTTAGCTCTGGACAACTCTGAAATAGAAAACAATAATCAAATACATGTACATGTATCTACTGTCTGTAGTCACAAGTACCACACATATCTGATTCAATGATACAATCACAGGGTACATTGTAGCAAAGGGGGGGAGGAGGGGGTTCATCATCACGCTTCACGGGCCAGTTTTTTGTAAATTCACGTGTCATGGATAACAAGGAAATCATGGTTTTTGTCATGATTATGTTAAAATAAATGACATTTACAATTATTATGTTTCACAGTCTAACAGCGTAACAGCGTTAAATCACGATTCACAGTCAGTCTAGAGTGACAATCACGCTTCACGTTGAAACATACATGTACAATGTACAAATGTACATGTAAATTCACGCATCACACTCAAATTTGTATGAATTTCACGATTCACGCTCCATTTTTTGGTCAAATCATGCGTCACGTGTAACCCCTTTGCTACCCTCAGTACAAAATGGTACATGTACCTCAGGATCTCCAGCATGTGCTACTTTGACTTCAGTAACTTGGCCATTTGGTTCCATTTTCACCTGTCACAAGAAAGAATAACCAATATTGACACAAGTAACAAAAAAAAATACACAAAAAACACTTGAACTGTAAATATGACACATGACTTACCTCAACATAAAACATATCTGAACTAATAAAACAATCTGTTCCTGATCCATTGTCGTAAAACTTTAATCTTTTAATAGAAAAAGGATAATAATTACCATGGATGTACATTATTTATATAGAAATGAAAACTGATGTGGAATAAACAGAACAAATTCGATGCCTCGAGCGGGATTCGAACCCACGACACCCCAATTTCACCCACTGAACTACCGAGGCTTAACCGAGGGGTTTCTTTTGGGGGATGTTTTTTTTTGCCATTACTCAGGGTCTTAAAATAATTGAGGAGAAGGTGCTGCCTTTGTAATTACATCTACAAATGGTTAGACCTTCACGTGGCTCAGATGACCATGTAAAATGGTGGTCCCGTCTCTCCACACTCTACATTGAACCACAAGGACGTAAAAGAACCCACACCACTGTTCGACTAAGAGTAGGGCACGAAGTTCCCAGTGTGTGTGGCCTGAACTAAATGTACCAGAGGGCTACAGCAGGTCATTGGCGTAAGCTGTCATGTGTCACCCTCTTTAAATAAAGTCATTTATTTATTATTTATTTTTATAAAGAAAAAAACACCAGGAAGGTTAAGGTGGTTCCCGCATAATGAATGACCGGTTTGCCGTATTTTTTAACTCACTCGCTCCGCGTCAATATTGCTTGGATTTTATTGTGCTTAACACAAATACTAATTCAACTATTCTGCCTTTCGACGGTGTATTCAAAATTATCATTGTAAGCCGCGTTTGTGATTATGCCAGCTGATATTCAAACGACACTATTTTCACTAAAACTGCTGCCAAGCGTTATTCCCTCGTACAATTTTTTTTAAACTTTCGTGAACGGCCTTTTAAGGTCCCTAGTAATGTTCTGACGAGGTAAGAAAAAAATTGTTCGAGCCGAAATCACGTAGCAAACGACAGGTCCAAATTTTGACAACAAAAATATGAATTGGTGATTTCGGCTGATCAATTTCCTTCTTACTTCGTCAGAACATTACTAGGGACCTCAAAAGGCTGTTCACGAAGTTTAAAAAAAATCATACGAGGGAATAACGCTTGGCAGTGGTTTTAGTGAAAATAGTGTCGTTTGAATATGACAGCTCGCATTCACAAACGCGGCTTACAATGATAATTTTGAATACACCATCCAAAAGCAGAATAGTTGAATTAGTATTTGTGTTAAGCACAATAAAATCCAAGCAATATTGACGCGGAGCGAGCGAGTTAAAAAATACGGCAAACCGGTCATTCATTATGCGGGAACCACCTTAAGTTAGATAGATCTGTATTATTGTACCATGATTCCAAAGCCATCAATAAAGTGTAATTATTAATTCTCACCCAACTTTCCTAGTAATCGCTTCCAATCGTTGTACAACTCCTTTTATTGAATTATCTATATATCATAATGATAAAAATATTAAAAATATTAATCAATAAAATTATTATTATTATTAATTTGTCAACGAGCATCCATGAACCCATTGCGTTTTATAACATAGCATTGATATAACGTGCGCTCTGATTGGCTAATTAGCGTGCGCGAGCGTGCATCTATAACTCAATGGACGTACACTCACGTCATCGCGCTTGCTCTGAAATCAATTGGAAAATAACATTGCTTTATTTGAATTTGCAGTGACTATGTTATAAAAGAAATGGTCAATGCTTCAGCTGTGCGTCCATCGAGTTATGGATGCACTTGGTCGGCTGCTAAGCACTCAAGAAGCTAGAGTCTTCTCTCATGCTTAGCAGCCTCCCGCGTGCATCCATAACTTGATGGACGCACGCTGAGCATTGACCATTCATTTTTGTGGTTCAGCGAATCACCTTTCATTGCATGCTGTAGTTTATCCAAACATTCTTTAATGAAGCGTTTTGCTGGAGCGAGGTTTTCAGCTTGTTGATGTCTTTCCTAGAAATGATATACATGGTTTACGATACATTACATGTACATCTACTACATGTCCCAGGTGGGGTACTCAGGGGTATCAGTGACGGGGAGGTGCGAATACCTTTTTTGGGTTTGAAATTCGTGGCTTGGGACTTTTTTTGGGTTATCAATTTTCTGGTGGACTTTTTTTGATATAAAGATTTTGGCAAGGACTTTTTTGGGGGTTGATAAAAATGATATCCTACCGTTCTCGATTTTATGCGGAGAAAATGTTTTTGTGTAATGGACTTTTTTTGGGTTAAAAAGTTTGGCCTCATTCGCACCTCCCCGTCTCTGATACCCCTGAGTACCCCCCCTGAGCTACATGTACTACTGTACATGTACTACTACTACTACTACTAGTAATTATTTAATATCTTATATTGCACAAATTACATGGAATGATCAAATGCTCATTACAAAGCCAAAGGATAATATGTCTAATTAAAAAGAACCACAACAAAAAGAACAGTATAATATCAACACTAATATATTACTAATCTCTATAGAATACAAACACTAAAGTTAAAATTAAATATTAAAGTTAAAAAAAGTACATGTAATATTTAAAACATAATGTAATCCTCTACTTACTAGTGATGCCCAAATACTGATAGATTAAACATACAATGTACATGTACGGTAATCCTCTACTTACTAGTGATGCCCTGATGCCTGCTGATGGTTTTAATACTGATAGATATAATTAAGAACTTACATTGTACATGTAGTGACGTACAGTAATCATGTACTTACTAGGGATGCCCTGATGGCTTTCTTGGAATCTGTCCATGATTTGCATTGCTGACATTTCGATTTAATACTGTTGAGTAAATCATTGAACTTGTTGTGCTCCAAACAGAAGTTAACAGAACCAAACATGTGAACTGCAACAAATCAAAATACACATTAAAGTTTACTATGTACAGCTTTATTACATCCAATAGTTTTGTAAACACGTTGCAGTAATCACATATTAGATCAATGTACTTACTTTTAGTTCCATCGATGTTGTTTCCTGACAGTCCAAGCTCATTTTCATAGCCTGTTATGAGATCTTTTAACTTCAAACAACAAGAACCACAACTTTCTACCTCAGACGCCATCTTGAATTTGCCGCTGACATTACAGCATGCGCACTAGCCTACTGACGCAGAAATACGGCGAGTCGGCGTTGCGGTTTATTTTGGTTTGATAGTCTATATTCCTGCTTGATAGACCACCGACACACTATGAAGACTTTCTGACTTTGCTGATTACTCCAGACCGGTTTACACCGTTTTCCGGAAAACGGTTAAAATTTTCAAAGTAGCAGTAATATAGCTCTCTTGAATGCTTCATTTATTCATAAAAACTTGATTCATTCGGAAAACGCCGATCACATTTTTTTTTTTTATAAAGATACTAGTGAGCAGCACGGAGACTGTATAATTGCAAACTTTATTTCCTACGCGTTTCGACTGGCTACGCAGTCTTCATCAGGGAGTTTACAATAGATGCTAAGTTACTGTATATATAGTGTGTTGTACAATAATAACCATACTGTATAGGCGTTTCAGCCGGAACAGGATATACGTAACTATGACTACATATAGAGGAATGTTTGGGTTGGGGGCCGGGAGTTTAGCGCTAAACTCACGGCCCCCAAAAATGTACCGCACGGTACATGTTTGCTATTTTTATTCACTGTATATGTATGTTACAGTACCGTATATAAGAAAACATTGAGTTCATCATCTGAGAAAAGAAATAAGCGCCCTGCTTCCAATAAGCGCCCCCCTCGAATAATAAGCGCCCGGGGACGCTAAATCGAGCATTTAAGGTAACTGTAATTTCTATTCGGTTATATTGATATCAGACCAATTAACAATTATTCCACGAAATCGAGTCGTACATGAGCTGATAGCCAACGAGGCGCTAGCCGAGCTATCAGCCATGTACGACGAGATTGAAACCACTGGATTGTGAGAACTATAACATTTATGTATGTTAGATTATTTTTTTTAGGAATTATAGTATTAGTATTTTTATCATTGTAATTATAATTTAGATAGCGCTTTGAGCACTAGAAAAAGCGCTTTATAAATAATAAAGTATTATTATTATTATTATTATTATTATTATTATTATTATTATTATTATTATTATTATTATTATTATTATTATTATTATTATTATTATTATTATTTGTTTTTATTTTGAGTTCGGCAAAACCGGTCTGCCATTGTTGAAAATCTCCATCTTTCTCTACTATATACTAGGTATATAGCCTACTACAGTAGTAGAGTAGCCAATCAGAACGCTTGCTTGCTCATATCCAGTGGTCTATATAATAATGATATATAGCTAATTGCATAATCGTTGTCGGGTTGAAAATCATAAATCATAGAAGCTGAGACCGCAAGGATGGATGGGAAATCAGTTTATGACCTGCATTACAGGCAGATATATTCAATGTTCTCGTAGTTTTGAAGGTATATGAGCTATTTAACTAAGATCCTACAAGTTTGGATAATAAGGACGATGGTTTGACGGTGCTATTTGAGGGTATTAATTTCCCAGAATTCCTTTTGGTCATAGCTTTCATGATTTTCAACCCGACAACGATTATGCAATTAGCTATATATAGCTAGGAATACTCGATTCCAAGCGCTGATACATTGTGACTGATCAAAACAAATACCACTAAAACAGGTACAGTGAGCCAGATTTTATTTTCTCATCGATTTCATACTGCTGCTCCAGAGTTTTGTTGCCTTGACGACAGCAATCAATTCTTAACCACTATCCTGCGGCTGTTTACAGAGAACTGACAACACTTTATTGGCTTCTTCAGGAAAAACGTTCAGCAAATCTTTCAAGATACCAGAGCTACATCGTGTCGTCGCATCTTTGAGACAGTCAGATTTGAATGGGATGTTGGTGCACACGTCGGGATTTGTCTTCATCTTCTGAACAAACTTCTTGAGACACTTGATGTTTTCTTGCTTGGCACAGTAGGAGTATTGAGACATGTGTACTAAGGATTATTGAGACATGTGTACTAAGGATTATTGAGACATGTGTACTAAGGATTATTGAGGCCGTTAATAATATGCTCGACCAGATAATACAACAAAAACAAATCACCAAAAATAAAACAACTATAAAGGCCCAGTCACACGATGCAACTTTTCTTGCAACGTTGCGCACAACAAGGTTTTTTGGGGGTGTCACACGATGAAACGTTGGCGCAACAAGAGTTTTTTTGGGTGTCACACGATGCAACGTTGCGCGCAACAAGAGTTTTTTGGGGTGTCACACGATGCAATGTTGCGCGCAACAAGAGTTTTTTGGGGTGTCACACGATGCAATGTTGCGCGCAACAAGGTTTTTTGGGATGTCACACGATGCAATGTTGCGCGCAACAAGGTTTTTTGGGGTGTCACACGATGCAATGTTGCGTGCAACAAGAGTTTTTTGGGGTGTCACACGATGTAACGTTGCGCGCAACAAGGTTTTATGGGGTGTCACACGATGCAATGTTGCGCGCAACAAGAGTTTTTTGGGGTGTCACAAGATACAATGTTGCGCGCAACAAGGTTTTTTGGGGGTGTCACACGATGCAACGATGCGCGCAACAAGAGTTTTTTTTGGGTGTTACACGATGCAATGTTGCACGCAACAAGGTTTTTTGGGGTGTCACACGATGCAACGTTGCGCGCAACAAGGTTTATTGAGGGTGTCACACGATGCAACGTTGCGCGCAACAAGAGTTTTTTTGGGGTGTAAAGTCAGTTGCACCGTGTGTATGGGTCTTCATTTCATGAGCCATCATTATATCATCACTACCACTCCGGGCTACCACTATTTTATCCGACGTCTATCACACCAACAATTACAATTAAGTACCACTATTACCACTAGCAACAATAATATATATACACCTATTCCAAATATCGTTGTCCGGGCCGAAAGCAACAATCAAGAAGCTGACGACCGCAAAGGACTTTGGGAATCTCCTAATTAATTGATTTATCCGTGGTACTTGAGAAGTTATCCCTAAGAGCGTTGAATAGCAATCATTTGGAACTATTCGGCCATTTGAAAATGCATGTTGTCAAAATGTCTACGGGTGAATAAATGAATAAGGAGAAAGTCCCAATGCCCTTTGCGGTCGTCAGCTTGTTGCTTGTTGCTTTCGGCGGGGACAACGATTTTTGGAATAGGTGTATAAACAACAAAACAACAAAACAAGAAACAACAGCAATTATGTTCAACACCAGCAGCGTAACAACTTTCGGTGTTAATAATATTAATGTTTTTAATAGCTGCTATTGAAGTTACACTCCAATGACTCTGAACAACGGTTTCAAGTCGAGACTATCAGGTCAAGTTTTTGTACTGACCCGATAGCCTCGACTTGAAACCTTTGTTCAGTGTCATTGGAGTGTAACTTCAATATCAGCTATTATAATGATTTGTAAATTGAACCTGGAAAACACAGTCGGGGAGTCTTCAATAAAGTATATGTATGTATGTTAAGCTACAATGGGCGTCAAAATTAGTTGCATGAGACACTTTTTCATGTGGTTCAAAAAACGTGTGTTTTTCTTACAAGTTATTATGGGTGCGAATATCTTCCCCTCCCCCCATCAATATACAATGTTGTTTAGAGCAATAATGCGTTTGGGTGACGTGTAGGCATGATTCAGCTACAACATTGAAACGGGGGGAGGGGTTTTTGAAGATATTTCGTCGAACATTTAAGAAATAATGTATTGCAACTGAGTTTCAGCATGTACAGAATCATACAAAATGATAAGTTTCTCAACAAGTATGACGTGCATTGTAGTCATTTTGAATGCAGTATCAGCGGATATACGGACTTACAAAGTGTGTTTATCTTATAATCCCAGGAAGAGGTGTTTGATAGCGAGCCACCTAAAACATAACAGCATAATACTAACCGTAAGCTAATATAGTTTTCTGTAGTTCATTGCATTTTCTATTGTTCATTGTTGATACAGTCAATGTCATTAACGTTGTCCAGCTAAAAAGAGATTAACACTACAATAAATGTCACGTGTCTCATTCTATATTCGTTTTGCACGCGTGGAATTTTAATAATTTCAAAAGCATAAATCCACGCGTGCAAAACGAATATACAATGAGACACGTGACATTTATTGTAGTGTAATCTGGACTGTATAAGTATACATGTATTTCAATTCTACAACAACGGATCGGGGGGGGGGGGGGGGGGGGGAATGAGGGAGAGAGGGGATTGGGGGAGACCGGATATGATTTATGTACTTTGTATGCCTACCACTTCGTAGCTTTTGGTAAAGGGGGGTTAGAGGGAGAGAGGGGATTGGGGAGACCGGATATGATGTATATACTTTGTATGCCTACCACTTCGTAGCTTTTGGTAAAGACCCCAGTAAGTATTATAAGGACAAACACCAAGTTTCCTGTCAAATACCACGTACGACAACATAGCTCGTCCAAGTGATATCATAGTGCTGCTGGAGCAGCCGCAGCAATACCCCAAGGATTGATCAATACATATTGCAAGTTCCTTCAATTGAAAAGTAGCAGAAAACAAACAGAAAACATCAAAACTAATTGTTTGAGCAATGCAGTCTATTAACGATGAGTCCCTGCTCCCTCCCCTCCAATAATAACAATATAATACCCTATTCATAAAAGCTGTACAACAGTAGCCAAAATCAGGGAAAACCTAGCTTTCTGATTGACGCTAGACATATATCCGATCAATTATGTCACATTAAATTGTAGGGCCATTTCAGCCCCTTTAAAAAAGCTGTTGCTTTTCACTGAATTATGTCACATTAAATTGTAGGGCCATTTTAGCCCCTTTAAAAAAGCAACAGCTTTTTTAAAGGGGCTGAAATGGCCCTACAATTTAATGTGACATAATTGATCGGATATATGTCTAGCGTCAATCAGAAAGCTAGGTTTTCCCTGATTTTGGCCTACTGACTTAGCAATATATTGATACCACAAATGATATTCTAACGACAACATAAAACAAAGTAATACAAATAAAAGCTTGTAATCGTTATTCATTCGTTCATTCATTTCTTCCTTCCGTTTCATTTTGTTTTCTGCGTCCTTTGGCCTTTGCCGTCAGTTTTAATTGTTACATATTTTTCGCTCGTATATATGTGTAGTAAACATAAAAGAAAGTTAGCGAGAATGAAACAATAATATAAAAGAGAGCTTGTAGCGAGAATAAAACTTACGCGATCAAGCCGGCAGTGTAGACTAACATCATCGAGGTCGTCATTAGAAGTGGAGGTAAATCCAGAGACATAATTCCCACTACACTTGCTCAATGCATCTCCCTCACACGTACCAGACACCACCTCAAGCGTAGTAAGTAAAGCCAGGACGCAGAAAAATAAAATACAAGGAATCTGCATGATGAAGATTGGCTGCAAATAGAAAAACCAATTAATAACTGATTCTGATAAGACATTCTAGAAATCTTTCCGATGCACTTCATGGCCTGATCTAAAACTGGCATAGTTGGTATACAGTAATTACGATTATATTATACCTTTAATGCCTCTAGTGATTATATGCGGTTTTATCTTGGCTGATTTATATGTCCTTGAAATGGGAATAAGCCATCTGATAGAAGCGTTTTAGTTTGACGTAGCCATTCATGTCAATAATACTGACTGATGTACTCAGATGTTGAGTTGCGTCATCAAACCTGTATGTCACCCCTTTATGTCCCATGCATGATAGACCGGCCTGCGTCTTAGGCATCGCACAGAATGGAAGGACACATACGGGACTTTGCCTATTGTTTGGCGCGAGATTCAAATGATGTTCATTAGAGTGTGACTCGCTAATACTACAATTTACAAAGGAATTTGACGAAAATGGCTGAAGTGGGTTCTCAAAGCCAGTCTTTTTCTTGATTTGTGTATTAGTTTCTAAAGTTATTAAAGGTGGAAATGAAAGTCAAGATGTTAAACCAACTGCTGATATGAATAAAAATTACAGCACTTATTTTGTTATAGTATCCTTTTTTATGACAAAATAGTGATATTTTTGGTCATTTTACTATAGAAACTTTACAGGCACCCTCGAAACATCGATATTTTCTGTTCATCACGATAACTATTCAAAGTTATTAAGGGTGGAAAATAAAGATAAATAAATAAGGATCATATTCCACCATCAAGTTGAATCATCCGCCGAAGCTTTATAGTATCCTTTTCGAGTTATAATAATCTTGGTCTTCACGAGACTCTTGTTGTCATAGCGACCGACGTGAGTTCAACTCATTCTCGCTTAGCTTCGCTTTATCAGAGAACTAATACGCAAAACCTATCATTTGAAAGCATATATAAAGTGTAAGTTCAGTTGTTAAGTAAGTTTTTGACGAGTTTATAGTGTATGCGATGAAAAACTACGAAGTAATCAATTCGGCTCAGTTCTGCCTTCAAGTCGTTTGCAGTTGTTGTCATTTGAATGACTCTTAGCGGTCGACCGTAAGTTCAACTCATTCTCGCTTTAACAGATAACTAATACTCAAAAGCTATCATTTGAAAGCTTATATAAAGTGTAAGTTCAGTCGTTAAGTAAGTTTTTGACGAGTTTATAGTGTATCGGCGATGAAAAACTATGACTGAGCAATAAAATCGGCTTCTGTCTTCAAGTCGTTTGTTGTCACTGTTGAATGACTCTTAGCGGCCGACGTGAGTTCAACTCATTCTCGCTCTATCAGATAACTAATACTGACGCAATACCTATATCATTTGAAAGCATATATAAAGTGTAAGTTCAGTTGTTAAGTAAGTTTTTGACGAGTTTATAGTGTATGCGATGACAAACTACGAAGTAATCAATTCGGCTTTTGTCTTCAAGTCGTAGACTGAAGACCGGCCTGCGACGGATAGATTTCTAACTGAACCCTTATTTCAGGTAGCCTTTTTCGACTTTTTAAAGTTTTATTCTAATGGATTTAAAGAATATTTTAGCGTACGTTCAATATTTCTTCATTATTAAATAACTATCAGGGGTAAAAAAAATAACGAGTCGATAGCCGAATTTTTTTAACCAACTCTTAATTCGAGGTGTTTGGATATCGGATGAAATACTCTTTAGAGTGTTTGATCTAGCTTATCAAACAATTAATAATTATTGGAGAAATTCATGGTTAGAATATAGACGTTCCCGGACTGTCTACTGGCTATATTCTAACTCCTAAACTACTACTACTACTACAAAAAAAAAACGAAAATGACTCTAATGTCCAGTTTTGCCTTACCGATTACATTCACTTCAACTCTTGTACTTGTTTGCTTCCCTGATGCATCAAAGGCGCGGCACACGTAGGCACCCGCATCACGCTTGGATACTCTTGTAAATAACAACGTGTTCCCTTCTGTTCTTAAATTACTGTACAGACCGACTGATCCTTGTTTGGACCATCGAATGAGAACAGGTTTTCCAATAAAATGACAGGTAAAGTTTGCCCGCTGTTCCTGATGTGAGGTTTTGATGAGTTTGATGCTTAAGGCTAACATGGAGGTTACCTGATGGGGAAGAAATATATTTCAAAATGTTATATAAGATATATCAGGTAATATAAACGTCACTCGATACCCCCCCCCCCCCCCCCCCCCCCCCCCCCCCCCAAAAAAAAGAGAGAGAAAAAAACAGCAAATTTATTTATCACTCTATGGATTGTATGTAATCAAGAAAGTTACACTAAATAAATATCCTATTGCAGGTCCCTAGCTATAGCTTGGGGGAGGTGTAAAGGGAGAAATTTAGGAGAAAATCAGTAGAATTTTCTAGGCAAATTATCGGGCAAATTATTCAAGTATTTTCAGATAAATTGGCAAAACAAAGAGAATTGGCAGATATTATTCTAATTTGAAGACGACACAATATGCAAGTTAAAGTTTTCCAGTAACCGGCCTGTTGCAAGTTATTCATTATTCAGAACTTGTAGGCCAAAACGGTAGAGACTTCTGATCCCTAGCGTAATGACCAGTGACAAGGGTTACTTGTACCAGTTCATGAATCCCTTAATCTTCTTGAGAGAGCCAATAATTCTCCCTCTACGTTACGTTATCTTTTAGCAAGTATTTCATGTTCAATTATGATTGGCTTAAGGCCTTGTTACACGGTGAAACTTTTTCGTGAAACTTTTTCGTGAAACGGTGCAAGACAGTTTCACCGTGTACCATGTTTGCTGAAACTCATTGTAAAATTCTGATTACCAGCCTCCCTCGAAATAATTATTTCTAGTGCAATGCCCTTTATCGAAGCCGGTCAGGCGCGCGAAAATTTATAGAACATGGCGCAAGACGATGGAACAAGACGTGCTCTTGCCGTTTTATTGAGGATGACGAAACTGAACCAGTTTTCGAACTGAGAAAGCGCATTAACTGCATGTATACGATCGTGGATAGCAATTAAACTATTTTTGCAATTTAAAGTAGGAAGCGGTCTTATTTAGACCTCTCAAATTCCGAAACTGAAAATGACTTGAAAATTACACTAAAACCACTCCCAAACTGCTAGGAATGATGGATATTAGTGACGTAGTTGGTTCTGATTGCTTTGTGAACTGAAGCACATCAACACAAGTTTCACGAGGTGTGTTACACAGTGCAATGGCTGGTTTTATGAAATTTTTTTGCTTCGAGTTTCACGAAAAAGTAGAAAGCAGTTCTACTTTTCATGAAACTGTCTCGCAACGCAAATACTCCAGTTTCGAGTTGTTTACGCACCTTGACAAAAGACGCATTTGCTCAGCCTTAGCCTCAATTCAGCGTAAATTATTCACAAATACCAACGAGAATGTGAAAAATGTTGACATAGTAGAATCATTTTTTAATTCCACGGGTTATTCTCTGGATTGAGGCTAAGGCTGAGCAAATGCGTCTTTTGTCAAGAAGTACAGCAGTGTCTAAACAACTCGAAACTGGAGTATTCGAAAAAGTTTCCTGAAAATGACCACTCATATGTTACACGGTGAAACTCTTGGTGAAACCTGTCTCGCACCGTTTCACGAAACAGTTTCACCGTGCAACAAGGCCTTTAGGATGTTACGCATTGTATTTTTTTTAGTGATTAGATAATGCATATCATACCTGTACATGTTAGTCAACGTGCAACGTTGTAAGTTACTGATGATGCAATGTAAGGTATAAATAGAGACCCTTGAGAATGTAATATCGGAGACCATGTAGCCTCACGGGTTGCAGAATGAGAGACCAACTAACGGTCGGGCCCAGGGGGGGTACTCAGGGGTATCAGTGACGGGGAGGTGCGAATGAGGCCAAACTTTTTAACCCCAAAAAAGTCCATTACGCAAAAACAAGACCCCAAAAAAGTCCAACGGCCCAAAATCGTAACCCCCAAAAAGTCCAATGTTTCTCCTCATAAAATCGAGAACGGTATAGGATATCATTTTTATCAACCTTGCCAAAATATTTATATCAAAAAAGTCCACTAGAAAATTGATAAAAAAGGTCTTCGCACCTCCCCGTCACTGATACCCCTGAGTACCCCCCCCCCCCCCCTCCCCCTGGGCCGTCGGGTTAGAGTGCATGCTGATTAAAGTGTAAGCTACAAGATATCTTATTCGTACTTATTTTCGCGAGGCTTTAATTAAGTTCGCGATTTTCGCGATTTAAAAAAAAATCGCGAAAATAAAGCCTCGCGAAAAAAAAGGCTCGCGGACTTTAAACACGCGAAATATAATACCCAGAGAAAAAAATACATATCGAAACCATTTAATCAACATGAACAATAAACGTTATTTAATACGAAATTGGTTTTTAAAACGACTTATTCAACAACCAATACTACCATTTGCAACTGAGCAACCGTGTAGCGTAAACTTTTTTGTCTGTTTTAGCTACAAGTTTATAACGTGTAGTTAGTCTAGTCGACTGTCATCTTGTTCCGGTTTGCATAGAAATGTGTTTTTTTTAGAAAAAATAAATGTTGTTGACACCGCTTTCGCGAAATTTAATGCTCTTTTTTCATTTTCTCTTATCGAAATCGCGAAAATAAAGCCTCGCGCTAACAAAATCGCGAAATTAAGTACGCGCGAAATTAAGTACGAATAAGGTACAAGAAACTTCCGTGCCTCGTTACTTCAAGTCTCGTACTTACTCGTAGGGTATTTGTACGGGCCCACGCTGAGTGAGTCGCCACTACCAAAGCTAATCACCCCAAAGATTGAGCAAGTTTGAATTAGATTTAGTAGAAATAAGCGCAGCTTATTTGCTCACGAACTACTTGCGAGTAGTCCGAAAATCCTTTCCGTAACTAGACTCGAAGGGCCGGGGGGCCCGAGCTCTCCAATAACTGACTTTGGCTCTTCGCAGTTATAACCTTTACATCAGTCCTGAATAGCATATTCCTAAACACACACTGCTCATACACTGCATCTAGCTGTCGCTGATTCCATAAAATCTTTACACTGTTCGAGAAATAGGAAAAATGGTTAAGAAATCCCCTCAAAGAAATGCAAAATTTGATAAAATCCGAAATGACACTGAAAATAAATTCAAAAACGTTCTTGCTGCTACAATGAAAATGAAATGGCACAGGAACAGGACTGATAAGTTTGACTTAGCCTGTGGCTGCTGCCAACGAGTTTGTGGGACGAAATGAAAACAGAAAGCAGTTGTTTGGAAGATGTACTGCAAACGATATGCCCCGAAAGTTGTCGTTTCTGTCAAAGTCAACTTAAACCCAGTTAGGCATATGGAACGACCTGTAAGTGTATGGATTTACTGCAGCCCGGCCGGCCCTCAAATTAAAATGCCCTACGATTCGGCCACAAGATCGATTTTCTGTCAGTTTGCTGGAAACTACTCTCAGAAGGCAGGAAATGCTATAGTTTCCAGTTTCCAGATTTCAGAGACTCTATTCCTCAAAACCTTTCGGGGGAGCATGTCCTCACACACCTAGGAGCTCGCGACTTAGCCGCTCGTCCGATTGTAGGAGCAAGGATGGCTTAGTTAGTTAGTGCGCGGCCTTCCAAGCGAGAGGAACCCGGTTCGACGATTCTTCATGACCTCACATCATCGTGCATGTGATCGTTGGGTCATCTCAGCGGCCGGCACAGGGCGCATGCGAAGTAGAAGCCACTTCGAGGTTTGAGGGCAGATTTGCTGTAAGGGGATCAGGAAAGAGGGAGGATCGAGCTGGGAATTTTTTCTCAGATTCTCCTCTCCTCATATATTATATTTAATTAATGTTTATTTTGATTGTCCACAAATACAAATGAGCAGATATTATTATTATTACTTTTATTATTATTATTATTATTATTATTATTATTATTATTATTATTATTATTATTATTATTATTATTATTATTATTAATATACTTATGTTACCATTTTCTTTTTGTTAATTATATTTTTCGAGTTCAAGTAGTCAATTGTAAATTACCTACATGTAGTGAGATTTGCAATTGTTTGTGTAAACAATATATGAAATAAAGTTTCCATTATTATTATTATTATTATTAATGTTCAAAACTCAAGTGGAA
The DNA here is from genome assembly GCA_033675265.1 of Actinostola sp. cb2023. Taxonomy (NCBI): domain Eukaryota; kingdom Metazoa; phylum Cnidaria; class Anthozoa; order Actiniaria; family Actinostolidae; genus Actinostola; species Actinostola sp. cb2023. The sequence goes on along the minus strand of JAUJYZ010000091.1, from coordinate 499,044 downwards.
CCACGAGCGTAGCTAGGAATACTCGATTCCAAGCGCTGATACATTGTGACTGGTCAAACAAATACCACTAAAACAGGTACAGTGAGCCAGATTTTATTTTCTCATCGACAAGGCATACTGCTGCTACATCAGTATCAGCTCAGTTATTATTATTAGAATTTTTTATTTGTTGCCTTGACGACAGCAATCAATTCTTAACCACTATCCTGCGGCTGTTTACAGAGAACTGACAACACTTTATTGGCTTCTTCAGGAAAAACGTTCAGCAAATCTTTCAAGATACCAGAGCTACATCGTGTCGTCGCATCTTTGAGACAGTCAGATTTGAATGGGATGTTGGTGCACACATCGGGATTTTTCTTCATCTTCTGAACAAACTTCTTGAGACACTTGATGTTTTCTTGCTTGGCACAGTAGGAGTATTGAGACATGTGTACTAAGGATTATTGAGACATGTGTACTAAGGATTATTGAGACATGTGTACTAAGGATTATTGAGGCCGTTAATAATATGCTCGACCAGATAATACAACAAAAACAAATCACCAAAAATAAAACAACTATAAAGGCCCAGTCACACGATGCAACTTTTCTTGCAACGTTGCGCACAACAAGGTTTTTTGGGGGTGTCACACGATGAAACGTTGGCGCAACAAGAGTTTTTTTGGGTGTCACACGATGCAACGTTGCGCGCAACAAGAGTTTTATGGGGTGTCACACGATGCAATGTTGCGCGCAACAAGAGTTTTTTGGGTGTCACACGATGCAATGTTGCGCGTAACAAGAGTTTTTTGGGTGTCACACGATGAACGTTGCGCGTAACAAGAGTTTTTTGGGTGTCACACGATGCAATGTTGCGCGCAACAAGAGTTTTTTGGAGTGTCACACAATGAACGTTGCGCGCAACGTTGCAAGAAATGTTGCACTGTGTGTTTGGGCCTTCATTTCAGTCATCATTACTTTCGGTGTTAAGCTAGTCATTTTGAATGCAGTATCTTCGGATAGTATAGACTTACAAAGTGTGTTTATCTTATGATCCCAGGAAGAGGTGTTTGATAGTGAGCCACCTAAAACATAACATAATACCAACCGTAAGCTAATATAGTTTTCTGAAGTTTATTGTTAACATTTAAGTATGCATGTATTTCGGGGGGGGGGGAGAGAGGGAGAGGGAGAGGGAGAGGGAGAGGGAGAGGGAGAGGGAGAGGGAGAGGGGGGATTGGGGAGATATGATGTATGTAGTAGTACTTTGTATGTACTTACCAGTTCGTAGCTTTTGGTAAAGACCCCAGTAAGTTTTATAAGGACAAACACGAAGTTTCCTGTCAAATACCACGTACGACAACACAGCTCGTCCAAGTGATATCAATATGCTGCTGGAGCGGTAGCAATACCCCAAGGAATGGTCAATACAAACTGCAAGTTCCTTCAATTGAAAAGTAGCAGAAAACAAACAGAAAACATGATCAAAACAAATTGTTTGAGCAATGCAGTCTATAAACGATGACTCCCTGCTCCCTCTCCTCCAATAATAACAATATAAGGGGTATTGAATGGTCTAGAAAGGCGAGATTTTGCGAGACTCTGAGACAGGCATATTTTTTTGCGAGCCCGAGACGCTTTTTCACTGATTTCCTTTTTTTCAAAATTCGAGACTCTGAGATGGCTTTTTGTGAAAAAACGAGACTTCGAGACCCGCAAAATTTGACCGAAATTTTGCGAGACTCTGACTTTTTGCAGGGACCATTCGACACTCCTACTATAATACCTTTCATCTTTAATCTTTAATACCAGAAGTACATAACTAGAAGTGTCCATCTGTATAATAGATCTGTCATACATCAGATTAGCGAGTGAGCTATTTTTAGAACCGAGTTCAAGCGCGCGCTCGATGATGTGTTGTGGCGTTGGCAACAGCGCGCGCATTTCACTGCTAAAATGTATTCAAAAACCAGTCAAATCCTCTTCTGCTTTGACATTTTTCTTGCTCCTTCATGATCAAAAACGCATGAAATTTCAAACTTTTGTCTGATTAGTTGAAGTCTGATTACAATTAATCCGTAACAAGCAAAATCATAAACAACAATTATATTTCTATTTATTCTCAGTAGAATTAAACTTTTCTTGACACTCAGCTACTATCCACATTGATAAGCATCAAAACTATGCATTTTTGAACATGAAGGAGCAAGAAAAATGGCAAAACAGAATAGGATTTGACTGGTTTTTGAATACATTTTAGCAGTGAAATGTGCGCGCGCGCTTGAACTCAGTTCTAAAAATAGCTCACTCGCTAATCTGATGTATGACAGATCTATTATACAGATGGACACTTCTAGTTATGTACTTCTGTTAATACCCTATTCATAAAAGCTGTACAACACCATATGGTACTTTCTCATACATGCAATCAATTCATCAGTGGTGTTCAAATATTTCTTCATTGATCTTCATATGTCATATATATATTTATATAGACACAAAAACCTTCTTTAAAATGTCAACATGCATGCAAGGCAAGTTGATACTGTTGCTTTTATATACATGTAATTTCAAAACTCACAGCACAAAAAATGATTATCATAGCTGGAAAGAGCTCGTTGAAATTAGTAAAAATGTGAAGTTTGGAAAAGATCGCTTCACAAATTGCGAAGATATAAATTTTCAAAAATCGAAATTTTATACGCTTGGAGGCAACTCTTGCCTCCAACGAAGGTTTTCACAGTCATACAAAATTTCGATTTTTGAAAATTCATATCTTCGCAATTTGTGAAGCGATCTTTTCCAAACTTCACATTTTTACTAATTTCAACGAGCTCTTTCCAGCTATGATAATCATTTTTTGTTCTATGAGTTTTGAAATTACGTGATAAACCCTCATTAGTGACTATATATTTCTAGCGTCGATCAGAAATCTATAGGTTTTTCCGGCTGATTATAAACCTCATTGGCTACTGACTTAGCAATATGCTGATATACTACAAATGATATATTCTAACGACAACTTTAAAAAAAAGTAATACAAATAAAAGCTTGTAACCGTTATTCATTCGTTCATTCATTTCTCCCTTCGGCTTTTATTAATTTCTGCGTCAGTTTTAATTGTTTCATATTTTTCGCTCGTATGAATGTAAAAGAGAGCTAGCGAGAATCGGAAACGATATAATGAGAGCTTGATAAAACTTACGCGATCAAGCTTGCAGTGTAGACTAACATCATCGAGGTCGTCATTAGAAGTGGAGGTAAATCCAGAGACATAGTTCCCCATACACTTGCTCAATGCATGATCTCCCTCACACGTACCAGACACCACCTCAAGCGTAGCAAGAAAAGCCAGGACGCAGAAAAATAAAATACAAGGAATCTGCATGATGAAGATTGGCTGCAAATAGAAAAACAAATTATTAATTTTCTGATAAGACATTCTAGAAATCTTTCCGATGCACTTTATGGCCTGATCTAAAACTGGCATAATTGGTATACAGTAATTACGATTATATTATACCTTCAATGCCTCAATACTTCTAATGATTATATGCGGATTTATCTTGGCTGCTTTATATGTCCTTGCCATGGGAATAAACCATCTGATAAAAGGTTTTAGTTTGACGTAGCCATCACATGTCAATATAATACTGATATGTACTCAGATGTTGAGTTGTGTCATCAAACCTGTGTGTCACCCATTTATGTCCCATGATAGACCGGCCTCAGTGCGTCTTTGGGCCGGGATAGATTTCTGACTGAACCCTTATTTCAGGTATAGCCTTTTTCGACTTTTTAAACGGTTTTATCAGTCTAATGGATTTAAGGAATATTTTAAGGGCCGTAAAACTGAAGAAGCTTTTCTTAGAAAAAAAAAAGTGAAAAAACAAACAAACAAGAAAACAAGAAAAAAGAAAACAGAAAATACAAACAAACATTATCCTGACTCTATGGATTGTATGTAATCAAGAAAGTTACACTAATATCCTATATTGCAGGCCCCTAGCTAGCTGGGGGAGGTGTAAAGGGAGAAATTTAGGAGAAAATCAGTAGAATTTTCTAGGAAATTAAGATAGTTCAGATAAATGGGCAAAACAAAGAGAATTGGCAGATGTTATTCCGTAATTGACCTCACATCATCGTGCATGTGATCGTTGGGTCATCTCAGCGGCCGGCACAGGGCGCATGCGCAGTAGAAGCCACTTCGAGGTTTGAGGGCAGATTTGATGGAATGGGATCAGGAAAGAGGGAGGATCGAGCTGGGGACTTTTTCTCAGATTCTTCTCTCCTCATATATTATATTTAATTAATGTTTATTTTGATTGTCCACAAATACAATGAGCAGATATTATTATTATTATTATTATTATTATTATTATTATTATTATTATTATTATTATTATTATTATTATTATTATTATTATTATTATTATTATTATTATTATTATTATTATTATTATTATTATTATTATTATTATTATTATTATTATTATTATACAAAGCCTTGATTCTATCTTTTCAAAGCTTTTGGAGGACAGAAAACTTTCAAAACTTTGTTGACTTCTTCAGGAAACACATTCAGCAAATTCTTCAAAATACCAGCGTTGCACGCGCTTGCTTCCATGCCTTCTTTCAGACAGTTATACTTGAATGGAATGTTGGTGCAAAGGTCTGGTTTCGTCTTCATCTTCTGAACAAACGTGTTGAGACACTGACGGTCGACTTTCTCAGCACACTCAGAGTACTCAGCATTGTGCACTATTGAAAATAAAGGACACATTTCATAGGTTGCCTTGGAAACCATGCTCGAGAATTCAGCGGTGCTCTTAGGCGCGCGGGCTCGGATGAGCACCGCTGGATTCTCGAGCATGATTGGATACCGGCTACAAACACAAAGCTTGGGCTTCCTGTGGACTTACAGGCTTTTATTTTATGTTCCCAGGAGTAGTACGAGTCAGCGTCCAGAACCAAAGCATCTAAAGTATAAAAACAGAATTATTAATAATAATAATAATAATAATAATAATAATAATAATAATAATAATAATAATAATAATAATAATAATAATAATAATAATAATAATAATAATAATAATAATAATAATAATAAGTAGAGGTAATCATACAGTTTCGAGTTCAATTTGGAAATAATTTGCACGAGTGCAAATTATTCCAAATTGAACGAGAAATCGTATGATTACCAATTAATAATATTCATGAAAAAAAAAATTAATTTGCACTGCAGTGCAATTAAAGGTAATTTGCACTGCAGTGCAAATTACTTTTCAACTGCACTGCTCTAAGCCAATCAGAATCGAGTATTTTTTTCATGTATATTATTATAATAATAATATAAAAACAATAACAATAATAATAATAATAACAATAATAATAATAACAATAATAACAATAATAATAATAATAATAATAATAATAACAATAATAATAACAATAATAATAATAATAATAATAATAATAGAGTGCAATTTAGAAAAGCTTGAAAACTAAATAACTAATTAGTACTAAATAACACTAATGAAACAATAGAAAACAATAGAAATAGCACTATTTAGTACTATTTAAAATTAGTACTATTTCACGCTTTTCTAAATTGCACTCTAATAATAATAATAATATAATTAATAATATGATAAATGTAAATACAATTTCAATCAGTTCAATTTGCATGAGTATCATTTGCCAACAAAAGTCGAACAGTACATTACCAGATGTTAACATTGGTGCAAGCGTATTCCAGTAGTGATAGTCGCCGTGGGTACAAACACCAAGTTTCCTGTCAAATACCATGTACGACAACACAGCTCGTCCAAGTGATATCAGAATGCTGGAGCGGCCGCAATACCGCAAGGATTTCTCAGTACATATTGCAAGTTCCTTTACATCGAGAAAACTGATCAGTTACGGAGTACATAGCTTTAATTAATCAACCAAATAACAACATCGGCACACAGACCGAATGCAATAATGGCGTCCAATTTCAATTGCCATTGTTCTGGACTGACTAGCCTCCCATAAAGGTGAAAATGCTTTTGTTTCCACATGAACACGAGGTTAGTCAGTCCAGAACAATGGCAATTGAAATTGGACGCCATTAATTATTGCATTCGCTCTATAGGATCATATAAATACGTAATAATACATATAGATAATTAATCGTTGTCGGGTTGAAAATCATAAATCATAGAAGCTGAGACCGCAAGGATGGATGGGAAATCAGTTCATGAGCCACATTACATACAGATATATTCAATGTTCTTTTAGTTTTGAAGGTATATGAGCTATTTAACTAAGATCCTACAAGTCTGGATAAAAAGGTCGATCATTTGACGGTGTTATTTGAGAGTTTTAATTTCCCAGAATTCCTTTTGGTCATAGCTTTCATGATTTTCAACCCGACAACGATTATGCAATTAGCTATATACATATGAGGTCTGTGTTCTCAAAAGGGGTCTTGCTGCATGATTAAGACCCATTTTGTAACTGTGTAATAACAGTTCTCACACATATAACAACTGCGTATCATTATGAAAGAAGGTAGGTTTTTCCAGTTTTTCAGTACTTTATAAGCCACCGTAGTAAATCCTTCGAGAGAAGGGTTCCTTTGTAAATGACGACTGGATCTAACTTACACGATCAAGATTGCAATGTAGACTGATGGCATGGAATTTAGTGTAACTGTCAACCTCGTCGTTTATGGAGGAAACGAATCCCTTGACATACTGCTGTATACAGTAGCTTCCATCGCATATATTTACATAAGACGCTACTTGAAGCGGCGTGAGAGAAGCCAGGACGCAGAAGAATATAGCACACACCACCTGCATGATGTCAAACTGAAAAACAAATGCGATGCTCTCAATACAAAATGATCGATTAAAAAAGCAGGATCGTACACAGCACAGGGGGAGGGAGGGAGGGGGGGGGGGGGGGGGGGGGAGCCTAGCCCTTGTCCCCCCTAGCAAGGCGAAAAAGATACCAAAAAGTACTGAGAACTGTACTGTTTTTATTAATTTTTTGCTGTTAAATACATACTGCCCCCCCCCCCCCTCCCCCTCGAATTTTGGGTTATGTACGGCCCTGAAAAGTGGAAGAAAATAAATTAAACACTGGAAGGGTCCTGAAACACCGCATGCTCTTCAGCCGGTGTAGATTAAGTGCAAATTGTGCGTAAATATATCAAATTAAAAAACACGTAAATGTGCATCTCATGATTTTCACGAAATTTCTAAAGAATTTACACGAAATTTACACCGCCGCCATGAATGAGCGCGCGCATGGTGCCGGGAAATGTTTGGTACATCGTGTGTACATTTCGTATCTCTACTATAAATTATTCGTCCGTCATCACCCGTTCTTTTGAGTATCCCTCGTTGCGTAACGACACTAACGGCTGCGAGAGACTACTCGTTTGATAGCGGTGATAATTATATAAGTCATTAGCATGCAATTACCTTGGGTACGTTGATGTATAGATGCGATTACCTAGTAACAAACTAATAGCTAGAGTACAAAGTACAAGCAAAAGCGTGAAATAGTACTAAATCTAATTAGTAGAATTACACAGGTGATTATAGAAAATCAAGCGCGCTGATTGGTCGAGAACTTCGGACTATTTCTCGATAGTTACCTACAGCATTTTGACAAAATGGCTGCCAGCTTTTGAAATATGAAATAAAAAAATATTTTCTTTAAAATGCTTATTTATTTTTATTTTTTCAAATAATCACCTGTGTAATTCTACTAAAATAATTAGTCACCTCAGGCTCAGTGAATAGCAGTGATAATAACCTCGACTTCGTCTCGGTTATTATTCACCGACATTCACCTCGCCTTTGGTAACTAATTGTTAAATAGTACTAATTGGTGAAATTTGTTTTCTATATATTGTTTCATCACTCTATTTAGTACTAAATAGTACTATTTCTATTGTTTTCTATTGATTCATCACTCTATTTAGTACTAAATAGTACTATTTCTATTGTTTTCTATTAATAATAAATTTAATTAATTAATTAATAAATTATTATTATTAATTATTATTATTATTATTGTTTCATCACTCTATTTAGTACTAAATAGTACAATTTAGTTAGTACTGTTTCACGCTTTTTGTGTTTGTACTCTAAACATATGATTGATTGATTGATTTATTCATTATTATTATTATTATTATTATTATTATTATTATTATTATTATTATTATTATTATTATTATTAGAAGATTAAATGGCAACATAAAAGACATAGACTTGGATGTTGAGACTGCAATTGCAGCAATTAGTTAGATTTATTGTTTGTTTTTTTTTTTTTTTTTAGTTAGTGCATTTTATTAGTTTTATTCTCTTTTATATTTTATTTTTAGTAGTAGAGTAGTTTTTTACAGTTTTACGATGACCTCTTATTATATCTTTTTTTTCTATTCTTATATCAAGACATTTACCAATATATTTAGATTTATTTAGTAGCTACTTTATTATATTGTAATATATGATTGATTTTATTATTAAAAATTATTTTATTATTATTATTATTATATATTATTATTATTATCTTTTTATTCCTATTATTCCTATTATTGTTAAAAGCATCGAGACAATGTATGATGCGTTTTCAAGAACTTGATTATTATTATTATTATTATTATTATTATTATTATTATTATTATTATTATTATTATTATTATTATTATTATCTACAAATGACCACAAGCCTGAGTAAAAGCTATATATATCAAAGCAGTCTATTTAATTTAGTACATATCATTTACAGTCATTACTTTTCTAATCTAATGAATTCGCACAATCGAATGAATGAATTTCTTTCTGTAGTTAATTGAAGGCCAATAAAGCTGTTTAAAAAAAAATGTGGCAGAGTGAAAGGAAACAGAACTTTCGTTCCAATCAGTGATCCCCTTGTATGGTAGGCCAGACCACACACACCGGGAACTTTAACTTTCATTTTGTATGTCTTGTCAGTCGACAATGTTAATAAAAATACGAATAGTGTTCATGGTGCTGTTGTCCACTACTTGTGATGCATGAACTATCATGATATAGCAAGTCATTGTTTAGTTATACAGTTCAATTCGCCATTATTTACTGTCTATCCATCTTTACATCTGATCACTTATTTACTTATTTACTTGCTTACTTACTGACTGACGACTGACTGACTGACTAGTAACTTACTTTCTTCGTTCCTTCCCGGCTTCCTTCCTCCCTTCCTTCCTTCCTTGCTTTTATACTAGCTTACTTTCTTTTTCTTCCGCTTCCTTCCTTCCTTCCTTCCTTCCTTCCTTCCTTCCTTCCTTCCTTCCTTCCTTCCTTCCTTCCTTCCTTCCTTCCTTCCTTCCTTCCTTCCTTCCTTCCTTCCTTCCTTCCTTCCTTCCTTCCTTAGCTTTCCTTTCTTCCTTCCTTCCTTCCTTCCTTAGCTTTCCTTCCTTCCTTCTTTCCTTCCTTCCTTCCTTACTTAGCTTTTCTTCCTTCCTTCTTTCCTTCCTTCCTTCCTTAGCTTTCCTTCCTTCCTTCTTTACTTACATTTTAGAATGATGTAAACTAGTTCTTCAAGCCGCAGGAACCGAGGGAATACAAGTACCGCGAACTGGATCAGATTGGCAAACAACAAACTATCTGTATATGAACATATATACTTGTGTGTGATTTATTGACCGTATTCATAATGACCACCGTTATTATTAGTAGTACCATAATAGGGCTATTAGTATACAAATCAATTCAGTATATTCGTTGCCTAGTCACACAAAGACGCAGGGCCTAATAAGCGGACTATACGTATCAAAGTCCAGGGGCGGATCCAGGGGGAGGGTTCTGGGGGTTGCAACCCCCCCTATGGATATTTTTTTAATACCTCTTGTATAGATATGTCTGTTCGTAGGTCTTTCTTGCACTTTCAGCTCTCTCCCTCGTAAGAATAATATAATTCATTCATACTGTTTACACGACCGTTCGACTTCGAGGCCGGTTTGACTGATAACACAGAAAGAACCTGCCGTTTTAGCGTCAAAAACGTATGTGAAGCCTTCATACTTGTAAGCTCACCCAAGAAGACTCTTCCAAGCATCTTTGTTGGATGTCCAATAAAGTCAAAATTTTACTGAAAATTGAGTTTTGTTGTGTTAATAAAACAACTCCAGATCTCTAAAAATTGCATTTTAGAGCTTGTAGATTTCAAAATTTTCTGGGGGGGCATGCCCCCACACCCCCCTAGTACTTCGCGGCTTTGCCGCTCACACAACACAACGGCCACAACACAACCCCCTGTTTGACAAAAACCTGGATCCGCCCCTGAAGTCGAAGCTTTCCTAGCGACCAACTCTAGTTTAATTTCGACCGCCTTTACGAAACCCCGTTTGTAGTGTCACTCAAACTCTGTAATTAAAGGATCTCGTAAGCGACCGCGACCACCAACTACGTATATACCGTGGTTCCCTAGCATGCGAGTAAAAACTCTCGTAAGAAACCACTCAGAGCCTGATTCGTATTAGTCAACACTCAAGAACTGCTTCAATAAGTCGTATACTCAAAAATACTCAACTACGTGTGTGGAACGTAAAAATGGGTAGGAGTGACCGTCGGAAAACCTCGAAACTACCAAACCGTGAGAAAGTTCACAACCTAAAATATACCTCATGGTCTAATTAATATCAAAAAATCACCCAAATAAAAATACCAAAAATAGCTGTATCCCGGGGAGCGATCCGATACTATCTAAGACGGAACGCGCATATACCCTAAAATATCAGTTCTTGGAAAAAAATGGATTTCGCTTGAACTGAACCACATACCGCGGATCGCCGCCTATTTCAGAACCATTACCCGAACGTCACCCCTACCACAGGTAACCCAGACTGTGTGCTTGTGAATAAAATGTATGTGAAGAATGTATTTACCTCGACATACCGAAAATTTATTTAGCAAAATATTGTCAATGAAGCTTGGAATGTTAGATAACAATTGTATTTACCGTTCTTGATTTCATACGATTTTGATCGGGTTTTTTTTGGCGATCCCCGGATATATGGAGGGGGTACCTAATTTAATATCGCCAAAACGCTCAAAATCGCATGAAATCAAGAAAAGACGGTAAGTACAATGGTTATCTAACATTTCAAGCTTTATTGACAATATTTTGCTAAATAATTTTTCGGTATGTCAAGCCAGTATACATTCTTCACATACAGTTCTCTCACAAGCACAGTTCTTCCTATATTCGGCCCCTCTCCGAGGTGGTCGCTCACGAAGAGCTTCGACTGGAGTCCCATTAAAAAAAAACAGGTTTTCAGTATTCTAATAAAAATATCGATCTCACGTTTGCAAAGGCTTTGTATAGTTTGTTTGCGTTACAGCGACCAAATCCGATTCGATTATAATAATTGATGTGTTCAGCGGTTATCCCACACACAGGTGAATTCGTTCCAATATGGCGGGGAGATGAGTGTTGTAATGATCGTCAAGAGAGTCTTTCATTGAACACTAGTCAACACATCCGTTGTGGAATATGACCTATTGACTCCAGTAGCAGAAAGCTCACTGATACCATCCTGTCGTCACCATAAGGGAAGTTGTGCTTATATCCAAACTTTGAGCGGAATTTTCTTGTTTCCAGTTCGTTGGTGAAACAAGTCCGTTAACTTCGTACTGATCATAGTTTATCGCCTCTAAATTACAACTATTACACGGTGGATATACATGTACTGGTTTGGTAGCCTCAAGGTATCAAGTTAGTGATATAAACCTTTCTTAAGGTAAGCAACAAATATACGTACTTCAGTCTTCACTGACTATTGACAATGTCATTCTCGAATCAGTGAATGGATTCCACTTCCAATGAATCTGAGTCGTTCTAATGATGCTTGCATATTTACTACGTTATGGAATGTCCACAGGCGAGTTACTCGTTGCTAGTTATACCACGAGTAGCTTCTGTATTAACTAGTTTTTAAATCAATTTTTGATGTTAAATGTTTGAGTTGCTGTTTAATGTTGTCGCTCATGCATGCTTATTTCAATATTTGATTACGCGACGACCTGGTTTGATAAAGAGTTATAAAACCTTCTCAAGCGGGCCAAAAACAACAGATCTTTGAGACTCACAACATACCAAATGACTGCAACCAGCTGCATGCCATTTGGTACCTTTCCCTCGATAACATTATAAAAGTTCCATTTTATTTTTGTAATATATAATTCATTTTCGCTTTGCAATGTACATGTACGTAATGTCGGTATTATTATGGAGTTTCACTGACAAGCCGCGTTGGCTTTCAGCAGCTATTCAGCGCTAATCCACACAACTGAGAAATGAGAATCAGTTAAAATATTCTGCACAATAATAAATTGATCGAAATTTCACTTTGTAACGCATAATTCTAATGGTAATGTGCAGTGGCGTCTTTGTATTGTGCAAAATAACTGAGGTGGAAAATATAGAATTTTCAATTCTATGGATGTACACCGAAATGTAACAGCCCGCTGTTCCCTCTTTTGTCGAAGAAGATTCTGAGTGGTTTATTTAAACAAGGTATGTTTTTGTTTAATAATGTATGTTTTTATGGCTTTAGTCATTCCTTTTGTAGTACTTAGAAGTATGCTCAAGCATTATGTATGTTAATTAGAATTGTTATTGATATTTCCCTATCCTGGTGTGACTGATTTGCAAGTCGTACGTGATGTCAAACCGATTTCTTTCACGATGAGTTAGAACTCATTAATTTTAACAAACTAAAAAGAAGTGTTTTTAAAGCTCTGACCATTCCATTTATGCAATTATAAAGCATAGTACCTTTACTGGGGTAATGCTATCTGCAGAATACAGCCGCCAACCATGACTGTTATTTTTATTAGATAACATCAGAACTGACACAGAATGTACAACTATTTCCATAATGCCATTAGACTGACCATTAGACATTTCTGACCTTATAAAATATGTTGTGCTGATTTTGTGATGTCACTGAGATTAGCTTTATTGTTAGAATAAATAAACTTATTTTCTAGAGACATTCATTACAAATTTAATGTAAAAATTCTGCCAAATTGTATGATAAATTAACTCAACAACCCATTAGTGACACATGCATCTACAGAGTTGATTTTAGTGTCAAAAAGAATACAATTCTCTGAATAACAGTATTAATTTATTCTAATACTTTCTGGAATAAACATAATTATAACTAGCTTTTGTAAGGCACAACAGCACTGCAAGATACCAATAACAGTTATTGGTTATAACTCACCTGAGATCTTGACCTTCGCCCATCTCACAGTTTGCCATTACTCTTATTTATAATGTTTGTTACCTATCTTCTTCGTGCCTATACAAGGTGCATAACCCCTCTATTACTTACAACTACTGTTAAATAGAAGTCTATATAAAACTGAATGTTCCTATTACTTTTCTCTCTGACAACCTTTTTGAAATAGGTGTATGCAGGCACATTTTAAAATAAAAATATTATTGTTCATTATTATACAAAACTGTCACACTATAAACCTCAAGAAAGACTTATAACACTTATTGAATGAATACCTTTATTTGAATGTCGTACTGCAAAACCACTAAATGGGGAGACACTAGTATGTTACAATGTAAGCACTACAGATTACTTAAAATCACAGTAGCAAACCCAGGGTTAGTATATTATAAAATAAACACCGTGTTTATAGAATAATGACAACTGTCTTCATCTTACCAGCGTGAAATTGAGGGCTTGCGTTATGCTTGAATAACTCTCGCCGGCAAGAACAAAAACGCAACATCTGGTGTTTTTTCGGGTTTGTTACTTTAATCTTTGTTAGAAATATTTAACATTAAGCAAAAGATACTATGATCGTTTGCTTAAAGACGAGAAAAAGATAGGAGAAATGTGCAGAAAATGAGAAGAAAATGAAAACAGAGATGTAATGTATTCATCGTCCCCAGACCCCTCGTATTTTTGGCGAAATACGCAGATAAGACAGGTACAAGGAATGCAGTGAAACTCGCACACTGGATGTACAGGGATAACGTGAAGCTCCAGAAATCATCACAGACGTTATTCCACGCAATCATCGACTTCACCAGTGCATATATAATACTGTAATCCAAAAGAAAAAACCTTTGAAAATGGAGTCGTCGGCGTCCGACAGTAGTAAACCCATGCCAGTTATTACCGACATAAGTCATCGAGCGATGCGTGAAAGAAATCCAGACGATCCTGAAGATCCTGAAGCTTTAACTCAAGAAAATGGCTTTCACGATGAAAGTGCGCCAGCTCAACCACGAGGCCGAAGAGGCAGATCAAGAAAAGATGGTTACGGCACTTATGCTAGTGCTTTGCGTCAAACAGATGCACAGTCAGATTTGATGAGGAGAAAAGAAAAGTATGCAGCAGCGCTAGAGGGAGCTCGTGTCGATGAAGACGATTTAGATGATTTCTACAGAGACACAGGAATAAATCCAGAAGAACCTGACATCATGTCAACGATTCCTTTAGGAAATATCAAAGAACAATATTTAAGTCGAGCTAAGGAAGAGGGGAAAATAATCCCATCAAGTGAAGAGAAGCCTATACCCCATCAATTACAAGAACAGTCATGGCCGCCTCGTGATGACTCGATGGATGGCCCTATCAAACCCCAAATTATTGATATCTCGGAGATTGACGAGAAACCTAAAAGCGATGCAGTAGATGCAGGTCATGTCGAGTCTGTGAATATCCTCAAAGAGCGATGGCAAAATCTACCAGAAAAATACAGAAAGAAACCCTTGGGTGTCAACAAGCCAGCCGTTGGTATCCAAGTGGATTCAAAATGGATAAGTCATTTTAAGCCCGTCATCGACGAAGGCAAAGCTCCTCAAGACCCAGAATGGCTGAAAATGGTTCGCCATCGCCGTTGGATGTCAACCGTGAAGGCTCGTTTTCCCGAGGATGAGAAGGAAAAAGTCACTTTTGAAAAACGTTCAACAACCCCACGAAAATTCAGAAAACCTAACCCCTACTCCGTCATGCGATCAACATCAGACATCGACAGTGAATTTGATGACGTTATGAGACGCAGGCGTAAACATAGCGACAGCGCAGAAGAGGGGTCTTACTTAACTAAATCACAGTCTACTTTTGTTAAATCTGCTTCTTCTTTCCGTAGCGACAGTGATTTTGTTGATGGTGGAAGGTCATCTGGCTTGACGAAGCATCCAGTGCAAGGTCCCATCAAGGAATACCTGAAAAACCTGTCTTTGGAGAGGACCAGGGGGTCCATGCTAAAGTGGTCATTTTCTGCCGATGTCGTTGATGATCCTTACCGTTTTGACTTGCCAAAGCCAATCGATTTGTTAGTGATGGATGAGCTTGAAAGAGAGAACGAATGGAAGTATGAGCAGGCGAAACGTAGATTCACATCTGATGAAGGACTAGAAGGTATGTCGATCCAGTCATCTTCCCATGCGAGCTTTGCTTCAGAGCCGGAAGACATTCTCGAGAATGGCCACAAGTTGCCCGATGAGTCTGCTGGGTTCATTCCAAAGCTAACAGACATACAAAAGAAACTCCAAGACGAAGTCGATTCTAAGCCTGTAATGAGTAGTGCCATCGAGGAAGATTCGAAGATCGTTCCAATCTTAGATGAAACTAAAGATAAGTATTTGGATCCAGCGCACGAGCCTTATATTTACGATACAACCAAGAAAAAGCCGTTCGAGTATGAAGATGACGAGTGCTATTTTGAGGGTGTTAAGGATGTCAAGAAGAAGCTACCAGTTAATCCCAAACCTGCCCCAACGGATCAGGTAATTCCTACTACGCTCATGAAAGGAGATCAAGATTTTAAAAAGATCATGCAAGAAAGAAAGGCAGCAGCTGACGAAAGTGTGGATGACAGAGCCGAAAGTGCCGCACAGGAAATCCAAAGTCTTGCCTCAGATATCTCTAAGACTTTTGGCGAGAGTGCCTCGACCAAAGGTCCACAATATGTTCCCAGCAAACAAGAGAAGCAACAACCTCCAAACACAAAAAAGGGTAGCGCTCCAGATAAGGTGTCAATCGATCAACCAGACTCATCTAAAGATCAACCAAAAGCATCGCAGTCTACTGAAGACGACCAACAACAAAAGCTGAAGGATTTGAAAATCGATGACACCCCCGAACAAACGCCGTCCAGTTCAAAGTAAGACTAAAGACATTACTGTTGTGAACAATCAAGACTAAATATAGAACAATTAAAGTAGAGGACTCTTTTACAAGACTATCGAGTTCAACATTTCCCTTAGTTATGATCAGGTCAGATCAGATCGATAAGGGTCTTAGTTGACATCAATGAACTCTGTTATATTTGATTATCAATAATGAAAGGTTAATTTGAATCCATTCCAGCTGGATTGATTGTTTTTGCATTTCCTCAACACAACACCAGGGCCGTACATAACTCAAAATTCAAGGGGGGCAGTACGTATTAAACAGGAAAAAATAAATAAAAATAGTACAGTTCTCAGTACTTTTTGGTATCTTTTTCGCCTTGCTAGGGGGGCAGTTGCCCACCTCTCCCCCCCCCCCCCTGCCCCTGTGCTGTGTACGGCCCTGAACACAAAACTATCCACAGTGTTTCTATAGTAAGATAGAATAGAATAGCGGTAGAATAGAGAAATGCATTGTCCAGGTAATCAAACCAAGGCATGTAAGATGGTATTTGTTTTATAAAATCTAGGTGGCAATTCTCAGTTTATTTTCGTTCATTGTATAGAGGTTATTCGCCTGCCGGGAGGTTCAGATAGGGAAAAACTGTGCCCGAGGTCTTGAGCATACGGACCGAGTCTGTTTTCAAGACCGAGAGCACATTTTTTTCCTATCCGGTAAATAACTATTTTTTTCTTAGTGATAATTCCCTCCAACTGTTACTTAAAAGTCAAACCAAAAATAAAACCCTCACACACACAACAACAACAACAACAACAAAGCACATATACAGTCAATGTCATAAAGGTTGTCCACCTCGGAAAAGCACATTTGCACATTTACACATTGCACTTTTACACATTCGCACATTTACACATTTGCACTTTTACAAGCGCTGAAATAGAATTCTCCACCTGAAATCTTCTGTATAAGACCGCGGCATAATATGGCAGTGTACTACTACTGAATCTATTGACACTGGGTTCCACGTGCGCAAAACGAATATACACCTATTTCAAAAAACGTTGGCATCTGAAATCTGAATCTGAAATCTTATTATTATTGTGGGTATGAGTTGTGTTCTATCTTGTAATTACTGGAATACGCCTACACGACCTTTAGGCGAAGATCTGCGTTGGCGAATAGTGTGACTACGAGTGTTTATTATTATTGTGGGTATGAGTTGTGATCAATCTTGTAATTACTGGAATACGCCTACACGACCTTTAGGCGAAGATCTGCGTTGGCGAATAGTGTGACTACGAGTGTTTATTATTATTGTGGGTATGAGTTGTGATCAATCTTGTAATTACTGGAATACGCCTACACGCCCTTTAGGCGAAGATCTGCGTTGGCGAATAGTGTGACTACGAGTGTTTATTATTATTGTGGGTATGAGTTGTGATCAATCTTGTAATTACTGGAATACGCCTACACGACCTTTAGGCGAAGATCTGCGTTGGCGAATAGTGTGGCTACGAGTGTTTATTATTATTGTGGGTATGAGTTGTGATCTATCTTGTAATTACTGGAATACGCCTACACGACCTTTAGGCGAAGATCTGCGTTGGCGAATAGTGTGGCTACGAGTGTATTTAAGTCACAGATTCAGATTTCAGATGCCAACGTTTTTTGAAATAGGTGTATACACGTGTGAATGTGCAAATGTGTAAATGTGCTTTCCCGAGGTGGACAACCTCCATGACATTGACTGTATATATTTTTCCAAATTGTGTTGTTGAATGGCAGTCCGGTATGAATGGCAGTCCGTCGTCGTTATGCAAGGATACGGAGCGACAGAATGGGTTTCAGATATAGAAAGAAAATTCCGCCCGCTTCAACAACCAATCAGATCGCGCGATTTCTTAGGATACCAGACCGAAAGTAAATGAAGACCTTCCGATTCCTGTGCATATAAAGCCGAGGCTAAATATAATTTGTGAGACAAGCAAATAAAAACGTTTGGTTATTTTATTGTATTTTGGTTGTCTGTCTGTCCGTCTGTCAAGTCTATCACTCACTCAGTCAGTCTGGTTGTCTGTCTGTCCATCTGGGTGTCTGTCCATCTTGTTTGTCTGTCCATCTGGGTGTCTGTCCATCTTGTTGTCTGTCTGTCCATCTGGTTGTCTGTCTGTCCATCTGGTTGTCTGTCTGTCCATCTAGTTGTCTGTCTGTCCATCTAGTTGTCTGTCTGTCCATCTGGTTGTCTGTCTGTCCATCTGGTTGTCTGTCTGCCCATCGTTGTTTTTCTGTCCATCTGGTTGTCTGTCTGTCCACCTGGTTGTCTGTCTGTCCGACCATCTGGTGGTCTGTCTGTTCATCTTGCTGTCTGTCTGTCCATCTGGTTGTCTGTCTGTCCGACCATCTGGTGGTCTGTCTGTTCATCTTGCTGTCTGTCTGTCCATCTGGTTGTCTTTCTGTCCATACGGTTGTCTGTCTGTCCATCCGGTTGTCCTACCCTCACTAGGGAACTTTTTGACAGTGTAGTCTGTATATCTGATCATAGGGGAGGGAGATGTGACAAATGAGCCCACGATGCCGATTCTCTATGGATTGCGGTCAAATCGGTGCTCGAAAAGCAAAAGTAGCATGACGAATAAAAAATGTTGAATGTCAAATTTAAATTTGGAAACTACCATTTCAAATAGACAAACTGACTAGTAAGTCAAATTAAAAATATTGACAAGACTACAAAAAGTGCAATGTGAAATGTAAAGTTTGTTTTTACTCTCCTTCCCAGCCTGTTTTAGTTTCGTCACGCAACGCGAAGGTTAACCGTAACTGTAGCGGCGGGAGCTACGTAATTTTTGGTGTCGTACTAATGTCAACTATGGCTCAACGCGGAACTTTGCCCTTGATGTATATGTTTTCTCTTTATTTGCTCACAAATACTCTAATCCATACGTTAAGTTGCCGGTGAAAACCTAGAACACGAGACATTACAAACACACTTTACAGGGTCC
The DNA here is from genome assembly GCA_033675265.1 of Actinostola sp. cb2023. Classification (NCBI taxonomy): domain Eukaryota; kingdom Metazoa; phylum Cnidaria; class Anthozoa; order Actiniaria; family Actinostolidae; genus Actinostola; species Actinostola sp. cb2023. Next base: position 479,907 of record JAUJYZ010000091.1, on the reverse strand, counting down.
GCGGAGCAAGCTTAAAAGTGGTGGGGCTCAATTGTTTCCTCCATACAAGGGTCGCAATGACGATACCATTTTTTAAATTTCCTAAAACATTTTACTACCTGTGGACAAAGAAGTGGTGGAACTATAGCCGTACCAGCCCCTCGGTACGAGTCTGGTTCGACCCACGTGGTCGCACAAAACACTACACGATACACAGGATCAAAACGAGGCAGCGAAACAGAGTAAATGAGAAGGAACACGGACACGGGACGGCACGGAACACAATACAAACACTTGTTGAGGGGCTTCCCAGTAAAGTTGCGTGGCGAAACTAAAACATGCAGTCTGCGTAGGAGACTATAGTCCCCGTGCGCCTCTGGAACAGACCGACTTTTGGACTTGGCAGTCGTAATTCCTAATGATTAAAAATCAACCGACAATGATTACTGTAGTCGATACAATAGAATATGAAAGATATGGTGTATTGATTTCCATAATAAATCATGTGAATGTCAGCTTAGTGGTAGTTCCAGGTAACTACTATATAGGTAGTGGGGTTGTACTGTATAGGTATCAAGGATAAATTGTGTTTTATAAATTGCGTCGTATAGCTCATCTCCACTAGTGTAGGGAGGGTGGGGCACGGCGGGGGAGGGAGGGGGGCTTGGAAGAGCGGGGAGGGTCGGTCGGGGGGGGGGGGGGGGGGGGTGCACGTGACCCCTAAATTTTTGGTAAAGATGTTTGTTTCTTTTTTATTTCTTTTTTATTTTTATTTTTATTATGCCGTACACGGCGAAAGCTAAGACACAATTTAAAAGACACAAGTTATCCTTTATACCTTCCTTATTTAGTAGCTTTAGTCCTTACTCGACTACACAACTCCATCGTATGCTACTGAAGGACATCGTCATCTATAGGTAGCAGCTTAGAGTAGAGAGCACATTCATGTCACCGTATCGACGGTGAATTGACGAACACTTCAAGTAAGGTCCCGTTTACATGAGAGGGAGAGATAACCCTAGAATAGGGACAATTCTATTGTTTTATCATCCACATGGAATATGCGAAAAATAGAGTTGACCCTAGTGCTAGGGTTATCTCTCTCATGTAAACAGGGCCTAACTCATTGTAAGGTAATCAATGTAATAACAATTGTAGCTGGAATGGTTTCAATATTTGTAACATGTTGACGATAAATAATAATAATAATAATAATAATAATAATATAACTACAGTGCGAATCGAAAAACCGTGGGCACCCAGAAATAATTCAGAAATCGTTTATTGTTCCTCAAACAATCAGAAACGACTCTCTAACCACAAGAAGTTTATCTGACTACAAATAAGTCGAACTTCTTTCAGTTAGAGAGTCGTTTCAGATTGTTCAACGAACGATAAACGATTTCTGAAATATTTCTGGGTGCCCACGGTTTTTCGATTCGCACTGTAAAATAAATGGAACAAGATAATGATGTTGATGACATTCTTGTATTGCAGTCTAAAGGCATTCACTGACCATCGGCGTAAAGTACGCCCTGTTCGTAAACACGTGCACACAAGCAATCCAGTTAAGGCCAGACAGAACAGAGATGATCTTCGTTCAGACACTGACGTAAGTATAGATAGGGTTAGTATAGATATAGGTATACGAGCTGTACGTAAACACGTGCACACAAGCAATCCAGTTAAAGCAAGACAGAACAGAGATGATCTTCGTTCAGATACTGACGTAAGTATAGATAGGGTTAATATAGATATAGGTATACGACCTGTACGTACGTAAACACGTGCACACAAGCAATCCAGTTAAAGCAAGACAGAACAGAGATGATCTTCGTTCAGACACTGACGTAAGTATAGATAGGGTTAGTATAGATATAGGTATACGACCTGTACGTACGTAAACACGTGCACACAAGCAATCCAGTTAAAGCAAGACAGAACAGAGATGATCTTCGTTCAGACACTGACGTAAGTATAGTATAGAAATAGGGTATACGACCCGGCTGTACGTACGTAAACACGTGCATACAAGCAATCCAGTTAAAACCAGACAGAACAGAGATGATCTTCGTTTAGACACTGACGTAAGTATAGATAGGGTTAGTATAGATATAGGGTATACGAGCTGTACGTAAACACGTGCACACAAGCAATCCAGTTAAGCCGGCCAGACAGAACAGAGATGATCTTCGTTCAGACATTGACGTAAGTATAGATAGGGTTAGTGTAGAAATAGGGTATACGAGCTGTACGTAAACACGTGCACATCAGACACTGACGTAAGTATAGATAGGGTTAGTATAGATATAGGTATACGACCTGTTCGATCGTAAACAAGTTTTGTTTGTTTTCAGTTCCTTGTATCGAAATCAGAACGCAGCCATGTTAACAAGGCTGAAGATTTAGAAAAGCCAATTCGTACTCATGTTGTTAAGCCGAAGAGTAAGTTGATATATACACAAATAAATTACTACCTGGTGTACCTATCTCCCGATTGTAGACAATGTATGTACTCAATTAGCCATTACCAAAACGAGCAGGGGACTGGGACCAAGTCCGTAAAACTAATTCAATAAGAAACTAGCAAAATTGAGCATCATTTTCTGAGAGAACAGATCAAACTTAGCTAGTCTGGAAAGTTTGGTGAACTTCGGCTTAATATTGACGATGCTAGAGGGCATCAAAGATGTCTATTTTCCCATACAAACTCTGTAAATTTTTGACGTTGTCCAGCCAAACCATACATTCACTGTAAAATTTTGGCTGGACAACACAATTTCAAAAGTTCATAATTTCGTAATTGCATTTATCCTAATAAACTCGTTCCCAGTCCCCTGCTCGTTTAGGTAATGGCTAATTGAACTGGATTGATATTTTTATTTTCGTCTACACAGAAAGCACTTCCAAGCTTGCTGATGAGGCGATAGAAGGGTTAGCGGCGAAAGTGAATTTAAATGAAGCCAGCACATCACTCAGGAAGACATGCAAGAATGTTGAGGGCATTAGCACGGAAACTAAAGAATTTGGAGGCTTTTTGCCTGTTATGTTGCTGCAGATTAAAGGTGCAGTTATATCGCGCGGTAAGACTAGCGGTACATGTATAAGACTAGTGGTATAAGACTAGCGGTATAAGACTAGCGGCCATAAGACTGGTGGCCGTAAGACTAGCGGCATAAGACTAGCGGTATAAGACTAGCGGCCATAAGAAACCATAAGACTAGCGGTATAAGACTAGCGGTATAAGACTAGCGGTATAAGACTCTAGCGGCCATAAGAGACCATAAGACTAGCGGTATAAGACTAGCGGTATAAGACTAGCGGTATAAGACTAGCGGTATAAGACTAGCGGTATAAGACTAGCGGTATAAGACTAGCGGTATAAGACTAGCGGTATAAGACTAGCGGTATAAGAGTAGCGGTATAAGACTAGCGGTATAAGACTAGCGGTATAAGACTAGCGGTATAAGACTTGCGGTATGAGACTAGCGGTATAAGACTAGCGGTACGTATAAGACTTGCTTGCAGTATAAGACTAGCGGTATAAGACTTGCGTTATAAGACTAGCGGTATAAGACTAGCAGTATAAGACTAGCGGTAGCGGTATAAGACTAGCGGTATAAGACTAGCGGTATAAGACTAGCGGTATAAGACTAGCGGTATAAGACTAGCGGTATAAGACTGGCGGTAAAAGACTAGGCGGTATAAGACTAGCGGTATGAAACTAGCGGTATGAGACTAGCGGTATAAGACTAGCGGTATAAGACTAATGGTATAAGACTAGCGGTATAAGACTAGCGGTATAAGACTAGCGGTATAAGACTAGCGGTATAAGACTAGCGGTATAAGACTAGCGGTATAAAACTAGCGGTATAACACTAGCGGTATAAGACTAGCGGTATAAGACTAGCGGTATAAGACTAATGGTATAAGACTAGCGGTATAATACTAGCGGTATAAGACTAGCGGTATAAGACTAGCGGTATAAGACTAGCGGTATAAGACTAGCGGTATAAGACTAGCGGTATAAGACTAGCGGTATAAGACTAGTGGTATAAGACTAGTGCGGGTATAAGACTGGCGGTATGAGACTAACGGTATAAGACTAGCGGCCATAAGAGACCATAAGACTAGCATGCAACTGCAAAGAGAAATCACCAGTATAAACGCGGCTTTAGCTATCACCTACTTGTGTAGGTTCCAAACCTTTTTTCTTGTCCTTATTAGGATATAGACACCTACAGACTAGGCTGGTAGAACCTACATGCAAATCTCTCAACTCTGCCGACGCCTTTGTGCTTGTAACACATAAAAGTGTTTATGTTTGGATTGGAAAGGATGCCAATATCATGAAAAAAGCCAAGGTAATATTAATATACATGTATATCATTGTTACTAGTACAATCAGTATTAGAGTCGTTATCGTATGAGTGGGAAAGTTACGTACCGTACCGTATTGAAAGAGTTTGATTGGATGAGATGCATCTGCACGCTTTTTGATTGGTCCATGTAGAATAACTAGACCCTTCCATTCCTATTTTAACTGTTTTATTTCCGCAAAGGTGACTTATAAACTTCCGAACTAAACTCTGTACACGAATCGCTACATGAAACTCAAAGCTTCCCAAAGCACATGGGATATTCGTACAATCTTCGTGCAATCTTCGTACAATCTTCGTACAATCTTCGTACAATCTTCGTAAGCACGTGATCAAACACGATCAAGTTTCTGTACATCCATAAAGGAAGCCAATAGGCGACTTGCACTAAGAGGTCACGTGACCCCAACACCCTTAAATCGAACAGCAGTGTCAAAATGAACTCCAGAAATGAAAAGAGCAACTCGAAATTAGTAAAAGGGCGATGTTTCAGCGCATAATTTGACACAGGAGAAATGAGAAAAATAGAATAAAATTCCATTCTTTTTTAAGATTTTTTTGGAAAAAAGCGTTGGATGGCAATGCAACTTCCAAACAAAATCTTAGAAAACGATGAATTTTATTTTTAATGCCAAAGCTTCCTGTGTCAGACATTATCCGCTGAAACGTCGCCCTTTTCGTAATTTCGATTGCTCTTTTCATTTCTGGAGTTCATTTTGACACTGCTGTTCGATTTAAGGCTGTTGGGGTCACGTGACCTCTTTGTGCAAGTCGCCTATTGAGTGTCACTGTACCGTAGGTTTCCCACTCATGCGAAAACGACTCGATCATCACGATGACCACAAACATTACCGTCGTTATCACCACCAAGAAATATATCAACAGAAATTGAGAGATTCATCATCATTACCTTGGTGCCTTAAAGTGCCCATGAAACGAAAATGTTGATCCTTAATGTTTTATTGTACGTTATTGTTGTTTGGTTTTTCTCTGAACATTTGCTGTATTTAAACGTCGAATTTGAGTTTGCGAACATTTTCTTTTCGCGGTTCGAAAATTATAATTTTCAACCAAAATATATGTGCGACAAGAGACTGGGCCCTTATCAATGGCTCGGTGACGTCAAGAGGTTTGCATGGCTTTCTATAGTTTGACCGTGTGGGAATTGTTGCACTTTGAAACCCAAAATGCCCAACTTCGAGCGCGCAATAAAAAATGTTCCCGTAGCTCAATTCACTTTTTATTAACGCCATGTAAAACAAGAAAATACTAAATTATCGTAGTAGCAAATGAAAACGGGGTCTGCTTTTTCGTTTCATGGGCAATTTAATATCTTTTGTGTGGTTCCAGGCTCATGAGGTTTCGACCATCGTCGTTAAGCAGAGAGACCTTGGAACTAATGCTAAAACAATCCACATCATTGAGCAAGCCAGAGAAGACACGCAAATAGCATCGTTTTGGAAGCATTTAGGCGGAGGCGGCACCAATACAGTAGCAGGTGGGCTGTGAACCCTGTAGGAAAACCACGTGATCCCATAATGAAATTGTAACTTGTTTTATTGCTGCAGCTACTGCTGATGTCCCATCTGATGAAGAGTTCGAAAAGAACATTCAATCAACGAACCTGGTTTACCGTGTTGATTATAGTCGTGATCCCCCGGAACTTAAGCGAAGAGACGACCTATCAGGGAGGGTTTTAAGCGAAACATTCATGAACCCAGATCACGTGAGTACGCCGTCCGGTTGGCTCAGTTGGTTGAGTACCGGTCTATTGTGCGGGAGGTTCGTGGTTCAAGTCCCGGCCGGACCATCACTCGGGGTCTTAAAATAATTGAGGAGAAGGTGCTGCCTTTGTAATACTCCAGTTTCGCGTTGTTTAGAGATGACCGCTGTCCTTGACAAAAGACGCATTTGTACAGAGTTAGCCTCGATTCAGAAAACAGTCCGTGCAATTCAAAAATGTTTCTATTGTTTCATGCCAACATTTTTTCGTGTTCTTGTTGATATTTGTGAATAATTTACACTGACTCGAGGCTAACCCTGTACAAATGCGTCTGATGTCAATAAGTACAGCGGTTTTACAACGGGATCTGTGAACGCAAGAAGGGACTATTACATCTACAAATGGTTAGATCTTCGCGTGGCTCGGATGACAACGTAAAATGCCGGTCCCGTTTACAATGCACCGGAGGGACGTAAAAGAACCCACACCGCTGTCCAGATAAGGGTAGGGAACGAAGTTCCCGGTGTGTGTGGCCTGACCTACTGACTTGAAGAGAGAAGGCTCAAAGCGCATTTGAATATTATATAGAGAGAGATTTGCGCTATATAAGTGTTACATTTATTTTATTTTTATTTTTTACTTTGATGTAGTTCTATATTGCATAATAAACTGACTAGCATTTCCTTGGATTTGCATCACTACAGGCGTATGTCTTAGATTTCGGTGGAGAGGTTTACCTTTGGCTAGGACGGAATTGTAATCGCACAGCTCGAATGAAAGGAATGGTACTGGCACAGCAAGTATTTGATAGCAAGTATAAATATAAGGTAAGGGACTAGCCAAGGTATTAACAAATCAACTTGCTTGTTGTAGAGTATAAATATAAGGTAAGGGACTAGCCAAGGTATTAACAATCTAGAGTATAAATATAAGGTAAGGGACTAGCCAAGGTTTTAACAATCTAGAGTATAAATATAAGGTAAGGGACTAGCCAAGGTATTAACAATCTAGAGTATAAATATAAGGTAAGGGACTAGCCAAGGTATTAACAAATCAACTTGCTTGTTCTAGAGTCGTGTCAATCCGCTTGAACCTAGAAAACTCACAGATAAAGTGGAAAGTCACGTGGTAAAACGTCCTTCTTGGGCTTTACTTGGTCGCATGACAGCTCGATCAGAGACGGTCCTTTTCAGAGAGAAGTTCTTCGACTGGCCAGATCATAACGTTGATTACACCAAAGACTTTGTCCAAAAACCTGTCAGCGGTAGCTTCGCTGTGCTGTCTAAAAATAAGGTAACTGACATAAATTCAGCATAAATTCAGTAAAAACATAAAATTGGAAATAAATATTTTTTTCCCCATACACCTTTGTGAAAAACCTGCCTGGTGATTTTTTTTCCGAAAAAAATTTTTCTCGGACTCGTAAAGACAAATGAGAAAAAAAATTTTTCGGAAAAAAAAATCACCAGGCAGGTTTTAGCAAAGGTGTATAGGGCGGGAAAAAATACTTTATTTCCAAATTTTTTTTTTTTACTGAATTTATGCTTGGGCCCCCTGTGATAACCCTAGCAGTAGAGCAGTCAAGGTTTTACGTGATGAGTTCATTCTTGCTAACACGTTTTTGTGTATTTACTTGGATACTACAAAGTCAAGTGCCAATGATGAAAATCAAGATACAGACGATAAAACATACGTACGTAAACCATTCTTCCATTCATTGCATACTGGAACGGTAACAATGCATATTCGTGCCTTCTTTCGTGCTCTGTAAACACCCAGTCCAACAAAAATTATCGATAATGTCAGTGATTAATAGTGTCAGTCCAGTTTATAGGAGCAAGGATGGCTTAGTTGGTTAGTGCGCAGCCTTCTAAGCGAGAGGTGCCCGGTTCGATTCTTCATGACCTCACATCCTTGTTTCGACTTCCCTCTAATCTGTGTAGCTCAATGCAGCTTTAAATACCCGTAGGACGGAGCACTGATGGAGGGAGGGGGTTCAAAGGGCGCACTATCGAAGTAAAATAACTACCTTTTTTAGTCCCCTGGTGAACCTAATATTGCATAAACCTTTTTCGTGTTGAAAATATTGAAAGCTGTGACCAAAAGGAATTCTGGGTAATTGCAAGTCTTGAATCCTTGAGAAGATTTCTTTTATCTACATCGTATAACTGATCAACGATCTTCCTATCGATACTTTTTAACTGAACAATTTATCTGCATAAAAAGTGGCTCATTAACTGCTTTCCCAGACATCCTTGCGGTCGTAGCTTCTTCAACACGACAGTGATTATACAATTAGCCATTACCTAAACGAGCAGGGGACTGGGAACGAGTTTATTAGAATTAATGCTATTACGAAATTAAGTTTATGACATGCGCCATCTTGAAATTAGTATCTGTGCAAAGTGTGATGCGATTTGAGCGAATTCTGTCGGAATTATAAACTTTTGAAATTGTGTTGTCCAGCCACAGTGAATGTATGGTTTGGTTGGACAACTTCAAAAATGTACGAGTTTGTATGGGAAAATAGTCATCTTTGATGCCCTCTAGCATCGTCAATATTAAGCCGAAGTTCACCAAACTTTCCAGACTTTAGTTTGATCTGCTCATCAGAAAACTTTTGCTAGGGTCTTATTGAATCAGTTTTACGGACTTGGTCCCAAAGCTCGTTTATAATGGCTAATAGTCCCCTTCACAGTTCCCTGCGCCATCTTGAAAGGTAACCGTGCCTTTGCATCGAAGCGAGACCAACGGTGACCTTGCAATCCTGAGTACACGGCATTCGAATGATATAATAATTCGATTTTTAATTTAATTTAGCTTTTGCCAAGTGGCAGGGTCACTGCAACAGTGTTTATACGAATTACTGCAGGCCCGACTGTTATTTATGCGACTTTGTTTATTGATTGAATTGATTGTTTAGGACAAACCTGCAAATAGTATTTTATACCTCAAAGCAGTTGATGTGAATTTAATGATAGAGCCAGCGCCAGAACCAAGTCTTGTATTAGAAAGTAAGTATACCCCAGCACCACCACAATTGCTGGTTTTCACGGGACGTCATGGCGGCCATGTTGGTTCCCGATAACAAAGCATTCCTCATTAGCTTCTCTTGTTTGTTCAACCAACATGGCCGCTGCGTCTTTGTACTTTTAAAAATCTCCAGGGATTGATTGCAAACTAGCAATAACAACATCGACACTACTACCCTACTACCACAATAACAGTTGCAATGTTACGATTTCTAGATTTCAACATTGGAAGAGGCATAGGATGTACAGATGACGAAGGTCGAAAATTTGGAGTGTCAACCGTTGACGTTAAAGTGTGGCATGTCAGGGAGTATAGCTACAATCCACTTCCTCTTGAGGACTACGGACACTTCCATTCTTGTGAAGGTTGGCTATTCATTACGTCTCCAAACCTTTTATGAAATCCTAAAGTGCCCATGAAACGAAAATGTCGATCCTTGTTTTATTGTACATTATTGTTGTTTGGTCTTTCTCTGAACATTTGCTGTATTTAAACGTCGACTTTGAGTGTGCGGACATTTTCTTTTCGCGGTTCGAAAATTATAATTTTCAACCAAAATGTGCGACAAGAGACTGGACCCTTGACAATGGCTCGGTGACGTCAACAGGTTTGCATGCCTTTGTTGTGCACAACTCTTGACGTCACATTTCTATAGTTTGACCGTGCGGGAATTGTCGCACTTTGAAACCCAAAATGCCCAACTTCGAGCGCGAAAAAAAAAATGTTCCTGAAGCTCAATTCAATTTTTATTAACGCCATGTAAACACGCAAATACTAAACTATCGTAGTAGCAAATAAAAACGGGGTCTCATTTTTCGTTTCATAGGCACTTTACCATAAAAAAGTGATTTTACATTGAATATCGAGAGGCTTTGTTGACTTTCAGGTTACATTGTACGATGGAAATACTGTGTTAAACGTATTGGTGTGAGAACGTTGAAAGGCCAAGCATCCAGAATAGATGATGTTGGTCGTGATAAGATTGTGTATTTCTTCTGGCAAGGAAAAGACTCTACAGTCAACGAGAAAGGTGCAGCTGCTCTCATGACCGTTGAACTGGATGCGGACAAAGGACCTCAAGTATGACTTTATAATAATGATTTATGGCATTGGTTCAGGGGCGGATCCAGAGATTTTGCATGGGCGTTTAGGTTGGACATTGGTTTTAAACAAATTTTATGTTAATTTTTTTGACAACCATTTTTTTGACAACCATTTTTTTGACAACCATTTTTTTGACAACCATTTTTTTGACAACCATTTTTTTGACAACCATTTTTTTGACAACAATTTTTTTGACAAAAAAGGTATTCGAATTTCCAAAAGGGGGGCGTTCGCCTCCTTCGCCCCACCCTAAATCCGCCCCTGGAGTTGTAATATTCTGCACAGTTTCTAGTTATGTAATATTTTGATAAAAACTTGTTTCGCCATAGGTTCTGGTTTCGCAAGGAAAAGAACCACCTTGTTTTCCTCGTTTATTTGATGGTAAAATGGTGATACACCTTGGCAAGTAAGTGTTCTGCGTTCATATAAAATATTGCTTGATGTCAATAGACGACATTTCCGTTTTCGTGAGCAGTTTTCATCATCTTGATTGCAACTTTTCACCGCCTTTTATAGTACATGGGGGCAGTGTTAAGAGCTGGACTTTTAAAAGCTGATTGATACGAAGCAATTAATAACAATAATAATAATAAAATTTTATAATAATAATTATAATTATAATTACATGCAGTCAATGGTCATGTTAAGGCCCAGACACACGATGCAACTTTTCTTGCAACGTTGCCGGCACGTAACAGTTGCAGAAGTAGGATCGAGTTCTACTTCTGCAACTGTTGCGCGCAACGTTCCATCGTGTGACACCCCAAAAAACTCTTGTTGCGCGCAACGTTACATCGTGTGACAACCCCAAAAAAAACTTGTTGTACGTAATGTTGCAAGAAAAGTTGCATTATGTGTCTGGGCTTTAATCTCACTCTTTTACCATCTCATTGTTTTGCTGTTTTAGGAGAGAACCCCTGGAAGATGAAGGTAACAACAGAAACTTGACGCTACTTTCTCCAGCAGAACTAGACGTTTATTTTGATGTCATTATCATCAATATCATAATCACTGTCGTCATCACTTTGCACGGGCCACCATCACTGTAAAGGAAAGAATAGGAAAGGATCGGAGTGGCCGACCTATCCAGATTCGCAGCATAGGCGCCTAAATTATACTCCGGATTTACAAATATTTTGAGTTTGACCGCTTTCAAAGGCACATGCAGTCGCGCAGTTAATAATCTTGAGGGATAGGATTATAGAGGTTATTGTCCCCATGGGTTGTGTCTCGATGTGTCACTACTCATCATCATCACAATCATCACCATCATCATCACTCCTCTACTACCACCATATCACCACCACCACCATCAGCACCACCACCACCACTATCATCACCAGCACCATCATCACTCCTCTACTACCACCATATCACCACCACCATCATCAGCACCACCACCACCACTATCATCACCAGCACCATCATCACTCCTCTACTACCACCATATCACCACCACCACTATCATCACACCACCACTATCATCACCAGCACCATCATCACTCCTCCACTACCACCACCATTAGCACCCCCATCAGCACCACCACCACCACTATCATCACCAGCACCATCATCACTCCTCCACTACCACCACCATTAGCACCACCATCACCACTACCACCACACCACCACTATCATCACTCCTCTACTACCACCATATCACCACCACCATCAGCACTACCACCACACCACCACTATCATCACCAGCACCATCATCACTCCTCTACTACCACCATATCACCACCACCATCAGCACTACCACCACCACCACCACTATCATCACCAGCACCATCATCACTCCTCTACTACCACCATATCACCACCGCCATCAGCACCACCACCACCACTATCATCACCAGCACCATCATCACTCCTCTACTACCACCACCACCATCAGCACCACCACCACCACTATCATCACCAGCGCCACCACTGTCAGCATCGTCATCTATTCCTCTTATAGAAATATGTTTATTTGATTATCGTTCTAAATTACTTATCAGATGACGAGGAAGATTCCTGCATGTTTATTCTTCGTAACGAAGAACCAGAAGAGGCTTACTTGCTGCAAATCAAGACAGAGTAAGGGTTGACAGAGCGTAAAAACGTTTTATAGCCTCTTCTAATAAGGACACCTATAGGTTGTTAAGCTCAATATTTTGTATACAAGCCCTTTTATGCTCAAATATCAAAATGTCAAATGCCACCAGAATTCGGTGAATGCGGGGTCTCAGAGATAATAATAATAATAATGATAATAATATCTTTATACAAGGCCTTGTATATAATCTAATATCTTTATACAAGGCCTTGTACTTTGGGAGAGGTGACATTTTGATCAGTAGAAAAACCATCGTTTTCGTAAATATCTACTAGAAGCTTTACTGATTTTGCCACAAGTTTTGAGTAATGGTAGCACACACAAATGACTTGTATCAATTGCAGTTTTTGATGTATCATTGCCAGTTAACGAAAACTGTATGAAAACAGCAGCGTTGCAGTTTTTCTGCTATGTTGAAAGGGTTAGGTAAAGTGATCGTTCAGCAGTGCAGTGATGTAGGTTTTTATATTTGTTCATAGTCCATATGGTTTACGATCGCGAACATCCTTCGTCATAGTCGACTTGATCGAGTTGGTATTGTATGTTTGGCACGGAGCAAAGTCCAATGACAATGCAAGGAAGACTGCTGTCAACGCTGGTAAAAATCTAATAAAATGGTAAGTTGATTGTTATTTTTTGTACATACAGCTTAATTGATGGTTTGACAGATAATACGCGCAGATATTTTACGAGTTGCGGCATTCTGTAAAATGTCCGCAAGTATGATCTGTCAAACCATCAAACAATAGTTTCTTTGTTTCCTGAAGTTTTTGAGCCATTTTTGCTATGTTTTTCGTGCGCGCGCGAGCTACTGTGTAATACGCTGGTATAATTTGCGTGATCTCTTGCCCTTATATGGTAAAATGACGCACGAGTTTTTTTTTTATTTTTCATTTTTGAATAAATTAAATTAATTATGTCAATGTTGTTGTTGTTTTTTTTTTTTTTTTTCATTTTAGGTTTAATGAAAAATATCCAGACGATGCCTTAGAATATGAGGAAGTTGAAGAAGCGGACGAACCTGAGCTCTTCTGGGATGCTTTAAGAGGAGATGCATCACATTTTTCGCTGATAAAAGGTTTTTTTTCAAGTGCCAATAGTTTACAGCATCTGTAGCCTCTTCCGTCATGCATTCCCACGGCCACTAAAAATGCCTGAGGGGGGAGGCTACAGCATCTGGGATTGTAAAAAAAACCCTAGACGCTCTACTAGCGTGAAGTCGGGCAAAGAATAGAAGACATTGACTTCGTTTAGATTTCAATCTTGTGTCAGTTGTGCGATTAAAGTGATTTAAAAATCTCCTGGTCATCGACCCTGGTCATTGAATACGTTAAAAACTTCGTTCAATCACTCGGCACTTTTCCTATATCTGAGCCTTCGATTCTCAGCGGCCGCGCCGGCACAGGGCGCACGCGCATTAGAATCCACTTTCACGTTTGAGGTCAAACGAAAGGAGCATTTTTAGAGTCGGGCCTTCCACAGGAAGCCCGACTAAAAAAAACTAGAATTAATAATATTAATTATAACATTCTTAATTAAACGCACTAAATATTGATCTCATGCAGTGCGTTTTACAATTCAGTGAAAGTTAAATAAAAAAATATATAACTAAAATATAAAATGTTGTAAAAACCCGCATATAAGAAACTGTGGATTTTTTAGCCAAGGCTGAAATTTAGCCAATTAAGCATCCAATATATAAGAACCAGTTCAGCCTGACAAATGAAGCAGGTTCTTATGTGAAAAATGACTAAAGCTCAGAACCCACAGGTACAGTCGGTGCTGAATATGCAGAAATATTATATTTACTATACCCCTGGGTTGTTAATGTTTAGTGTGAATATTAGACCTTTCAGGGTCAATACAGGTGTACATGTAGTTCACTAATTAACGCAAATTGTAAGGATATACACCTTATTTTCTCAGGAAGCAATAACAGGGCGCACGCGCATTAGAAGCCCCTGCACTTTCACGTTTGAGGTCACTCAAATACGAAACTGCATTTCTAAAGTCACCCAATATATAAGAACCATTTCAGCCTGACTCGGAAAATAGGGGTTCTTTTAGTTCCGTCGGGTTTTTGACTGAACTAAAAACGGATAAAAAGGGATAAAAGAAATGACAGGAAAATCTAATAAAATAAAGATTGTACTAATAGCAAACTATTGCGTATTTCAGATTCTCGCAAGTATGACTTCACTACACGGATGTTTGGTCTAAATAGTGCCAGTGGTGAATTCATGGCTCAAGAAATCATTAATCCAACGCGTTCCTCCATGTCGTCACCATATCCAATCAGCCAATCACAACTTTTCTCTGCAGAACAACCAGGTAGATAACAATCTCATCCCCAGAGCCCACGTTCCTCTTGGTCAGCACCGAGAGGAACGTGGGCTCTGGGGACGAGATTGGGTAGATAAGTATTAAACAGTCACTGAGACCGGCAGCAAATATTAGATATATTGTGATTATAAAAGAAAAGCGATCTACGAAAAGATATTGCTAAGCGGTGTCAACATTATTATGGGATATAAAAATATAAATATATTCACCTACACTAGTTTTTAGTTTTATCGCGGGACGATGTTTGACGAAAATTATTATTTTTTTACTAAAAGTACTGAGCCCGACGTCATCGATATATCCTCACTAGTGAGGATATGGAAAATACGCCACTCGGGTCCCGGATGTAGTTTCGTACGAATTTTACGAGTGAGATATTTTCCAGTAAAACACTCGTGTCTATATAATATAATCACCTACACTAGTTTTAGTTTTATCGCGGGACGATGTTTGCCGGTAACTAAATTGTCACGTTTCTCTTTCTGTCTCAGCGATTTTCTTGGTCGATGCTCATTATGAACTCTACATTTGGCAAGGATGGTGGCCACATGATGAAACCGATAACATACAAGCATCTACCACAGGCTCAGCAGAGACGCGCTTTAATAACGACCGTCGTCTTACCATGCAAACAATCAAGCTGTACGCACAAGGTATGCAGTCCTTTATTCTTATCGCATTCACGTCATTCTCCTACCCAGACCCTTCTCAGCTTTCTAACCGAAAGGCTCTGGTAAGAGACAAACCGGAAGACCAAGATTCTAGGTCGTCAGATATGCGCATGCTCAATATTTTCTAACTTAACTGAAATGTAGATGAAGTTTTGTTAGAGCATCGGCGAGAACTTCAGCTGAAGTCCGCCATTTTATCACCGGAAGTCAGAAAATATTGAGCATGCGCATATCTGACGACCTAGAATCTGGGTCTTCCGGTTTGTCTCTTACCAGAGCCTTCGAGTTTTCGTTAGAAAGCTGAAAAGGGTCTGGGTACGAGAATGGCATTCACGTCTAATAGAAACTTTTTCCAGCACTTAAAAGGGATCTTTCAAAGACGTACATCGTATTTGCTGGTTTGGAACCCAAGTCATTCAAAGCTCTTTTTCCTTTCTGGGAAGACCGTGAAGACATCAAAGAGATAAACATCATTGTAAGTGCGTTTTTTCTGTAAGTGCGTTTACTGATTTGTAAATTACTATCACCTTAATTTTGTATTATTTTAATTGTTTTAGTATTAATTATATAGATATTTGATGTATATACAGTCGAACCTCCCGTAAGCGCCCACCCAAAATGTCAAGACTTGTGGTCGCTTACGGGAGGTGGTCGCTTTTACGAGAGGTTCCAACTATAGTGCCGGATTTCAGTGACTTGGAAACTTTTTATGTTTTGGAAAACTGGTCGCTTACGAGAGGTGGTCACTTACGAGAGTGGTCGCAACCGGAGGTTCAACTGTATTTGTTACATTTTACTTATTATATAGTTGATACAGTCATTCTCAAAAACGTTCATTAGGTATTCAATTTCCTCGCGTGGAATTTCAATTTGAGATGCAAAAGTACACGGCATTGTGAGAATTGAATGTAATGCCGCTGGTATCAACTCGCAGTTCCGCGCACAGAAATTGAAAACATAATGAATCACGTGACTTTATTGTAGTATTGTAGTCTTTTCATCTGGACAACCTTTTTGAGAATGACTGTATATATGATAAGATTCATGTGTGTTCAACAGGCAAGGAAAGATAAACCAGTATTGCTAAAGCTGGAGGACGAATTAACCAGGTTATCAAGAGATACGTTTTCTTTGACTGAGTTACAGAAAAAGCCTTTGCCAGAAGGAGTTGACCCAACAAGGCTGGAGATGTATTTGCATGCGTCAGAATTCCAGGTAAGCCCCCTAACATTTCGGGGTGTCGAATGGTCTCCGCAAAAAGTCAGAGTCTCGCAAAATGTCGGTCAAATTTCGTGGGTCTCGAAGTCTAGTTTTTTTCGCAAAAAGCTGTCTCAGAGTCTCGAATTTTGAAAACAAAGAAAATCGGCGAAAAAGTCTCCGAGTCTCGCTAAGTCTCGCCTTGACCATTCGATACCCCTACATTTCGCGTTTGCTTTGCATCATTTAAAGTGTATATGAATTATTATTTTTATTTATTTTGAAAATCGATTACATATGAAGTGAATATTTTGTGATTTGAGCTTCGCATTTGCGAGTTATGCTAATTCGGTGACATCAGTTGATTGTTTTGCCGTAACTTATTTATACTTTTTTTCAAGCAGCACTCTTTTCTGAAATACAAAAAAAGTTTAACATCATGTATATAAGTTGTAGAAAACTTTTTACCATATTAAAAATATCAATAATTTGCAATAATTTTGTATAATAAATTAAAAACAAACTGACGTCACCAAATTAGCATATCACGATTTCAAACCTTTATAACTCGCAAATGCGAAGCTCAAATCACAAAATACTGAACCATCCCACTATTCACTTCAAAAAAATATTAGTTCATATACACTTTAAAATATTTTGTTTTTGTTTTTTTGGTTCAGAAAGCATTTGGGGTGTCAAAAAGAGATTACGAGAAAATCCCAACATGGAAGCAACTGAATATCAAGAAGAAAGCTGGGCTGTTTTAATCATTTACGTTAGAAACGATTGAAGCATTTTGTTTTGTTTTTCAATATTTATGATAATAATTAACGTATTTATAAAATCAATAGATGAAAGACGCTTTTTTACATGCACTTTCAAGCTGGTGTCACTGTAGTGCTGTCTATTGCGTCCAACCGCAAGCCCAAAAACCGCGGGCGACTCTGAGAGTGAGATAATTAGCCTGTGAGACGTTTTTTTAGGGTTAGCCTCGGTGTAAAAACCTCACAACTGACGTAACTGCTTTTTCTCAGTCTTCACTGCGTGTATCAACTCACTTCGTTCTAAGTTCTAAAGATCTCTAAACCCTTTGCAGTACTAGTACTGGATTGATGAATCAATATCTCTATGAATTATTGCGGTTATTTTGAGAATTAGCGATTCAGTAGTCTTACAGTGTTTGTATGTAAGGTTCTTACACCGAGGTCATGCCATTTTTTAACTGTGAAGACGGACCTGATCATTTTTTTTCCATTTACTGTTTATAATAAGTCAGAACTTCCTTAGTGTTGAATTCTTTGTTAAAGTATGATTATCATTACAGGGCCCGTGGAATGGGCCTAAAATTGTTCTTCCGTACACCCGGCGTAGTCAATCGAACAAAACCGAACAAAACATCAATCGAATTCAATCGAATTCAATCGAACGATTGTTTTACGATTGGTTCGGTAATCGAACAGAATCGAACCGGAACTTTTGGGCGACGAATTCGATTACCGAACATAATCGAACCAATCGAACTCACAATCAATCGGATTGGTTCGATTTTGTTCGGTGAAAATAAAACGCTATAAAGATGATATATTGATAAGCATTGCAGTCCTAATTAAATCGGAACATTTCTGTCATCTAATAACCATGTAAGCCAAGGCTAAAGAACGCAATAAATTTAATTGAAACACATTTCAAGGGCAATTCTTTAATGTTTAACACTGATAAGAACAGAAACACTAAAAAAACATCAACAACAGCAAATCAACCAGTGCCTTTAGAACAGAGAGTTCGGTTATTCTTATACTCGGGTTATACCCGACGTAGTCAATCGATATAAATCGGTAAAAATCGATATCCTTGAATTGATTGATATCGATTTGTATCGATCAATCGGTAAAAATCGATATCACACTTTTTTTCTTTAATATCGATTTTTATCGATTGACGTGATTTATCGTTTTTATCGTTTTCCTTCTGTGGATCGTTTTGTTTCTTAGTGAGGACTCGATCTGAACTGACTTGCTTCATTGAACACCCATATCTACATCTAAATCTTGTTACGTCGGTAGTATCGTTAATAAATAAAAAGATAATAACAATAAAAATATATATATTGATCTTAGAATAAAAGAAGTTGCAGTTGTCAATAGTAGTTTGGTTTATGCGTCTCGGTAATTGTACTCCAGGGTCAATCAGATGATATTCAACACATTACGCGAAAACAGCAAACCGTTAAAAATCGATAAAAATCGATAAAAATCGATATCACACTTTTTTTCTTTATCGATTTCTACCGATTTCCGTTAAAAATCGATAACTATCACTTGATTTTTATCGATATCGATTTTTATCGATTGACTACGTCGGGGGTTATACTGGGTCCCCTATACCTTATCTGCAGTTATAGTTATCGCACTTGAACTACACTTCGGGGACCGTGACTTTGACTGGATGAAAAATATGACCACAGTAGTTTCATCGACACAAAGGCAACAGTGTACATCATATACAAGATACTGCTAACTAGTGCCACCAGTGTTCTCATAATGTCATAGTACATTTCCTGCTAAACTAAAAGCGGAGTTTGTAGAAGCAATACAAGTTAGAGTATTGGTGCAGCAGTCATTCATTAAATATAAAAGAAATATGGTATTCTTTAACCACGCCAGAGATCGTGAGCTTCACCGTCGACATCTTGCGTTTCTTCTGGCGCAGCGTGCTCGGATTTGAAATTTGAGCCGTCCATAATTAATGAATTTGACCGCGGAAAACTGGGAGTTTTGACAGCGCGGAGCATGAAATATGTTCAATCAGTTCGATTGTGTTCGATTAAAGAAGCATTCGATGATCGAACGTTCGATTGTGTTCGATTGGCAAAATGTTTGGGCGAATTCGATTATGTTCGATTTCCGAACCCAATCCAAACCAATCGTTCGATTGAATTCGATTGGATTCGATTACCGAATGTTCGATTGACTACGCCGGGCGTACAAGGGTCACAATGACGATACCATTTTTTAAATTTCCTAAAACATTTTACTACCTGTGGACAAAAAAATGGTGCTATAGCCCTACCAGCCCCTCCCCTCCGCGGGCCTTGCATTGCTGATTGACAGTAGTAAGCTTTTTAAAAATCTGCACAGCAAAGAAATTATTGCAATAATTGCAATAATTCTAAGCCATCTAAATTGAGTTGTAATAAATGAAATGATTGTTAAAATAAACACCATTATTTATTGTTTGTGTTCAATTGCCTATAAACCTATTATTATCATTACTATTATCATTATTATTATCATTATCATAACGAACACAATCCACAAGCCAAACGTAAAATCTATCGGCCCCGATATAACGAATAAATGACAAAAAATGAATGCGGAACAGACCAACAGCCAGATTAAAGACAGCGGTGATGGATGTGAGATGAGAAAAGAAGCTGGGTGAATATGACTTGTACAGTTTTTCAGTTCGTAGCTATGTTTAAATCACGAATTCTATTTAATCATTCCAGTGGCGAATCCAGGATTTTAAAAAGGGCAGGTTCCAGAAACGCTACTTCCTGCATTAGAAGGACAAACCATAATTTCTATTTCATTCTACTTAGCGTAACTAAATAACTAGTCTCCTTCGCAGCCGTTTTTAGTTCCGAAGGAGACTACTAAATAACCATCCTCGGAAACCCAGGGGCTGTAGGGGGAGGGGGAGGGGAAAAGGAAAGGGGTCGGAAAACAGCCCCTGGGGACAAACTCTTACAGAACGAGTTCCAGAGAAGTAATGAGATGTGCTCTGACTGACCACAAAAATATTTTGTGGCCAATCAGCAAAGAGCGGTACGTTGCACGATGACAGATAGTGCGAAGACATCCGGTAGCCCGTTTTAACTTCAAAGTGCACGATTCCCATGTGGCAATATGTAGTCTAAATGCAGTCGTTTCCCTTCTTTCTGCATGTGATCCATAGTTTTCCCTGGCGCCGTTTTTGGGGAGTTTCTCTCTCGTTTCAAAATGAAGAGCACAAAAGGTTTCCATACAGGAACATTGGGGTCAACTTTCTCGTTAATGATCACGAAATCTTCAACATTTCTTTTTCTTCTTTTATCGAGAGATTCTTTGCCACAAACATGGAAGCAGTCATTAACAGCCTTTTTAGAGGTTTTCTGAACTTCTTCCATACAACCGGACGACAACAAGGGTAGAATAGAATAGAATTTAGCGAGATCCATCAGTTTGTATTCATGTATAAACAATGGCTCAGTGATAACTTCAAAGTGATAATTGATTTGGATTGGCAGTTTTTGTTAACAGATCGTTAAATCATTTAATCCCATTAACCTTCTCTGGAACTCGTTCTGTAAGAGTATGTCCCCAGGGGCTGTTTTTCCCTCTTTCCCTTTCCTTTCCCCCTCCCCCCTACAGCCCCTGGGTTTCCGAGGATGCTAAATAGGTTAAATGAAGAATAACCAATACGACGTAGAATATTTCGGATTTAATTTTGCACAATATTTCGACTAGCCATACTAGTCTTCATCAGGTGCATATGAGATTTTACAAGTGACTTGACTATATATAATGGTAAAAAGGAAATGACGTTTTAGTATATGATATGATAGCGAGAGATAAGTAACGGTGTAACTGATTAATAGGTTTCATCGCGTTTATTAAGGCCATTAGGTTCAAGAGTGTTAGCACGTGTTATGAGATAAGCTTCTTTGGCTTTGCGAATAGCATCACGAGAAGAGAAAATTTGTTCTAAAGGAATTAAAAGGATATTAGATGCAGAGTGGTCAGGGTTAGATAGAAAATGTTCAGATGCAGTAGTGGGTTTGGATTTACTAGAAGGTTTGTCAACTGTCCTACGATGTTCGTTGAAGCGGTCTTTGAGTCTACGTTTGGTTTCACCAATGTACTGTTTGTGACATTTAGTACATTGAATCATGTAAATTACGTTTTTTGTGTTACAGTCCATGTGTGTAGTAATGGTTCTGGTTTCACCCGTAGAAGTAAAAGTATATTGGGTGCAGTTATCGGAAATGTAAGGGCAAGTTAAACAGTTTTGTCCACAACGAAAAGAACCTGGATTGTGATTGGAAGCAGTGTTGGAGTTATCTGACGGTAGTTTGGATTTGACTAGCAAATCACGTAGATTGGATGAACGTCGATCGGAAGGCTACTAAATAACCTGATCGGCTTCATAAAGGGGGGTTCCATGGAACCACCCCTGGCCTGGGTCCGCACTGCATTCATATCCGAAAATGCTGGGCAATGTATAATATTAAATAACTATACCCCGATATAACGAACATTTTGGTCGTTTTTTACGAATTCGTTATATCGGGGTTTGCGATATAATGAACCCCCGATATAACGGACGTCCCTTAGGGGTTCGTTAAATCGAGGTTTATACTGCAGAATGGTTGGGATGCCTGTGTGCTTTTCTCGCATTGCCTTCTGGGTAATTATCGCATTTCAAGATGGCGGAAGAGGAGAACGTTCCATCAAACACAGTAGAAGAACCTTTGGATTTGATTCGCCTGAGTTTGGATGAGAGAATATACATAAAAATGAGAAACGACAGAGAACTAAGGGGAAGACTACATGTAAGTATGTTATATTGGACCTAGACCATAACATGTCTTAGTTGTGTAGCCTGTTGGCCTCTAATGAGTAATGGCTACATGTTAGCAGCATACAGTAGGCATGTTTTCAAACTGTTGAGTCTTGCCTTGCAATATACGAGAAGAAATTAGACGCGTCTTAACTGAGATGCGAACCATTCGTTCTGTTCTTACATGTAGGTAAGATGGGTTGAGATTTGATGAGGAACAATTAAGGTTTTGATACATGTACAGTGTTCCTCGACCTCTTACCTACTCCCCACTCTAAATTGTATTACAGTGAGGACACACTAACCGGGACCACTTGAGCAAAACTGACCAATCAGATTACACCTGAAAATAATCACATTGCAACAAAAGTTGTCTGGGCCACAGCGTCTCTGATGATTGGCCAGATGACTTTTGTTGGAATGTGATTATTTTCAGCTGTAATCTGATTGGTCAGTTTTGTTCAAGTGGTCCCGGTTAGTGTGTCCTCACTGTAAGAACAGAACAAAAAGTTAAGACACGTGTTATTTTCACTCGTAGAAATAGCCCTATTGTATCTGTGTTCTTTTTTAAATGATGATAGGAAATCCAAACGATATCAATCGAAAAAATTAGTTAATTGATATGAGGTTTTGATAATATCCGGAATTATCAATGTAGAGGTAAGTGTTTACGGCTTTGGCCAATAACATTTGCCGAGACATTGATAATTTGGATATCATCAAAACCGTATTCAATAATTGATTTATTATACATTGTCTATGTGAATTGACTCATAATACAAAGATAAAAGCAATCCAACAACAACAACAAACAAATGAGGATTGAAATGACAGCACTGTAGTAACATACAGATAACAACCAATCCGCTGACCTACGCAGGCTCGTTTTTGCAGATGACTGCCTACAGATAACCATCAGACTGCTGAGATGTCGCTGGTGTGCACTGATAGTTAGAATTATCTGTAGGCTCTCGACCAATGAGAATACAGATACTGAGTACAATGTATAATAACGATTGGTATTGGTCAATCGATAACCAATCGAGTCACACAAAAAAAATAACCCCCATTAAAACGGAAATGCTGTTGGCCCAAACCCTTTACGTAACTTCTTAATTATTGATTTTTCAATCAAATTTTTGGATCATCGATATCAATCGATAAATCCGAAACAGCAGACTTCAACACGGACGGCACAGGCAATGACAAATAATGTTCACAATAACCGTTGACGTCTGTGATGCCAATCTATGACAGCATTTCACCTGTTTTCACGTCGTAGATTGCCATCACGGACGTCAACAGTCGTTTTGAACATTATTCGTCAGTGTGCGCACTGTCTGTGTTGACAACAAAAATGCCTGCTGCAATATGGAATCCGATGGTTAGCAGTTGGTGTATGTGTATAGAAACAAACATCTTTTGTTCTTTTATGCATTTCAAAGCCGCTGTAAAATTAGAATCTCTGTTCTTGTGTGGTTACAAGATAGGATAGATATTAGTTTCATATATTTTATTATTAGTAATATTGTTAAGCGCTATTGGTTTTTTAGAAGAAATAACGCTATATAAATAAAGATTATTATTATTATTACAGGCATTTGACCAACATCTTAACATGATTATAAGTGAAGTTGAAGAGACAATTACAACTGTCGAAATTGATGAAGAAACGTTTGAAGAGCTTTTCAAAGTAAGTCTTTGTTGACAATGCACATTTCTAAATAGAGTAATAGTGTGACGTCACTAAAAAATTATTTGTGCCTTTATCAATTTTTGATATCTAATTAACGTTAGGAACAGTGCCGATAATACAGTGATTTGACAAGGAAAATTATATAAATTATTCAACCGCCAATCTCAGCTGCTACATGTATTTAACCGATTCCTGTGAAATTTGGCATAAACTGCTTTCTTGACGTTCTATCGACATTGGGAACCAAAAGAATGATACAGTGAAAATTATTTTTAATGACGTCATCACTCTATAGCAGAGGGGGGTGGTGCGCCAGTAGGGGGAGGGGATAGTGCACCAGTGCCACACCATTTTTGAAGGAAATATGACGTACATGTAGATTACATGTAGCTGTAAATATTGATTGTTTATCTTGTTTTTAATGACAGACAACAAAGAGAAACATTCCAATGCTGTTTGTCAGAGGGGATGGAGTTATCCTGGTGTCGCCACCATTAAGAGTGGGATTGTAAGAGTCTGTTGTAAATTGATGTCTCATACAAGGCTTACAGCTCTACATAAGTAGAGTGGGATTGTAATGGACGATTTAGACAGCACAACTTTTGCCTACAACTGTCTCATACAACTTGCGCTCAATCCATTGCAAATTGCTTTGTGTAAATCAGCCTACAACTTGCTCACAACTGTTGTAAGCAAGTTGCATGCTACAGTTATTGGCAAAAGTTGTGCCGTCTGTAAACTGATGACTCATACAAGGCTTACAGCTCTACATAAGTAGATTTTGATGTATGTATTTATATTAATGAATTTTACAAATTCATGAAAAAGTCTTTGTATTTTTGTACATGTCTGATCTTATATATAATTTGTTTACATCTTGTCATGTGATCCCATAATGTTCAAACAGATAGTCTAAAACAGCAGTTGTACTCTTCATTGTGTTGAAAACTCTCTTCTCTTGAAGTTATGAAAAATAAATCAAAGACATTTATAAGTGTTGTGTTCCATACTGTATATAAGGTGATGGGGAGGTGCGAAGGATTTTTTGGGTTCAGGATTTTGGGATTTCAGGATTTTTGGGTAAGAAATTCTGGTAAGTATTTTTTGGCGTAGTTTGATTTTAGTAGGGATTTTTTGAGACGTGTGCCAAAATCATACATTCTCTCCTATTTTTATAATTTTTTGAAAACTTGTTATTCAGTTAGTGTTTATCCAAACACTCTCAAACTTGGTAAACTTACTAATTTTAGTGTGATCTTTCTTGTGATGGAGTTCATTTCTAATCAAATTAATATTTCTACACTCTGTCCCAGTCCCTTCCACAACCTCGGAATGCCTATTTTAGTGCTAGATAGCACTGTTTCAGTGCTTTCAGCGAATTTCAAACCCCAAAAAGGTCTTCGTACCTCCCCGTCACTGATACCCATGAGTACCCTCCTCTGGGGTTTCAGTGTTTGTACTCTATAGGTAATGATGTTGTGACTGACCTGCTTTTGAAGTAATTCTGTCCAACATATAAATTAGATGATGATGAAATGTAGAAAATGGAGTTCCAAGAGAGGATGATATCTCAAGCTGCAAGTGTAATATCAAGTTCAGTATTCCAGTGGTGTTATCAGGAAATAAAGTATTCCAGTGGTGTTATCAGGAAATAAAGTATTCCAGTGGTGTTATCAGGAAATAAAGTATTTCAGTGGTGTTATCAGGAAATAAAGTATTCCAGTGGTGTTATCAGGAAATAAAGTATTCCAGTGGTGTTATCAGGAAATAAAGTATTCCAGTGGTGTTATCAGGAAATAAAGTATTCCAGTGGTGTTATCAGGAAATAAAGTATTCCAGTGGTGTTATCAGGAAATAAAGTGATGCAACTTAAGAGTCGATTTCGTATGACTGTGAAAAACCACGGCGCACAAAATCATACGAAATCTACTCTATGTACATTGGTTGTTATACAGTATGGTTAGTTTCAACCTCGTTCCCATGATCTCCCCTCCCCAATGGTCAAGAGTTAAAGACTGTGACAAATATATATTTGTGTGTCGCGAGTTGTGAAAGCTGTTACTACAAACTTGAATGACATTGACAGTAAATTGTGCAGTGACTACAATCCTAGACAAATCACAAGGGACACTGACAGGGTTAGACACTTCTCAAAGCAATTACTTGCAAAGTATCTCTAAAGAAAAGACGTTCAACTCCCCCCTCCCCCCAAATTCAATGTTGAATTTATCCCCAAGAATCTAGCTTTAAGTTGTAGTGTTTTGAGAGTGTTTCAAACCAACATTGGAGGGGGGAGGGAAGGGGAGATTTAGACGCGCGATAGGATAATACCCTCTGTCCCAATGTAATATGTCTAGGATTGTAGGTGTAGAGTATCAAGTCCAGTAGGACTGGTAACTACATTTTGCAGAAGAGCTGGTAAAGAGTAAATCAGTCTTGAACACGCGCCATGTGGTACACTTGTTGATTTCACATCACCTACTAAATACATTACACTAGGCGAGAACAGAAATATGTTTTAAAGTTGAAACTTTTGACATACCCAGTCGGAAATGCATTGTAAAGGTGTTTGCTCAAAACCTGCATACATAGCTGGATTGTTTAGAATTCCTTGTGCTGCCATAACACCTATATACACATAGTACAATAAAACCAGTTTGGGTATCATCATAAATTCTTCTAATATTACCGCATATATACAGGCATTCAACTAGGGCTATAGTCTGAATGGTCAAATCCGAGACTCACCGAGACACTTGTTAAAATCCAAACCCGAGACTTCACTATTTTGTTTGAAATTTGAGTTTTCAAGCCGCATATTGATTTTATCAAATCCGGAATCCGAGACTCTTTCCTGGTACGACGATATTTCGAGACTCGCTCAGACTTTGCCGAGACCCGGTATTTTTCAGAGACCATTCTATAGCCCTTTGTTGAAATCAAGGTACATGTAAATGCAGGCTCTGTTCTTACCATTGACTCCTGTCTTTTCATATACTCTTAAAATGTCATCTTCACTTTTGATGTCTCCATTGGCAACTACAGGAACAGATACATTTTCTTTGACCTACAAATGTAGTAATGTACATGTTGCATTATTATTAATTTGTAACTGATATTAATAATGAATCTTTGTTTATATCTGTGCATTAATTAATTACAGTCCTTTCCAGTTCTAAGGGGTCTCGAATGGTCAAGTCGAGACTTTGCGAGACTTCAAGACAAGGCATTTTTTGCGAGCCTGAGACGCTTTTTCACCGATTTCCTTTGTTTTGAAAATTCGAGACTCTCACTAGAGACGGCTTTTTGTGAAAAACGAGACTTTGAGACCCGCTAAAAATATGACCGAAATTTTGCGCGACTAGACTTTTTGCGGGACCATTCGACACCCCTACTACATGTACACGTATACCCAATCAACACTTACCAACTTTACAACATCCCAGTTAGGTGGTTCATGTCTTTGATGAACAGTCCTACCATGAATGCTAATCCATGATACACCTGCATGTTCTACTTGTCGACACAATTCCACTGTCTTTCTGATGAGATACAATATATAATTCCAATATACAATGGAGTGAGAGAATAAATGGATCAGTGACTGAATACTGCATACCGTGGATCTTTATCAATTCTTATTTTGATTGAAACAGGCAGACCAGGGACTCTTGACTTTGTTTGTTTCACAATGTCATAGATTAATCCTGGTTTTCTAAGGAGACATACACCATATCCATCCTGTATAGCCCACCTAATACAGTAACATGTATATACAAACAGTTAATCTGTTTTCACTTTTGACAAAGATAAAAATAATAGTCATGATGATGATGATGATGATCATGATGAAGAAGATGATGATGACAATAATGATAATACTACGGTACTAATAATAATAAATCTAATGACAATACCTTTGTGGACATCCACAGTTTAGGCCAACACCATCTGCAAACCTGTCAAAGAGTTGTAAACAACTTTAGTTTGATTTTTCTTTTCAGAAAGCAAAAAGAGACATTGGCACGTGCATCCTTTGGCAAATCAGAGTGTGCGTTATGACCTTTTATTATATATCTGTGACGTAATTTTACCAAATTTGGTCATTTTTGAGGGCCGATATGAGGCGTTAATGCCCTGTAGAAATCCGTAATGCCCTGTTCACAACTCAAAAATCTCAAAAAACAATATCCTGATAAAATTACATCACAGTTATATAATAAATCCCTCATTATATGTTTTCTCGGGTATTACGGGCTGACATTTTACTCGTTGCTCGCATTTTTCCTCGGAAAAATACATTCGCAACTCGTAAAATATCAGCCCGTAATACCCGAGAAAACATCTAGTAAGCTGTATATATCATAGTTATTGTTTTAATAATATAAGTAGTTTTATAAAATTTACATTTTGAAATAAATTACCTAGATTACAGTACTAGTGGAACCTCTCCTTACGGACACCTCTATATTACGGACACCTCTATATTACGGACACCTCTACATGTATATTACGGACACCTCTATATTATGGGCACCTCTATATTACGGACACCTCTATATTACGGACACCTCTATATTACGGACACTTTTTTCTGGCCCTTTGGTGTCCATAGCCGGTTCCATGGTACCTATTTATTTCTCTTGCTACTGCAGCGACGATGCAGCTGGTGAGGATGTTGATAGATAACACTGATGATGACGGTGATGATGGTGATCCTTACAATATTGTATTAAAATTGTTTGTAATTCAGTGTAACTTACTCTGACACTAACTCTGAAGCATCTGCAAAATCTTTTGCACAACTTGCAGCAAATTGCACAATTAGTGGACGATCACCTACATTGTAATAATTATTAACAAGAGATGTTTGTTTGTCTGTAAATATTAGTGGTCAAATTTCATCTCTCTAAGATGGACACTGAGCTGTTTAGGGAACCAATGGTGTCTGTCTTAGAAAGAGTTCACTGTAAATCTTTATTAGGGTATAAAGATAAAGACACGTGTCTTTCACATTGATATGCATGTAGCGGTAGTAGTGTAGAATAGCGTACCAAATCACTTGTTGGCCAACTGTCGGTCGACAAGTGATCTACATGTACACGTCTATTACACCCATGAGCTGTACATGTACATGGATGTATAAATACATTATGTAGTACCTGAGTTAGTTGTAAATTCATTATCTCTTGCTTTCTGAGATTTGACAAATGAATCAGATATTATCATAGGGGTGTAACACAAGTCACAGCCATATCTGAAAACAACAATGTCAGAATCACTTTATTTATCTGTTTAGTGCTACAAATTTAATCCCCTTCCCTTAATCTTCACTTACCTTCTTATCAATTCTCTAAATGGCAGTCTGTGGAAACATCAAATTACTTAAAATTATTGTGATTATTTAAAACGTTATACATTTATCAATCAATAACTTTATTTAAATCGTTATATCAATCAATAACTTTATTTAAATCGTTATATCAATCAATAACTTTAGTCGGGTGTCAAGCTTTAGATCAATACAGTTTATTAGGCTCCCCACAAGGGTTTTCTGCTCTAACAATAATATCAGACTTAAGCTTCGGAGTATCCAATCGATGAAAATCAGGCAGAAAGTCGTCAATCGATCAATCAATAAAATTAGTTAACTAATATCGATTGTTATTGATCAATCGATGATCAATCGAAGGTCACAAAAAGGTCAATCGATAACATAAAATACGTCACAGACTCTCGATCAGGTCGATATCAATTTAAAAAAGGTCACAGAAATCTTTTTTTTTTTCAAGATTCGCCCATAGGGCAGTTGTATAATACGGTAGGACACGAAGTTCCCTTTACATTACAATACATTACACCACGTCCCACCCAAAAAGAATATAACCTAGTATACCCAACCCCTGATGAATTCCCAATATTCCCAATACATGTATCTTCCAGGTATCGATTGATCATCGATTATACACAATATCAATCGATTATAAATTGACATCGATTGTTATCGATTGATATCGATTATTATCGATTATCGATTCCATCGATTGGATACTCCGGGTATAGATACAATAGCTAATATGATCTAAATACAGCTAACCTAGAACCTAGACTGATGAATATTAATAGTCAATCTAATATTTTTTCTACGATGATTCATTGATTGTCTTGGGACGACGCTACACGGCGTACAAACATCCCAAACTTGAAGAGTTTGGCAAAGCCTCTGGAACAAGGGTATAACCAATGATACTAACTTTGAGTATCTAACCATTGGAGAACATATTCTTACGATCTTTTTCTCCTCAAACAGTTGTAAAACACAATCCATAGCCTTGCACTTCGTCTGTCATCTTGAATATTACCCAGCATTCATAGAAAACCTTTCAAGGGAACATAAACCTCGACGGTCAAGGACATGTACCAGTATAATGTCCCTCGTCCTTGGATCGACTGTAATTTACGGGGATTTGTACAATAATAAGTTAAATATACCTAGCATGTGTAGCTTAAATGTTTTTAAAGTTAATAGCTAGATACATATTCACAGATTAAAGGATTTATTCGAGTTACCTAAGGGGACTTTATACGTTAGGTACTGCGCAAAGCTGTCACAGTTTTCAGTTATCATGCGCATGAGAAATATTGTGTCCTAAAAAACTCAGTCTTTTCAGTTCTATTTGGTGTCGATATTTCTGTGAAGTTAGGGATTTACAAATGGCAGAGCTCGAGCTTCCAGCAGGATATTATCGCACCGAACTCAACAAAACTGTCTGGGAAGTCCCAGAGAAATACCAGAATTTAAGTCCCATTGGCACTGGTGCTTATGGACAAGTATGGTACGTGAAATGTACATTACTGGCTTCTTTTGGAAATGATATTATAAAACGAAATAATTCATCAACTCCATTTTGCCATGCATCTGTACTCTTATAGATGCACAGAATGGATGCACAGAAGACGTCAAAATATCACCATTATTGATCTTTTTATCTGCACTTTAATATTTGCACATTGTTTTATTCCTGATGCACTTTTAGTCTCTTTGCATCCGTTCTTAGTTCCGTCACTCGATGCGAGGAGACTAATGTAAGCTTACTTTGCACTGAAACTCGCATTGCCGTATAAGCTTTTTTAACTCTATATAGTATGGCCATCACATCAGGATTTTTCAAGTTAATCATGTACATTAAGTTATATCTTAGATATGGTGAAAACAACAGTCATGCATGCCATAATTCTCTAATCAGAAAGAGTACTTTAATCAATCCACTTTATACTAGCATTGGAATTGTAAGAGGAGCTAATATGGTGTATGACCAGTGTGAACTCGAAAAAATCATCTTCAATTTTATTCATTCATTCATTCATTCAGGTTTATTCATTCATTCATTCATTTGTTTTTTACAATAACTGTAGAGTGTGTCTGTACTCTTATTGACAACGGCTCAGAGCCAATCAGATTGCGAGATTTCACTCTGTTATTGTAAAATATTAATTGGAATTGGAAGCAGAAGGGTGACGGGATCGGAATCGGAAGGATCAGACCCGGCCCAGGTGCTAGCACAGGTAGCCCAAGCTCACTATTTGTGGCTATTTACTAGAGATATATGTGACTAAACGAAACATGGAATAACATCGTTGAATTTTAATAAAATCCAATAAGACTTACATGGTGTCTTCTTTATATACTTGGTTATCCTCCTGCTGAGTTACAGCGAATTTCGTTAAGGTTTAGTGGCAAGGGAAAAGCAGCTAAACCTTAACGAAATTCGCTGTAACTCAGCAGGAGGATAACCAAGTATATAAAGAAGACACCATGTAAGTCTTATTGGATTTTATTAAAATTCAACGATGTTATTCCATGTTTCGTTTAGTCAAATATATCTCTAGTAAATAGCCACAAATAGTGAGCTTGGGCTACCTGTGGTGCTAGTGTGAACTTCCTTAGTTTTGCAATTGTGCAATTCTACTGCGCATAATATGACGTGCCATATTGCATGACCTATTATGTGAAATAATAATTTGGTGTTGAAACCAATGCAATATACAGAAACTATGGATTTTTGATTAAAAAAGAACAAGAATGGTGAAAAATGTGGGAGGATTTTGTTGTGTTTTTGAATTAAATTTCGGTTGAAGTGTGGGCGCTACTGACCCCACACGTTACTGACTGTTATAAAGCCGTAATTCCTTTAATACAAAGGTTTAGTGCAATCTACAACTAAAGCTTAGCTACGGTACATTATGCCGGCATAATTTCGAGCATAATACTATGGTTTGGGAATCGGGAATTACGCCGGCATAAAAGTCCATTTTTCGAGCATAATGTAGCTAAAGCTTACCTGCAACACCAAAAATTTAATTTGTTGCACGACAAGTTGCGCGAACGATGGTAATACGAGAAACATTGCTCTGCAACTTGCAACGCAACAATCTGAACAATGATATATATCATGTTGCGCGACAAGTTGCACAATTTTGTTGCTTGTATTAACCGCACCTTGATAGCGTGCGAACTGGTTCATTTCTGTGTGAAATGACCTGTGTGAAAAGGCAATTGTGCGAAACGACCGGATACCATTTGTTCATTTTGTTGTCACTACACTTGGGCGTCATCTGTGCGTGACTATAAGACTACAGATGCATGGTAAAATGGAATCTATTTGATAAGTGTATTAATGTAACATGTTTTTAGTTCCTCTGATGTGACAACA
Organism: Actinostola sp. cb2023; assembly: GCA_033675265.1. Lineage (NCBI taxonomy): Eukaryota > Metazoa > Cnidaria > Anthozoa > Actiniaria > Actinostolidae > Actinostola > Actinostola sp. cb2023. The sequence goes on along the minus strand of JAUJYZ010000091.1, from coordinate 447,366 downwards.
GATGGCTCTACTCTGCAAGTAAATGTACATGGGGATAAAACATCAGTTGCTATTAAAAAGCTTTCCAGACCCTTTCAATCAGCTATGCATGCTAAAAGAACATATCGTGAATTAAAGCTACTCAGACACATGAACCATGAAAATGTGAGTATTACTTTTAGTTGTTAAATATTATATATTTTATTATATTATCATTATATCCTACATGTATTGTATATTGTAATTTTAGTTAGGACTTCAGATGAAGAGCCACCTAGTGGAATATATATTGATTATATATATAATAATAATATATTGATATATTGATTTTTACAGAATTTTTGCAAATCACTGTATTAGTAATTTATAATAATCATTAATATTAATTATTATTGACAGGTGATTAGTTTACTAGATGTGTTTACTTCGTCTTCATCATATGAGGATTTTCAAGATGTGTAAGTAGCATGTACATTAGGCTTGGGGCAAACATTGAACTAACCATGAGCTTTTAATTCAGTCGAACCCATTAATCCTTGAAATAGGTTCAGAGTTAGAATGTCATTTTGTGTCTGGAAAGGCATTTGTGCATTGTGGCAAAGTCACTCCAGAGTCGTAATTTCAGAATTGGCTTGAACCTATTTCAACATTTCAAAATAGGTTCAACTGAATTAAGTTCATGGTTAGTTTGATATTTGCAGTAGGCCTTAGAATTCATATACCGGTATAAACCTCTTTAGACCATGTTCACGACCATTCCTTTGCACTTCTTTTCTTTTGTCGACGCTTGTAGAATCGAAATACATCAATCGAAATGGAATTAGAATAGCGAACTGATCGACGATCAAGTACCAAACACTCTCAACAACATTGCAACTTGCTTGAGAATATTGCTAATTGCTCCAAGCAAACCGCTAATGGAAAAACAACTTTGCGACGGAATGTTGCAATGTTGTTGTCAAGAAAAAAAACAGTTTGACTGTACAGTAACTATCAATTTATTCCTACATGTTGATACATGTATCTTGACTTTTTTTCTGTTTTATTTTATAAACTAAGATAAAGATATACATGTATATATATATGTTAGATACATGTACATGTATATACATGACTGTATGGTTTCACTATACATGTAGATGCATGCCTACATGTTGATACATAATAAGAATATAGGTGTTGTCTCTCTGTTTATTGAAGAGTTATATTTCAAACAGACGTTTTGGTCTCTGACCAGAGACCTTCTTCAGTGTGATGGAAAACGTTAAAAAATAGGCAGTCAAGGACTGCATGTGGCTACTGTAAATAAACAAAAAAAGGTAGTCTATATAAACTACATGTAGGTACTGCAGTCTTGAAATGTAAAAGCAATGTGTAGTTGGATTGATTAGTATGTTGTATGTTGACTAGTATGTTTGAACTATCTGCCGGAACTTGTTCTTTGGTTCCATATAATGCTAAGTTTAAATCAGAAATTTTTTTTTTTTTTGTATTAAAATTTAAACATAAAGTTTAATTGAAAAATGAAGACAATTGTGACGGTGTACAAATAAATAGATAAGTTTACACTCTAATATATACATGTACTATGATTTTATGCTATTTTGCACCAGAAACCAGACACATCTCTCGTGTGTAAAGATATTTCACAGGCTCACCACCCTCTGTTTATGTATTGGGCTTCCTGTGTCTTATTTGTGGCCGTAAATTCACTTTAGAATCCTGTCCTTTTGATATCTAGAATTTCTAAAACTGCTGTCAATATAAAGATGAATATCTACTTGAGTCCTGTTTGTGATTTATTTAGCGATTAGAACGGCTTTTAGCGAGTTTTGGGACAAAGAGTAACGAGAGCCGTGTTTGTTTGCCGGTCTCGTATAAAGATTTTGTTCCTCGATCTCGAAGAGAATTACTTGAGCCAGGCAGTTTACATGAAGCCATTGGAGGTGCTGGACTACACAAACTAGTCGATCGTCATGGACTGATGGAGCTATTATAAAAGGACAAACAAACACAATCGATATTCGGGGCTGGAAAATGATCTCAACAAATCGTCACTGAAAACCTTGACAACATCTTTTATATGAACACTGAAACACTTGACACTTTGCATGTACGAGAGATGTGCCTTGTTTCTGGTGCAAAATAGCATAGAATAGAGTGTAAACTTACCTTCTTAGCAAAGCGTGAAGCGTTTTAAAAGCACATGGAACGACGTATTTTCTACGTTTTGGAATCGATAAAATGTCGACAATCAGACGAGAAGAACGATTCCAAATCGATAAAATGTCGACAACCAGACGAATAAGCCATCGGGTACATCGTCGCGACATCGTGGCTGATTTTCGATCACCTGACTAGTTCCGAACGCTATCCGAATTACTTAGTACATATTTACTTACGGACTTACACACTCGATGGCATAGTGGCTACGTCTCCATAGAGACAGTAGCCACAAAAACGAGCGCGTACAATTCAAAACTAATGTTATCAGTTCAGCACACACTAGTGCTGAGACAACACCTTTATTCTTATTCTTATGTTTAATACCTGACTGTAACTTCACAATAATATTTTTAATGTTGATATGTATGTATCTTGCTTTTTTTCTGTTACTACCGAAATTACTTGACTGTTAGCACCGCCCCAAAAGAACGATTGATCGCGTTTTGAATTTCGGTTAACTCACGTACATTAGTTTCTCTCTCTTTTCTGATCAATGAAGACCTATTTGAATGTCGCATGTCCATTTAGAGCTCTCCAAATGGTCACGTGAGTTAACTGAAATTCAAAACACGATCGATCGTTATTTTGGCGGTGCTAACAGTCGAGTGATTTCGGTAGTAGATGTATACATGACTGTATGGTTTAACTATAGATGCATGCCTACATGTACTACATGTGTATCTTGTGTTTTTTTTCCTATTAGATATATGGTGACTGAACTGATGGGAGCAGATCTCAACAGCATATTAAAATTTCAAAAATTGACTGATGAACATGTTCAATTCCTTATCTACCAAATATTACGAGGTCTCAAGGTTTGTACTGAGGAATATTATTTAAACTATTTATTAAGTTTAAACCATTTTACATATCTATTGATTGCAATAAACCCGTGAAATAAAATTTACAAAAGAAAACAATGGAAATATGGTCTACTGATTATAATAACAATTAGACTACGAGTTCGAGGTTTCTATGTGGCTATAGTCAATGAGGCGCATAGCGTCAAGTTGACTGTTTGAACTCATAGTAAACGAGAAGGAGTAGTCTAATAATGTTTTAGTAGAAACCAACTAGCATATTACCTTCGAATTTTATGTCCCAAATTTATTGATTTTTCGCTTTGTTTTTGTTCAAAATGCCAGCTTTTTTGCTACTCACTATCTATCACTCAATAGATAGTGAGTACAAAAGCCAGAATGCAGGAATCATGATAGTATGCTAGTTGGTTTCTACTAGTGTCTATTAGTCTACTAATAAACTGTTTCACAGGTTTATTGCAATCACTCTACATGTACACTATAATATTTTGTACATGTAAGTACACAAAAAAAAATATTAAAAAATAAATAAATAAATAAAATAATAATAAAAGTACACAATTTACACACGTACCAGTAGTTTACAAGTGCTGCTATTTATCAGTTCTGAGCTAATGAGGTATGTTTTCTACGCAGTATCCACTCTGCAGGTGTCATTCATAGAGTAAGTAGTGTTCAATTATTGTCCATTGCTATGTTAAACTATTATGTACATGTATTGTACTTTGTAAGGTTTCGTCAAGCACATAAATTAAGACTCCGATAAAAGAATTGAACCTGTGACCTTGTGACCACGGGTTCGATTCCCATCTGGGCTCAGTATTTTTTCCGAGTCTTTTTACACTTGATGAAACCTTACGAACTACATTATTAACAATTACCAAGCGACAAATTACCTTATAACTTACATTTACAAACAACTTAGATCTGACAAGATTTCTTCCGCTTAGCTGATCGTACAGTGTACGTCCTAAGTGACCTGGGTATTAATACGAACCAAGACCTGCTTAATCCCATGAGTTCCCAGTGGCTCAGTGGTTAAAGCACCTGACTAGTATTCAGGAGGTCACAGGTTCAATTCCCGGCTGGGCTCGGTATTTTTTCCGAGTCTTTTTACGCTTGACGAAACCTTACTAACTACATTACTAACAATTACCAAGCAACAAATTATTACTTTATGTTCAGTATTGTTTATGGTTTACTTTAGGACTTAAAGCCCAGCAATATTGCTGTCAATGAAGACTGTGAATTAAAGGTACATGTAGTTCTTCCCATGTCTTACTTTCTCTTTCTCCAGGATATTGTTTTGTACACAAAATATTGTTTTGAGTACAAGAAATGTTGTGGAACACTTCTTCAAAATTACTACCCATCAACCTCTGCCAGATAAACTAGTATACATGTATTTAACATTTATTCCACGAAATCGAGTCGTACTAGCGCCTCGTTGGCTATCAGCCATGTACGACGAGATTGAGTGGAATAATTGTTTTATTATATACTAGACAATAATAATAATAATAATAGACAACCACTGGGATTGTGAGAAATAGAACATTTGTTTTTATTTTTAGTTCGGCAAAACCGGTTTGCCATGGTTGAAAATCGCAAATTGCTCAAAATAGCCATCTTCTCAATTTTGGTTTTTAGATCTAGACAATAATTAGTTAAAAAAGTATGAACATATACAATACTGACAAAAGTAGCCACCGCAGGATTACGACGGAGCTCCGGCGGTAACCCACTTCTATTGAAACCCCTGACGTTTAGGAAGGACCAACACTATAAACACAGGTCTGCAAACCTGTCTAACCTGTTTTTGTGTGTTTTTTTTTACTTGATTGATTAATAGATACTTGATTTTGGTTTGGCAAGAATGGCAGATGATTCGATGACAGGGTATGTTGCTACACGATGGTACAGAGCACCTGAAATCATGCTAAACTGGATGCACTATACACAGAATGGTTAGTTGAGTTAGTTGTCTGTACATTAATTAAACTCATCAACAATAGATGAGCTTGGGGTTGGGTGCCACTAGTGAGGGACTGACCTTGCTAGTCCAAGTCCCTCAAGGAGGTAACCATGACAACCAGGTAACCATGGCAACCATGCCACAGTCCACCCACAGACCATGGGTGCCGTATGACCCTTGATGCCACATGACCCTGGGTGCTGCATGACCCTGGGTGCCACATGGCCCTGGGTGCTGCATGACCCTGGGTCAGGGTTCGTGCAGGTCCTTGAACTCCTTGAAAAGTGCTGGAATTTAAAATGTTAATTCAAGGGCACTTGAAAGTCCTTAAAAATGGGAAAAATACCTTGAAAATGTCTTTGTACTCCTTGAACAATCCAGACAATATTTCAACAATAAAATATATCTTTAATATAAATCAATTAATAATAATTTACGAGAAATTGGAATTGTAAACATGAAAACATTGAACCGATATAATAACGACAATCAGATAGTTCTATTTGCGAGTTTCCTGTGGCTTTTGCCTGCGCATGCGCGTGGAATATCGTTCTGCACGTGGTCGGGATTGAAAATTTTCACGAATTGTTTTCTCGCGCGCCATTGCTTTAAACAAAATGAGTTCAAGCAATTCCGATTGTTATGATTTTTCGTTTGATGAAGAGATTGAAGAACTATTTCAAGACAGTGATGAAGAAAACGAGGATTTTGAAAGCTTTGTTTACCATCTACGGCTGAAAACATCGAGTTCGTCAAAGATTAGCCTGCGTAGCTCGGCGGCGGTCTGGAAGGGGATTGGGAAGGGGGAGGGGGAGGAGGAAAAAGAAGGAGGAGAGGGGGTTGGGGAAGAGAAGGGGAAGGGAGAGGGGATTGGGGAGGAGGAGGAGGAAACACCGCCTGCCCGAAGACTATGGGTTTTTGAATTGCCCGTCCGCTGGAGAACGGGAAATACTGATTGGCTAAAAAGTGACGTGTCTGTCAACGCGTACGGGTGTCAAACAACACTTATAATATTATTCAAGAATTTTCACGATTACCAGAAAGGAGAAGACGAAGACGCGTGTATTGAAAAAGCCTTAGAACTTTTAAAGAATTCTAACAGAGATTTCACTTTAAAACAAGAGCAAAGGCAGGCTGTCGAAGATTTGCTTCGAGGAGAAGATGTTTTGGCATTATATTTATAGTCTTTCTACTGGCAAGAAAGTACTTGGAACAGCAACAGGACGATACACATTCATGCACAGTCGTTGTGATTTCTCCCTTGAAGAGTATAATAATTGACCAGATTGCAGATATACAATCTATGAACTGTTCTGCAGTTGAACTCTGCAGCGAAAATATCGATGGGATTATCAGTTCTCCTCCAGAGTTCATATACTCGATAGCGCTGAGAAAGCAATCGAGCAGCCTTTCGATTCGTTTTAAAAACACGCTGTAAGCCAAAGGTCAAATCGTATGATTGGTTATTTTAATTGGATTAGCAAAGAGGCGGTATTCAAAAACCCATAGTCTTCGGGCAGGCGGTGTTTCCTCCTCCTCCTCCCCAATCCCCTCTCCCTTCCCCTTCTCCTCCCCAACCCCCTCTCCTCCTTCTTTTTCATCCTCCCCCTCCCCCTTCCCAATCCCCTTCCAGACCGCCGAGCTACGCAGGCTAGTCAAAGATAAATGGATGGAAGTTTAATATTTATGAAAATGACTCCTTCGTTCTTAAATTTGGACTTTTTTGAAAGCGACTATTTTTCTTGTTTTAAGGGTAAAATGGCGCGAAATAGTCGGGTGAACGGGTTAAATACCAAATGATTAAAATGTAGAAATGTTCGTATTATACTCCTTGAAAATTGCCATTTTGGTCCTTGAATACTCCTTGAAAAGTCCTTGAATGTTTCAATTGGAATCCTGCACGAACCCTGCTGGGTGCCACACGGCCCTGGGTGCTGCATGACCGTGGGTGCCGCATGAGCCTGGGTGCTGCATGACCGTGGGTGCCGCATGAGCCTGGGTGCTGCATGACCATGGGTGCTGCATGACCATGGGTGCTGCATGACCCTGGGTGCTGCATGACCCTGGGTGCTGCATGACCCTGGGTCCCTCATGACTCTGGGTGCCACATGACCCTGGGTGCTGCATGACCGTGGGTGCCGCATGAGCCTGGGTGATACGTATAAATGACCCTGGGTGCCGCATAACCCTGGGTGCCACATGAGCCTGGGTGCTGCATGACCTGGGTGCTGCATGATACTGGGTCCCTCATGACTCTCGGTGCCACATGGCCCTGGGTGCTGCATGACTGTGGGTGCCGCATGAGCCTGGGTGCTACATAACCCTGGGTGCCGCATGACCCTGGGTGCTACATGACCCTGGGTGCCGCATGACCCTGGGTGCTACATGACCCTGGTGCCACATGACCCTGGGTGCCACATGACCCTGGGTGCCACATGACCCTGGGTGCCACATGACCCTGGGTGCCACATGACCCTGGATGCCACATGACCCTGGATGCCACATGACCCTGGGTGCCACATGACCCTGGGTGCTACATGACCCTGGGTGCCGCATGACCCTGGGTGCTACATGACCCTGGTGCCACATGACCCTGGGTGCCACATGACCCTGGGTGCCACATGACCCTGGATGCCACATGACCCTGGATGCCACATGACCCTGGGTGCCACATGACCCTGGGTGCCACATGACCCTGGGTCCCTCATGACTCTGGGTGCCGCATGACCCTGGGTGCCGCATGACCGTGGGTGCCGCATGAGCCTGGGTGCTACGTATAAATGACCCTGGGTGCCGCATAACCCTGGGTGCCACATGAGCCTGGGTACTGCATGACCTGGGTGCTCCATGACCCTGGGTCCCTCATGACTCTGGGTGCCACATGGCCCTGGGTGCTGCATGACCGTGGGTGCCGCATGACCCTGGTGCCACATGACCCTGGGTGCCCTGGGTGCCACATGACCCTGGGTGCCACATGACCCTGGGTGCCGCATGACCCTGGGTGCCGCATGACCCTGGGTGCCACATGACCCTGGTGCCACATGACCCTGGGTGCCACATGACCCTGGGTGCCACATGACCCTGGGTGCCACATGACCCTGGGTGCCACATGACCCTGGGTGCCACATGACCCTGGATGCCACATGACCCTGGATGCCACATGACCCTGTGGTGCCACATGGTGCCACATGACCCTGGGTGCTACATGACCCTGGGTGCCGCATGACCCTGGGTGCTACATGACCCTGGTGCCACCCTGACCCTGGGTGCCACATGACCCTGGGTGCCACATGACCCTGGGTGCTACATGACCCTGGGTGCCGCATGACCCTGGGTGCCACATGACCCTGGGTGCCACATGACCCTGGTGCCACATGACCCTGGGTGCCACATGACCCTGGGTGCCACATGACCCTGGGTGCCACATGACCCTGGGTGCCACATGACCCTGGGTGCCACATGACCCTGGGTGCCACATGACCCTGGGTGCTGCATGACCCTGGGTGCATGACCCTGGGTGCCGCATGACCCTGGGTGCCACATGACCCTGGGTGCCGCCCTGGGTGCCACATGACCCTGGGTGCTACATGACCCTGGGTGCCGCATGACCCTGGGTGCCACATGACCCTGGGTGCCACATGACCCTGGGTGCCACATGAGCCTGGGTGACGCATGACCCTGGGTGCTACGTCTACATGACCCGGGTGCTACATGACCCTGGGTGCCACATGACCCTGGGTGCCACATGACCCTGGGTGCTACATGACCCTGGGTGCCGCATGACCCTGGGTGCCGCATGACCCTGGGTGCCACATGACCCTGGGTGCCACATGAGCCTGGGTGACGCATGACCCTGGGTGCTACGTCTACATGACCCGGGTGCTACACGAGCCTGGGTGCTGTACAATGTATGTTAAGTTATATTTTGTTTTGTTTTTAAGTTGATATTTGGTCTGTTGGATGTATTATGGCAGAACTATTAACAGGAAAAACATTATTCCCAGGAAATGATCATATCCTTTTTATTGTGACCTTGTATTTAATTAATTATATAAAGTCAGCAATATTATATATTATGATGTTGTTATTGTATGTTATTATATTTATTATTATACAGCCCTTTGCAAAAATTCTGTAAATCGAGTATATAATATATCCATATATCGGGTGCATTATGGGTAATTGAAAAAGTCCCCTAAATGATGTTTCACGCAAGCAACATTGGTGAAACTCTAGAATGTTATGTAATTTAGTCTGGTTTGTTGTTTGTAAGGCTCTGTTGCATGTTTTGTGGAAAAACTCTAAAATAGTATTACCCATAATGCACCCGATATATGGATATACATATACTCATATACTTGATTTACAGAATTTTTGCAAAAGGCTGTATAATACAGCTCATAAAACGATAAAACAAAAGTGTGTCAGTGACGCAACGTTACATAATCAACACAATCAACAGTCATCAGGCTTCGCTCCATACATTTGTTCATGTTTAATGTCTTGAATTATTTTATTTCAATGAAGCTAAACGTTTGTGTGAAGGAGTTTTCTTACCTTGTATGTGCTTAGGATTGATTGTTTGACTAGTTTTCTTCAATGCAGAGCTGTTATCTGAACAAACCGTTCAGATATTTTGACCATAAAATACAAAGAAATGTATGGAGCTGAGTTTGGGTTGAGTAAGTGACGTCACTGACACATCCTCTAAAGATTCATAAAAAATCAACATGCACTGAGTGGTGTGTACTATGTATAACAATAGTTATTTCCTTAACTATTTCCCACATATCGATCAACTCACAAAGATAATGCAACTTGTTGGAACACCATCACAGGAGTTTTTGAAAAAGATTGTCAGTGAGTCAGTAAGTGTCCTGTAAGAATAATAACATTTATTTATATAGCGCAAATTCAACATAACGTTTTCAAATGCGCTGAATGAAACTGAAATGAAATAAATGTTTAAGAAACCCAACTGGCAAGGAGGCGAACCAGTTGGCTATTTACAAGCATGGTCGAGAAACTGAATTTGAACTAGGGATTGCCCAGAACAAATACAGTCTCAGTTAGTGGACAGAGCGGGACTCGAACTCGGGGTCACCGGATTCTGAGACCGACACTCTGACCACTCGACCATGCTGCCTGCCTGCTATGCTACCTGTGTCCTGTAAATAAAGATTAACTGGTTATACGTCAAGTACAAACACTAAAAGCGTGAAACAGTACTAACTAAATAGTACTAAATAGCACTGATGAAACAATGGAAATATAAAGTGGTTGGGATGCTCGTTAGAAATTTTGAAAATGACCCTAAAAGGTCATTGTCCAGGTGGGTGTGGCAACAAATAATTTTTACCCCTAAAAGGTACCAACTCTAAAGTAGCAATTGCTACAACTGTCATTCTGGCTGTCATTATCTTATCTCGGGTATCTTATTTACTGATAAACACCCTAAAAGGTACCGAATTAGTCTCTTGTGGTCCTTTAATAATAATAACACGTTATTGGGTGAACTATAATTACATCTAGATTTGTGACACCCTAAGAGGTACCAAATCGTGGATCCGGACCCCTAAAAGGTACAACGAGCATCCCAACCACTTTATACATGTATATGGGAGTCCCCCGTACGCGGAGTTCGTCCCTTTTGAGTTGTGATGTCTAGATTGGCCTTTAGGTTTACACTTTTAGTGTTTGTATTCTATTATTATTATTGTTATCATCATCATCATCATTATTATTATTATTATTGTTATTATTATTATTGTTATTATTATTGTTATTATTATTATTGTTATTATTATTATTATTGTTATTATTATTATTATTGTTATTATTATTATTATTGTTATTATTATTATTATTATTATTATTATTATTATTATTATTATTATTATTATTATTGTTGTTATTATTATTGTTATTATTATTGTTGAGAAAGCCATGCTGGTTGCGATACGTGTCCATAGCAATACGAGCACTGTACACTCACAATTTGCCGTAATTGGATGACAATTAAAATGATTGTCTTACAAATGTTTATTTATTTACAGGCAAGAAGTTACATATCATCCATGCCTGACTTCAAAAAGACACCTTTTCGAGAATATTTTTTGGGGGCAAATCCATTAGGTAATAATAAACTTTACTAAATACAAGATATAAATCCCATTATCATTCATATTATTTTCTCCTGGATTTTCATTGGTTGAGAGACGACTATGTCACTGCAGATCTATAACTTCCTACAAATAAGTTAGTGTTTTCGTTCTCCTCGACAATGGCAGCTCGATTTTTTTCAGAGTTGTTGCTTTAGGTGAGAGAAAATAACGTGAATGATAAAACAATAATTATTATTGAACTCAGTTTTTGCAAAATATCGTGATTTTGTCAGTGTCTCGCATAGAATTATTTGCCTTTGCCTTTGGCATAATTATTATTATTGCTAATAATCATAATAGAGACATTTTCATATGAGTGGGAAACCTACGGCACAGAGTTATGGTCACGGTACGGAATCGAACACATTCTATTCAACCAATCACAGTGCGCAAAATCATTGATGAACCAATCAGAATGCTTAGACACGGCACGGTCACGGCACGGTACCATCACCGCACGAACCGTACCGTAGATACTTCCCACTCATACGAAAACGACTCTAAGCTTAAAAGTATTTCAATGTGGTACATATTGTACAATTAGCACTATGATAGTTAATATACACTCGATTGCAGAAAGGTTGTAGTATACATTTATACAAATATCTTATCAGGGCTTATGGTAGGATGCGGGGAAAAAAGCAAAATTATGCGGGATTTTTTTTGGTGAATTATGCGGGGGAAATCGCAAATTATGCGGGAAGTTATGCGGGATGACGTCATACATTTTTTAGCGGAAATACAAACATTGTTTTATCGTGTTTCACTTCAAACAAGCTTATATTGCTTCAAGTTAGAGGTAATTTCTCTTGCATGCCTCGTTCCTGTCCTTTTGAAACTGAATTGAACGACTCCTTCAATTTGATCGCAAAGATATAAGGGCTGTTTCCGATCAATGAGAGAGAGCCGTTCTCATGGTAATTTGCGTATTCTCAGTTTTCTTTCGTACTGTGCGATATTTATAAAGGGCTGAAATAAAAAGCTGTTAGTTGAGTATTAAAGAGAGATGGTTGATGGTCTGAAATTTTCAAATCTATGTACTAGAAAGTCTACATTTAAAACATCAACTGAACTACTAAAGTATTCCGTTTCAAGATTGCATGTGGGTATTGATTTATTCGATCTCGAGCTGAAACATTTATCGCTTCGTGACATTTCCGTTTAATTATCTGTTGATTCTGTTACAACATAATTATCCGTGTTTATAAAACCATAATTGAATTCGCAAAATGGTATGAAGGAACTCGATCTCAAAAGAATTCAGCGCATTTTTCCACAGAATTTAGACAACAGGCCCCCACGGTTTCCAACATAGAACGCTTTGTCATTCCCATGGGAATTGTTCGATTGCTCAATGTTCAACGATTTGGGAAGGAAATCTAATGTCAACTTTGGATAAATTATGAAAGAATCTTTGAGAAATAGTAAAAATAGATGCCCTTTTTATGATTTTTTACAAATTTCTCCAAATTATGTGGGATTATGCTGGAATTGTCAGATTATGCAGAGCAAGCCAAATTATAAGGTTCTGCATCCGTGCATCCTACCATAAGCCCTGTCTAATGAGATGCAAGATATCTAATGAGATGCAAAGTGTGAAACATCACTTATTTGCTTCTAATATGCAGTAAAACCCTGCATATAAGAACCTGGTTTTTAAGAACCTGTTAGGCTAAGATTGCCCATTTAGACGCCCTTTACATATTAAGAACCTATTTTAGCCTAAAAATTGAAAAGGTTCTTATTTTATAATTTACTACTTAGGAATTCAAATCTGATGAAATAAAAAAAAGTTCTACCAGGCAATGAAAATGAGTCAGATCCCTTGCAATGTCATTTCAGATGTATACATGTAGATACACTCTAATGTTAACAGCACACAATTCCATCTTTTCAGCGAGAGATACTCACTGTCAATGACAATATCAACTGAGTCTACAACAATTGTTTTAAATAGGAACCTGTTTAAGAACCTAAATAGTCTAATTTCCCAGTAAGCACCAATTATATAAGAACCTTTTTAGGCTAACTTGAAAAATACAGGTTCTTATATGCTGGGTTTTACTGTATCTGAAACATCAATTTTAGATTAGTATCGCATCCAGCAAGGACAACACAATAATTTCCAGCACTATTTTGTGATTAAACAGTTGTATTTTAACACGTTCAACATTTTGCATCTCATTAGAAATTTGTATATCTGTATAAATGTACATGTATACTACTTTGAAACGTTTTTCAATAATGCAATCGAGTGTAAAAGTAATAGTGATTTGAAATTACATAGATTTGTACAATAGACCTTTTTTTCCACTGATACGGTGGCCATATTTTATTAATTTTTGGGATGCCCAGGGTGCAAGCTAGTAACCAAAGTTCGAGTATTGCATAGGGTCTATACCATGAAAAAATAAATATTACAATACGAAATACTTAATTTAAAGCAATGAATTTAACCATTTGTACAAAATTATACAACAATACACAACACACATGTAAATAGTAAGTCATACAACACTATGGTTAGAGTGAAATAGAAAAATAATATATTGACGCGACTCCACACTGTACAGTTTTTGGGTCATTTGCACCCTGAGCATCCCATAATGTTTTAGCCAAAACAATAGAATCCAAAATGGCCACCGTATCGGTAAAAAGGTCTATTATATCAATATGATTCTATCTACTGTCAGACCAGCAGTATAAAGGGAATATTAATCTTTTTTTTCCTCTTTTCTTTCAACAGCGGTTAATTTATTGGAAGGGATGCTAAACCTTGATACTGATGAAAGGGTAACTGCAGAACAAGCGCTAGCACATCCTTACTTGGCAACTTTTGCTGATCCAAATGATGAGGTAGGTACAACACTGGTCTATAGTTGTAGTGGTCCACTATGTCAGTTTGGGGAAATTCACAGAGTCCATATTGTTGTGACCTTTCGCTGATGCCATTCACATCGCTCATAGTGCATTTCGGGCTTGGTACAAAATGTATGCAAGAAGCAACAAAACCTTCACCAACCTTTTTTGAAATAGTTATAGACTGTTTTGTATGTGTTTTCAGCCAACATGTGAGCCATTTGATGAATCCTTTGAGGACAAAGAAAGTTCAATTGAAGAATGGAGATGTAAGTATCTTTGAAGTCAGTCTATAAAAAATAGCTGCACTTTGTTTTTCAATCCACTTCTCAGTACTTTGAAACTGGAGGAAGTTATGTTTATCATGTTTGATATGATACTAAGGGTGCGTTCGATTGACCTTATTCCGGAATAGGAATACTTGGAATAATACGGAATGTCCGTTCAATTGAGTCTGTTCCGATTCCGGAATAAGCTGAATATATTCCAAACATTCTGCTCATCATAGCAGAATGCTTGGAATATTCCGGAATAATGACGTCATCCGTCTGCACCAGAATCTGGAATTATTCCTATTCCGAAATAAGGTCAATCGAACGCACCCTTACCAAACTACATGTATCCACTGAGCCAGGAGGGCAATTTGCCTGGTTGCATCCCTGGTTGCATGCCACAGTTATGATTGCTATTGTGATTTCATCTACCCTGGTCGCAGAGACACTGAGCTCGCTTGCCGCTTTGACCGCTTCGTGGCTCAAAAGTCTGGAAAGGGAGAGTGTAGGTCAGTGCCTCTGGGACCAGGGTAGATGTAGTCATGAATTATTAATGAGTTTGATAAGGTAAATTTAATGTTCATTTGCAGATCTGGTTTATAGCGAAATAGTGGACTTTAAGCGAAAGCGTGTGGAAGAAGAGCCAATGCAAGAAACATGAAAGTGTTATCCACCCTACATGGAAATATTTGTAAAACTGAATCACTAACTCACTAGTCTAATCGATAGTCCATATCATTTCATTAACAAACTAAACCTGTCGACTCAATAGACTTTCCCACATTTGCTTCAATGATCACGAACAATGAAGGTTGGCAATGGAAGTGAAAAAATGAACTACTTATTTTGACTTATATTCTCCATGACATATGATTGTAAATATGGGCAAATGGTAGAGACAATAATTGACAGACGTTTTCGGTTTATTCAAACCATCAGGTACAACTACGGTTCAATACATTTCAGTACATCTCAGCATAAATAAGTTGCATTTGAAACTATTCATTGATTAAATAATTGATTAACCGTAGTTGTACCTGAAGATGGTTTGAATAAACCGAAAACGTTCGTGAAATATTGTCTCTACCATTTGCCCATATTTACAATCGAACTACTTATTATTTCATCACTTCTAATTTCATCATTATTATTATTTGATTAAACGCAAATAATCATATGTTTTTCACACTTGGAGGTGGGGATACCATTTATATGATCTTACCCCCAAACAACGTGATTATATGTTGTCATACACCGATTCCGAACATGGCGACCGGCCTCGTGTTCATGTGGAAACACAAAAGCGTTCTCACCTATATGAGAGGCTAGTCAGTCAAGAACAATGGTGATTCAAATTGGTCGCCATGTTCGGAATCGGTGTATAATGAACTGTTTTTAACACCACAAGTGATACTGCATAAAAATGTTGTAGATAATGAATGTAAAATTCAAATAAAATGACCAACAAAACTGTAGCAGTGTGACGTCACTGATTCAGATCAACAAATCTGATGACAAATCACTTGGACTGTTGTCAGATTTTTATCCTTTGTTGATAATTAAATAATAGAGTGATTCCAATAAACCTGGGCACTACTAATTAGTTGTCAGTGTTAATTATTAGATGCAAAGAAATGGGCATTCAATGAAAAATGGCCCAAAATGACGTTTTTCAATGGGATATAGACCATGCAAAATGCTCAAATATGGCCCAAAATGACGTTTTTCAATGATATATAGACCATGCAAAATGCTCAAAAATGGCCCAAAATGACGTTTTTCAATGGAATATAGACCATGCAAAATGGCCCAAAATGACGTTTTTCAATGGAATATAGACCATGCAAAATGCTCAAAAATGGCCCGAAATGACGTTTTTCAATGGAATATAGACGTACCATGCAAAATGCTCAAAAATGGCCCGAAATGACGTTTTTTGATGGACTATTAATATAGCCCATGCAAAATGCTCAAGAATGGTCCAAAATGACGTTTTTCAATGGTCTATTGCCCATGCAAAATGTTCAAAAATGGCCCAGAATGACGATTTTTGATGGACTATAGCCCAAAATGACGTTTTTCAATGGACTATATAGCCCATGCAAAATGCTCAAGAATGGCCCAAAATGACGTTTTTCAATGGTCTATTGCCCATGCAAAATGTTCAAAAATGGCCCAAAATGACGTTTTTCACTCGACTACAGTCCATGCAAAATGCTCAAGAATGGTCCAAAATGACGTTTTTCAGTGGTCTATTGCCCATGCAAAATTCTCAAAAATGGCCCAAAATGACGTTTTTCAATGGTCTATTGCCCATGCAAAATGCTCAAAAATGGCCCAAAATGACGTTTTTCAATGGACTACAGTCCATGCAAAATGCTCAAGAATGGTCCAAAATGACGTTTTTCAATGGTCTATTGCCCATGCAAAATGCTCAAGAATGGTCCAAAATGACGTTTTTCAATGGTCTATTGCCCATGCAAAATGCTCAAAAATTGCCCAAAATGACGTTTTTCAATGGAATATATCCCATGCAAAATACTCAAAAATGGCCCAAAATGACGTTTTTCAATGGAATATAGACCATGCAAAATACTCAAAAATTGCCCAAAATGACGTTTTTCAATGGAATATAGACCATGCAAAATGCTCAAAAATGGCCCAAAATGACGTTTTTCAATGGTCTATTGTTTTGCAAAATGTTGAAAAGTGGCCCAGAATGACGTTTTTCAATGGAATATAGCCCATGCAAAATGCTCAAAAACGACCCAGAATGACGATTTGTGATGGACTATAACCCAAAATGACGTTTTTCAGTGGACTATAATAGCCCATGCAAAATGCTCAAAAATGGCCCAAAATGACGTTTTTCAATGGTCTATTGCCCATGCAAAATGCTCAAAAATTGCCCAAAATGACGTTTTTCAATGGTCTATTGCCCATGCAAAATGCTCAAAAATGGCCCAAAATGACGTTTTTCACTCGACTACAGTCCATGCAAAATGCTCAAGAATGGTCCAAAATGACGTTTTTCAGTGGTCTATTGCCCATGCAAAATTCTCAAAAATGGCCCAAAATGACGTTTTTCAATGGTCTATTGCCCATGCAAAATGCTCAAAAATGGCCCAAAATGACGTTTTTCAATGGACTACAGTCCATGCAAAATGCTCAAGAATGGTCCAAAATGACGTTTTTCAATGGTCTATTGCCCATGCAAAATGCTCAAGAATGGTCCAAAATGACGTTTTTCAATGGTCTATTGCCCATGCAAAATGCTCAAAAATTGCCCAAAATGACGTTTTTCAATGGAATATATCCCATGCAAAATACTCAAAAATGGCCCAAAATGACGTTTTTCAATGGAATATAGACCATGCAAAATACTCAAAAATTGCCCAAAATGACGTTTTTCAATGGAATATAGACCATGCAAAATGCTCAAAAATGGCCCAAAATGACGTTTTTCAATGGTCTATTGTTTTGCAAAATGTTGAAAAGTGGCCCAGAATGACGTTTTTCAATGGAATATAGCCCATGCAAAATGCTCAAAAACGACCCAGAATGACGATTTGTGATGGACTATAACCCAAAATGACGTTTTTCAGTGGACTATAATAGCCCATGCAAAATGCTCAAAAATGGCCCAAAATGACGTTTTTCAATGGAATATAGACCATGCAAAATGCTCAAAAATTGCCCAAAATGATGTTTTTCAATGGAATATAGACCATGCAAAATGCTCAAAAATGGCCCAAAATGACGTTTTTCAGTGGTCTATTGCCCATGCAAAATGCTCAAAAATGGCCCAAAATGACATTTTTCAATGGACTATTGCCCATGCAAAATTCTCAAAAATGGCCCAAAATGACGTTTTTCAATGGTCTATTGCCCATGCAAAATGCTCAAAAATGGCCCAAAATGACGTTTTTCAATGGACTACAGTCCATGCAAAATGCTCAAGAATGGTCCAAAATGACGTTTTTCAATGGTCTATTGCCCATGCAAAATGCTCAAGAATGGTCCAAAATGACGTTTTTCAATGGTCTATTGCCCATGCAAAATGCTCAAAAATTGCCCAAAATGACGTTTTTTTTTCAATGGAATATATCCCATGCAAAATACTCAAAAATGGCCCAAAATGACGTTTTTCAATGGAATATAGACCATGCAAAATACTCAAAAATTGCCCAAAATGACGTTTTTCAATGGAATATAGACCATGCAAAATGCTCAAAAATGGCCCAAAATGACGTTTTTCAATGGTCTATTGTTTTGCAAAATGTTGAAAAAGTGGCCCAGAATGACGTTTTTCAATGGAATATAGCCCATGCAAAATGCTCAAAAACGACCCAGAATGACGATTTGTGATGGACTATAACCCAAAATGACGTTTTTCAGTGGACTATAATAGCCCATGCAAAATGCTCAAAAATGGCCCAAAATGACGTTTTTCAATGGTCTATTGCCCATGCAAAATGCTCAAAAATTGCCCAAAATGACGTTTTTCAATGGAATATAGACCATGCAAAATACTCAAAAATGGCCCAAAATGACGTTTTTCAATGGAATATAGACCATGCAAAATACTCAAAAAAAAATGGCCCAAAATGACGTTTTTCAATGGTCTATTGCCCATGCAAAATGCTCAAAAATGGCCCAAAATGACGTTTTTCAATGGAATATAGACCATGCAAAATACTCAAAAATGGCCCAAAATGACGTTTTTCAATGGTCTATTGCCCATGCAAAATGCTCAAAAATTGCCCAAAATGACGTTTTTCAATTCTATTGCCCATGACAAAATATAGACTGCAAAAATGGCCCAAAATGACGTTTTTGGAATATAGACACTCGACTACAGTCCATGCAAAATGCTCAAGAATGGTCCAAAATGACGTTTTTCAGTGGTCTATTGCCCATGCAAAATTCTCAAAAATGGCCCAAAATGACGTTTTTCAAATGGTCTATTGCCCATGCAAAATGCTCAAAAATGGCCCAAAATGACGTTTTTCAATGGACTACAGTCCATGCAAAATGCTCAAGAATGGTCCAAAATGACGTTTTTCAATGGTCTATTGCCCATGCAAAATGCTCAAAAATGGTCCAAAATGACGTTTTTCAATGGTCTATTGCCCATGCAAAATGCTCAAAAATGGCCCAAAATGACGTTTTTCAATGGAATATATCCCATGCAAAATACTCAAAAATGGCCCAAAATGACGTTTTTCAATGGAATATAGACCATGCAAAATACTCAAAAATGGCCCAAAATGACGTTTTTCAATGGAATATAGGACCATGCAAAATGCTCAAAAATGGCCCAAAAATGACGTGTTTTTTTTCAATGGTCTATTGTTTTCAAAAATGGCCCAAAATGACGTGGTCTATTGAAAATGTGGCCCAGAATGACGTTTTTCAATGGAATATAGCCCATGCAAAATGCTCAAAAACGACCCAGAATGACGATTTGTGATGGACTATAACCCAAAATGACGTTTTTCAGTGGACTATAATAGCCCATGCAAAATGCTCAAAAATGGCCCAAAATGACGTTTTTCAATGGTCTATTGCCCATGCAAAATGCTCAAAAATTGCCCAAAATGACGTTTTTCAATGGAATATAGACCATGCAAAATACTCAAAAATGGCCCAAAATGACGTTTTTCAATGGAATATAGACCATGCAAAATACTCAAAAATGGCCCAAAATGACGTTTTTCAATGGAATATAGACCATGCAAAAAATACTCAAAAATGGCCCAAAATGACGTTTTTCAATGGAATATAGACCATGCAAAATACTCAAAAATGGCCCAAAATGACGTTTTTCAATGGAATATAGACCATGCAAAATACTGAAAAATGGCTCAAAATGACGTTTTTCAATGGAATATAGACCATGCAAAATACTCAAAAATGGCCCAAAATGACGTTTTTCAATGGAATATAGACCATGCAAAATACTGAAAAATGGAAAAAAATGACGTTTTTTTCAAAATGACGTTTTTCAATGGAATATAGACCGTGCAAAATACTCAAAAATGGCCCAAAATGACGTTTTTCAGTGGTATATAGACCATGCAAAATACTCAAAAATGGCCCAAAATGACGTTTTTCAATGGAATATAGACCATGCAAAATGCTAAAAAACGACCCAGAATGATGTTTTTCAATGGAATATAGACCATGCAAAATGCTCAAAAATGGCCCAAAATGACGTTTTTCAGTGGTCTATTGCCCATGCAAAAAAATGCTCAAAAATGGCCCAAAATGACATTTTTCAATGGACTATTGCCCATGCAAAATTCTCAAAAATGGCCCAAAATGACGTTTTTTTTCAATGGTCTATTGCCCATGCAAAATGCTCAAAAATGGCCCAAAATGACGTTTTTCAATGGACTACAGTCCATGCAAAATGCTCAAGAATGGTCCAAAATGACGTTTTTCAATGGTCTATTGCCCATGCAAAATGCTCAAGAATGGTCCAAAATGACGTTTTTCAATGGTCTATTGCCCATGCAAAATGCTCAAAAATTGCCCAAAATGACGTTTTTCAATGGAATATATCCCATGCAAAATACTCAAAAATGGCCCAAAATGACGTTTTTCAATGGAATATAGACCATGCAAAATACTCAAAAATTGCCCAAAATGACGTTTTTCAATGGAATATAGACCATGCAAAATGCTCAAAAATGGCCCAAAATGACGTTTTTCAATGGTCTATTGTTTTGCAAAATGTTGAAAAGTGGCCCAGAATGACGTTTTTCAATGGAATATAGCCCATGCAAAATGCTCAAAAACGACCCAGAATGACGATTTGTGATGGACTATAACCCAAAATGACGTTTTTCAGTGGACTATAATAGCCCATGCAAAATGCTCAAAAATGGCCCAAAATGACGTTTTTCAATGGTCTATTGCCCATGCAAAATGCTCAAAAATTGCCCAAAATGACGTTTTTCAATGGAATATAGACCATGCAAAATACTCAAAAATGGCCCAAAATGACGTTTTTCAATGGAATATAGACCATGCAAAATACTCAAAAATGGCCCAAAATGACGTTTTTCAATGGAATATAGACCATGCAAAATACTCAAAAATGGCCCAAAATGACGTTTTTCAATGGAATATAGACCATGCAAAATACTCAAAAATGGCCCAAAATGACGTTTTTCAATGGAATATAGACCATGCAAAATACTGAAAAATGGCTCAAAATGACGTTTTTCAATGGAATATAGACCATGCAAAATACTCAAAAATGGCCCAAAATGACGTTTTTCAATGGAATATAGACCATGCAAAATACTCAAAAATGGCTCAAAATGACGTTTTTCAATGGAATATAGACCGTGCAAAATACTCAAAAATGGCCCAAAATGACGTTTTTCAGTGGTATATAGACCATGCAAAATACTCAAAAATGGCCCAAAATGACGTTTTTCAATGGAATATAGACCATGCAAAATGCTAAAAAACGACCCAGAATGATGTTTTTCAATGGAATATAGACCCATGCAAAATGCTCAAAAATGGCCCAAAATGACGTTTTTCAGTGGTCTATTGCCCATGCAAAATGCTCAAAAATGGCCCAAAATGACATTTTTCAATGGACTATTGCCCATGCAAAATGCACAGGCAGCCCAACCATTATTTCTGTGGCTATTTATAATTATTAAAAAATATATTTGCATGCGCGCGTCTTTTTTTGATGGGTTTCCTGTGGTAAAGCGCGCGTGCGCGATACGTATTATATTGGGTTCCCTGTGCATAGAAATGTATAATGTTGGGATCCCTGTGTAGATCCTGCGGGACGCGCTCGCAGCAATGTATAGAGTCGTTTTCGTATGAGTGGGAAACCTACGGTACGGAGTTACGGTCACGGTACGGAATCGAACACATTGTATTCAACCAATCACAGCGCGCGAAATCATTTCTCAACCAATCAGAATGCTTGGATACCGCACGATGATGGCGCGATACGGTCACCGCACGGCACGAACCGTACCGTAACTACTTCCCACTCATACGAAAACGACTCTATATTGAAACAAGGTATGAAACTGATGGCGTATCATGGCCTGATGTGCGGTGGTACTTTTCTGGTGCACTTTTCCGTGAGCCGAAGAGCCGAAGTGGCCGTGCGCTACAGGCCCGTGGGGGGTACCCAGGGTGAAGTCGCTGAAGTTTTGAAAAATTGCGGAGAAGTTGATGAAACAAAACATGATTTTTTCGGTGTAATCGTTTGGATTCTATTCTTTATCCATGGTAAGTTTAGAAGTTCACAATTCATGTCAACTTTACGTAACTTTAGAAGAATTTCGACGGGTTTAAGGTAGTCCTTTTTCATTTTGAATGGCGGAAAATTGCATGTTGTGCTCGACACACGAAAGCCTTGTTGAAAAAAATATATTTTCTGAAGTATTTTCTTAAGGTTTTAGTAGTTTTTGCTCTAACTGTTCTCTATTAAAAGGACTTGCCTGTACTAGGGCAGAAGGGCTGCTTAATAATCCTCAGCAATCAGTTCTTTTTCATAAATTAAGACTGAGCTATTTGACTTGTGTATAGTTGTCAATGATCGAAATACACCGACTTCAAAAGGAACCTCTCAAATGGCTGATAGTCCTTCATCTGTTTAATCATTAAGTCTTATGACTCTCTCACTGATCTACAAAGTGTTTGACGTTATTTTGTACTTTCTTACAGTACTTCTTAAAACACAAGCCGGAACAGACCTAAACTATCTGAAGCAAAAATATAGACGAACTCAAATTCACTGACATCGAAGGAGACATGAATGGCGATGGACTCGTGAAGCAGTTGAAGCTGCCGTGAACTAAAATATTTATAACAGTTGTTCATTATTGCCATTGAAATAGCACAACACATTTAGCAAATACTATCACCTGAGAGAAACACAGAGTAGTTTAAATACGGTTTTCGTAAGAACGTAAGTAAGCTTATCGCTTCCAACTTCGATGTTTGCTATTGATTCACAACTTGTCGATTGTGGTGTCATGCATACTAAGCTTATTTATTAATTTCGTATTTAATATCCATAGTATTACTGATCAATATAGTGAATAAATTGTACCTGGAGAACGGCAAAACAGTATGTAAAAAGGTAGTAAACTTATTTTAACTGATTGTTGAAATAAATACGTTGTTTGTCATTTTGTTTATAAGCACTGATAGCAAAAATGTCTTGTGTAGTACTAAATATTGAGACTGTTCTGCATTTATAAAATACAATGCCTCAATTTTAAAGCATTTTAATCGATAAAAATCAAAACACAATACAAATACTTTATAAAAGTCAAAACAGAAAGCAAATAAAGTATATTGTAGATGTTTTTTGACTTATGTTTAGTAAAAATATAAATACTAAAACTTGCAAAAAAGAGCACAATTCAGATTTGCCGAGCGCTTGCCGATGTCCTCTCGAAGGTAAAATCCGAATGTTTCACGGAAAAGTGCACCAGAAAAGTACCACCGCACATCAGGCCATGAGGCGCAAAATGTCAAAATTAAACTTTATCAGCGTACGGTGAAGTTAAAAGACTGACACTTATAAAGTGTTTAGAGAATACGGTAAAGTTTAGTTATTCGAAGAAAAATTGAATTTTCACGTCATTTTGTCAAAGATTTGGAGCAAAAACGTATTTGTCACGTGACCTAGTTTCATACCTTGTGTAAATATACACATGTAGTGCGGGACGCGCGGGATGTGCACAGGAAGCCCAATATAGGATATTACTCAGCACAGGGAACCCAACATATCTACGTATTATATATTGAGCGCGCGCGCGCTCTACCACAGGAAACCCATAAAAAGACGCAAATATCATTTTATTTCATTATTTAGTAGCCTCAAAAGGAATGGTTGGGCTGCCTGTGAAAATGCTCAAAAATTGCCCAAAATGACGTTTTTCAATGGAATATAGACCATGCAAAATGCTCAAAAATGGCCCAAAATGACGTTTTTCAGTGGTCTATTGCCCATGCAAAATGCTCAAAAATTGCCCAAAATGACGTTTTTCAATGGAATATAGACCATGCAAAATGATCAAGAATGGTCCAAAATGACGTTTTTCAATGCAAAATGCTCAAAAACGGCCCAAAATGACGATTTTTGATTGACTATAGCCCAAAATGACGTTTTTCAATGGACTATAGCCCATGCAAAATGCTCAATAATGGTCCAAAATGACGTTTTTCAATGGTCTATTGCCCATGCAAAATGCTCAAGAATGGCCCAAAATGACGTTTTTCAATGGAATATAGACCATGCAAAATGCTCAAAATAGGCCAAAATGACGTTTTTCAGTGGACTATAACCAATGCAAAATGCTCAAAAATGGCCCAAAATGAAGGTTTTCAATGGAATATAGACCATGCAAAATGCTCAAGAATGGCCCAAAATGACGTTTTTCAATGGACTATATAGCCCATACAAAATGCTTAAAAATGGCCCAAAATGACGTTTTTCAATGGAATAGAGACCATGCAAAATACTCAAGAATGGTCCAAAATGACGTTTTTCAATGGAATAAAGTAGACAATGCAAAATGCTCAAGAATGGTCCAAAATGATGTTTTTCAATGGAATATAGCCCATGCAAAATGCTCAAAAGTGGCCCAAAATGACGTTTTTCAATTTGCCCATGCAAAATGCTCAAAAATGGCCCAAAATGACGTTTTTCAATGGAATATAGACCATGCAAAATGCTCAAAAATGGCCCAAAATGACGTTTTTCAATGAACTATTGACCATGCAAAATGCTCAAGAATGGTCCAAAATGATGTTTTTCAATGGAATATAGACCATGCATGTAAAATGCTCAAAAATGGCCCAAAATGATGTTTTTCAATGGACTATAGCCCAAAATGACGTTTTTCAGTGAACTAGCTCATGCAAAATGCTCAAAAATGGCCCAAAATGACGTTTTTCAGTGGACTATAGCCCAAAATGACGTTTTTCATTGGACTATAGCCCATGCAAAATGCTCAAAAATGGCCCAAAATGACAAATCTATTCTAATAAGCGTCCGCCCTCATTGATCACTCTGAGGGAATGGTTTGCATTCTGGTCAGTACTGGGTTTCCTGTGGTGAATGGCTGCTTGTGTTCGCTACATTGTTTTGATCGTTCACTTTGTGAATCGTGAGTCTGTTTTGCACGCTTCTGAAGGCTGACACCAATGGTTCATAGTACAAGGCGTGTTTGAACGCGCGCCTAAAGTTCTCATTGAAGATGGCATAGATCAACGCGTTGGACAGTCCATTGGAGATCATTGGTATCTTATAGCCAAGAATTTGCCAAAAAACATCAGTTGCTGGATATTTGATATATAAATATGGGAATACGTAACCAAGAAATACAGGACACCAAGATACTTCAAAAGCCAAGAGAATGCAGACAATCATGCGAGTTACTTTTCTGGCAGTTTGCTGGGCAGCGGTATGTCTTTGTCCATTGGCTCTCTGCGCATGCTCACCAGGGACTCGCCTTGTGCAAAGTTGATAGGCTATTATCATGTATAGAATCACCATGACAACGTGAGGGATAAGAAATCCAAGGCATAGAATCAAAATGGCGTCGAATTTGGAATCTTTTGCAAAGCAATAAACTTGGCCATCTTGCTGGCATAAACTCACCCTGCTGTAAGCGTAGTGGGCCGGTATGGCTAACGATGCCACCCAGATGCCTGGCAGAGTGAACTTCGCCCAGGACGAACGGTGCTTGTACTTGAGAGGACGGGTCACTGCCTGGAATCGATCAAACGTAATGACAGCGAGGCTGAATACTGAACACAGCATAAATGTAAAAAACAGACCATGCTGAGCCTTGCACAGAAATTCTCCGAGAACTCCAGTTACCGTCCATACTTTTCCCTCCATTAGATAGTATAGCACCCCAGCAGTAGTCACTAGTTACCGTCCATACTTTTCCCTCCATTAGATAGTATAGCACCCCAGCAGTAGTCATTAGTTACCGTCCATACTTTCCCTCCATTAGATAGTATAGCACCCCAGCTGTAGTCACTAGTTACCGTCCATACTTTTCCCTCCATTAGATAGTATAGCACCCCAGCTGTAGTCGTGAGTGCTGCGCACAGGTCACCACACGCCATATTGACGATGAGATAGTTGGTAGTTGTGCGCATGCGCGGGTTCACCATGACAACGTGAATAATTAGGACGTTGCTAAGGATAGAAATCATGGCAACGATGACCATGAAGAAAGTAATCGTTGGTGCAGCTAGCCTTTCTAAATAGAAAAAAGAAAATCAAGAGTAGAGTAAATAAGTACGAAAGATTGCCATCTCAGTCTTTTCGTTCAGATGAATGACAATGTCAATCAGGTTTATTTGGTGTAGCAGGTGGTCCCATGGCTATATATAGAAAATAAGAAGCTAGGACAAACGTGGGAAATTCCAACCCCCATCAACTACTGCCTCTTTTGAAAGGGTGGCTTTCAAGAAAATGTCCTCCATCGGTTGTAAAGCGTATTGAGACTACGTGATTGATCCGCTATATAAACGCGTCCATTATTATTCTATTATTTTAAAATCAGATTCGTAAGGAAGTTTTAACGAAAACAGATACAACAGAAGCGAAGGAATCTGGAAAACTGAGAAAGGACGGAAACCTTCCATTCTAATTCCGCCCGGCTGTGAGCTGCCGAGTCTGCTCTTAGCTTCTTCATTTTGCAATAATAACAATAACAACAGCAAAATCACTAAACAGACGCGACAAAAGCAGCGAAATAAGCAGCGAAATAAGCAGCGAAATAAGCAGCGAAATAAGCAGCGAAATAAGCAGCGAAATAAGCAGCGAAATAAGCAGCGAAATATAAGCAGCGAAATAAGCAGAGAAATAAGCAGAGAAATAAGTAGAGAAATAAGCAGCGAAATAAGCAGCGAAATAAGCAGCCTAATAAGCAGCGAAATAAGTAGCGAAACAAGCAGCGAAATAAGCGCAAAATGAAAGGAAACAATATGATATCCTTCGATTCTGTCGAGCATCTTGTTTTGTATCTTCGTTTGAAAAATTTAGATTGGTGTTTCAGCAATAAACACATCGTTTTTCTCACCTCTTTTCACCGTACAGGATCTCATTGTATTACTGGTTCCATTGCGACCTTCAGATCCTGGTTCTAAGCAGAGGATTAACACTACGAGCGTCAACCACAAAACTGTACCGTTTTTCATCGTCTTCAATCTGACTGCTCGTGTTCAAAACTTGTTTGGAATCGTAGTGTGCTGAGAAAATCAGCTTACCAGTTTTACAATTAATTACTGAATCTGATTGAATGCTAACTGTTCCAACTGTTCAAATATTGATTGAAAACGTTCAAGAAACTACTGAGAACTTCAGATTACAATTAGTCAGATACGATTTGTGGTCATTAAGTGAAAGGAAAAGGGCACTAAATTAAACAATAATGGCCAACAAAATGACGGTTTGTTATTGCAGTGCACGAAGAATAGCATTTTCCAGAATTTTCTGTCAGTCAATGTTGTAATTACTGCGATTCTCAGTATTATGCGAACTCAGACATTCTGAGCAGTCGGCTGGAACTTGGTTTTTCGCTGCCGTCAATCAACATAAAAAATCAGTAAACTTAAAAATATAAGTCAGAAGACCCACCAAATGGTAACCAAATATGATTTTGAGCTAAATTATGGATCATTTGGTCGAAGAATGTAGTTAGTTTTGAATTAATTTGAGTTTTGAATTTTATGACGGCAGCGAAAAACCAAGTTCCAGCCGACTGTTTGAATGTCTGAGTTCGCATAATACTGAGAACCGCAGTAATATTCTATATGTACTGTTAACGATTGATTGATTGATTTACGCACTTCCATGGGAATTAAATCGAGTTTATTTAATTGATTCGATCACATTAATAACCATGCAAAATGCGCAAAAATGGACCAAAATGACCATTTTCAATGCACTAGCTTAATGGAGGATTATAGGACAAATCCAAGTCGTTTTCCCTAAATTTTCGACTTCAGTGTTCTCAGTGCGACATTTTAATCTGCAAGCCATTTAAAAGGGCTTTTTGAGAATCGGTTCATTTTCGAGATTTCTTTGCGTCAAAGTCTTGGTATTCCTTCAAAAATAGGTTTGCAAAAGATTCTGAGCAGCAACAACAAATAGAATGTAAGTTATATGGTAATTTGTCGTCTGGGCTCAGTATTTTTTCTGAGTCTTTTTACGCTTGAAGAAACCTTACGAACTACATTACTAACAAATAGAATGGCTAGAAATAACGAAAAACCAGTTTTCCCATATTAGCTCTATATGGAAAATATCTACGTTATGTAATTTTGAGAGGAGTTTTTCAGAATCGGTTTATTTTCGAGATTTCTTTGCATCAAAGTCTTGGTATTCCTTCAAAAATAGGTTTGCAAAAGATTCTGAGCAGCAACAACACATAGAATGGCTAGAAATGACGAAAAACCAGTTTTCCCATATTAGCTCTATATGGAAAATATCTACGTTATGTAATTTTGAGAGGACTTTTAATTTTCAGATCGAATCGGTTTATTTTCGAGATTTCTATGCATCAAAGTCTTGGTATTACTTCAAAAATAGGTTTGCAAAGGATTCTGAGCAGCAACAACAAATAGAATGGCTAGAAATGACGAAAAACCAGTTTTCCCATATTAGCTCTATATGG
Source organism: Actinostola sp. cb2023 (assembly GCA_033675265.1). Classification (NCBI taxonomy): domain Eukaryota; kingdom Metazoa; phylum Cnidaria; class Anthozoa; order Actiniaria; family Actinostolidae; genus Actinostola; species Actinostola sp. cb2023. Next base: position 418,374 of record JAUJYZ010000091.1, on the reverse strand, counting down.
AAAATATCTACGTTATGTAATTTTGAGAGGACTTTTTCAGAATCGGTTTATTTTCGAGATTTCTTTGCATCACAGTCTTGGTATTCCTTGAAAAATAGGTTTGCAAAAGATTCTGAGCAGCAACAACAAATAGAATGGCTAGGAATGACGAAAAACCAGTTTTCCCATATTAGCTCTATATGGAAAATATCTACGTTTTGTAATTTTGAGAGGACTTTTTCAGAATCGGTTTATTTTCGAGATTTCTTTGCATCAAAGTCTTGGTATTCCTTCAAAAATAGGATTGCAAAAGATTCTGAGCAGCAACAACAAATAGAATGGCTAGAAATGACGAAAAACCAGTTTTCCCATATCAACCCTATATGGAAAATATCTACGTTTTGTAATTTTGAGAGGACTTTTTCAGAATCGGTTTATTTTCGAGATTTCTTTGCATCAAAGTCTTGGAATTCCTTCAAAAATAGGTTTGCAAAAGATTCTGAGTAGCAACAACAAATAGAATGGCTAGAAATGACGAAAAACCAGTTTTCCCATATCAGCCCTATATGGAAAATATCTACGTTTTGTAATTTTGAGAGGACTTTTTCAGAATCGGTTTATTTTCGAGATTTCTTTGCATCAAAGACTTGGTATTCCTTCAAAAATAGGATTGCAAAAGATTCTGAGCAGCAACAACAAATAGAATGGCTAGAAATTACGAAAAACCAGTTTTCCCATATCAGCCCTATATGGAAAATATCTACGTTTTGTAATTTTGAGAGGCTTTTTCAGAATCGGTTTATTTTCGAGATTTCTTTGCATCAAAGTCTTGGTATTCCTTCAAAAATAGGATTGCAAAAGATTCTGAGCAGCAACAACAAATAGAATGGCTAGAAATTACGAAAAACCAGTTTTCCCATACTCTATAGGCATGAACATATCTACGTAATGTAATTTTGAGAGGTCCGCGATGAATCCGAACTGATACTTTTTGTAAAAAGTTTAACAAAATATCGTTAAGCGCAACGTTTGAGTGAGAAATGTTTGAAACAAAATAGTGGATTTCTCCGGTATGGTTTTGGGAAATAATTATACAAATAAACCATAGCCATGCATTCAACGAATTAAGGATTTTAAAAGCAATAGACCAGAAAAAAATTAGGAAATTCAAAGTTAAAGTGGATCACATTTGATAGAAATAGACTGAGGGCAAGGGAAAGTGCAGTATATTTCTTTCTCTCTTTCTATAACTGTACGATGGTTCATTTATCTTTCATTTTTTAAACTCCAATTTTCGTTGAGTTAGGCTGGAAACGTCAGTTAAGTTAATAATAATAATAATAATAATAATAATAATAATAAAAATAATAATAATAATCTAATAATAATAATACTAATAATAATCTAATAATAATAATAATAATAATCTAATAATAATAATCCAATAATAATAATATTTTTTTTTATTTTTATTTTTTATTTTTTAATAATAAAATCAATCTTATATTACAATATAATAAAGTAGCTACTAAATAAATCTAAATATATTGGTAAATGTCTTGGTATAAGAATAGAAAAAAGAGATAATAATAATAATAATAATAATAATAATAATCTAATAATAAGAATAATAAGAATAATAAGAATAAGAATAATCTAATAATAAGAATAAGAATAAGAATAATAAGAATAAGAATAATCTAATAATAATAATAATAATAAGTTAAGCTAAGTACTCTTTTATACGTTGTTGTAGATTTGCTTTAACCTTTGAATTTATTATTGTATACGTACATCTAATTCAGAAAACGTTGTCGGCGATCGACTTCAAGCCTACGCGACTAGACCGAAAGGGAGTATGGGTAGATATGATAATTCACTTGCATGCTTTTCGTATTTGGTGACAATGGCAGGTGAATCTGTAAATGTATGTGTACGCGTTTTAAAACAAGGAAACAGAAGCAGATATGATTCATATTCCGTGAGAGACGTTCCTTTTTGATAGTGTATTTATAGACTCATTGATTTTTACCCATACTCCTTTTCGATCACCGACAAAGTTTTCTGAATTAGCTGTATGTAGACCAACGCAGCCCATACTAGTGTACTCGCTAGTTTCTATTCAAATTACTACGTAGCTTGCTCTTTGCACTCGGCCTATAAACGCACCTCACGTTATCTAGACCAACGCAGCCCATACTCACTAGTGTACTCGCTAGTTTCTATTCAAATTACTACGTAGCTTGCTTTTTGCACTCGGCCTATAAACGCACCTCACGTTATCCTAACACAGTCGTCATTAAACTCTCGGTAGATTAGCGGAGAAAACTCATTCCAAGCGGTTCCTTTTGGGTTCTGTTTAATTAAAACTCAAGGACACGTGTGATCATGAATCGTCACGTATCAAATCAAAAGATAACCTTTATAACACTGAGTTCACACTCTGAAGCGTTGGGATATATTTGGATTAAATAAATACCTCTTCCCCTTAGGCTCTTGGACACCGGTTTTATTGACGGCAAAACTAGAGCTCTCTGAAGGTATTAGCGTTTCGAAAAGCACTCATGATGAATTCGTTATCTTCTCTGTGCAGAGAACACTCTAGAGAGTTCGGAAAATGATGAAAACTTCGAACAATTAAACTACGTTGGACGTCTTTGCCATCGTCACTTCTACGTCAAAGGTCTCGAAGCAAATACAGAACAATTGATAGAATTTGCATTTCTCAACTTCCGCGACCCTTTCTTTTCCTATTTCATTTCCAAAGAACTCCATTTTTAAGCAAATTCACGAAGGAGGAAAGTTTGGAATCGTTTTCACAGTTTGAATTCGCGTTTAATTATCCCTACCCTAGTTTACCATGGCTTTAACAGTGACTATATATATGTACAAATCAACGGGCCAGCCAATCTAGACGCTTTTGGTTCACAACAGGTGCCTGACTTAACATAAACAAGCGTCACTTCGTCGAAGATTGTGTTTTTCCGATGTTTTTCTACAACACAGCTGGCAACTGCACGCTTGATGACACAGCTTACTACATCGCCCCTGTCTTTAATTCATTCCGTTCTAAGATAATATCTACACTGAGCCAAGGTTCTGTGTTGTGTATGCATGTTAACGTGTGTCTACAGCGACTGGAACACAAAGCCGGATAAACGATAGTTGGGATAAGGTAAGGCTATCGACTGAAATGATTTTGGAATCTGATTACGAAGAGATATTTTCTCTTCATCCATTCTATTCTATTCTATTCTATTTCATTCTATTTCATATGCAGCCCGAAAAAGTCCTCCATCGGTTGTAAACGGCGCATTGAGACAAATGTGAAATGCGCTATATAAGAACCGACATATTATATTATTAGTTATTATTATTATTATTATTTTAGTTTATTTATTTTTGACAATAACAGTTTCGTAAATCAACAACTTCTGTTTCGTGCGGTCTACAAACATTGCATTATTCGTTTCAAGTTTTTTGCCGATTTCGTTGGGTATTTCTCGGACAGGTAAATCCTATTCCCTTGTTATTTCTCATTTCTCGATGACATTTAGCTGCTATTCATGGACAAACTCTAATTTTAACAATTTACAAGGATCAGAATTCTCCGTTAGAATACAATAATAATAATAATAATAATAATAATAATAATAATAATAATAATAATAATAATAATAATAATAATAATAATAATAATAATAATAATAATAATAATAATAATAATAATAATAATAATAATAATAATAATAATAATAATAACGAATAGAATACAAAGACAGGCAGGGAGGCAGGGAGGCAGGGAGGCACGGAGGCAGGACGGGAGATCGAGGGAGGGATTCACGCACGGACAGTCTTATAAGACAATAAGATAGAAAGACAGACAGACGGCACAGGAAGCCCATGCTTGTGAGCTTTCAAACTAGTTTATACACCTATTTCAAATAACGTTGTCGCGTTCAAAGCAACAAGCGTCAAGCCAAGACCGAAGTGAATGCTGGTTTTGTGTTGTCAAATTATTCAAATCAGACCTATTTTCTATGAAACGAAGTGTGATATGCAAACAAGCACGTGAAAATGTTCACATTTTGTAATTAGTCCTTATTAGTCCAGCATTCACTTCGGTCTTGGCTTGACGCTTGTTGCTTTGAACGCGACAACGTTATTTGAAATAGGTGTATATGATGGATGAATTAGTCCAATATTGCGCACTGAAATGTTGAATTCCTTGATACATAAAGGCTGTATGTTGAGCTAATAGTCATAATGATCTACACTCAAAATGTAGAGGTGCGTTTGATATTAGTTCTTTATCGATTCAAAAACACGATAGTGAGCCAATCGTAGGTCGATGCCCTTTATTCTATTTCTAATATATAATTATTCATACCAGTCCTTAACCAGGCCTAAGTATCGATCGCATTGCAGCCTCAAGGAATACTTTACTCCTTCCGTTGCCATAGCAATTATATTAAAGGCCTTTAGGCGACACTCAAGCCACTGTGTATGACATTAGAAGTGCTTGAGTGATGAAGACAGACCACAAAGCATGACATTTTGGGTGGTCGCTTGTGGGAGGTTCGACCTTATCAGTACAGCCATCTCAAAATGCCTGCAGCCATGCATGGAAAGAGTACTTTATGTCTGATCTCCTTAGAGTTAGAATAATTCGTTTATCTTTATAAATAATAGGCAAAGTATATTTAGAGACAATCTACGTAGAACTACCTGAAGTACTACCCAGATGCTAAAAATATATTCGCGATGTAAAGGTAAGTAGTGGTTATTATAATGAATAACGTATGTTTGACTACTACTGTTTAGTAATATCGTAATTAAGGCGTCTATATTTGTACTTAATAATAATAATAATAATAATAATAATAATAATAATAATAATAATAATAATAATAATAATAATAATAATAATAATAATAATAATAATAATAATAATAATAATAATAATAATAATAATAATAATAATAATAATAATAATAATAATAAACGTTTTAGGAACAGTGCTATTACAAGCAATCAACTATAAAAATATAAAAATTACTTATACATACTATAACTCTATGTCACTGCGAAACATTCAAACTTCCACAAACAAACAAACAAACAGACAAACAAAAAATAGAGAGTACTCATTTCATCGCCGATGAAATCGGCGTGTCGAGTTGCCTCATGTCCGCTTCAGGTAAACTCCCTTTCCTTTGTGCTAGCAGCTGCATGCATGTGGTTCAGTGTCGCTCTACTCCGCCCCGGGAATAATACTCATGATATGAAGACCCGTGACTGTCTTCCTCGGTGGCAGCTGAATGCGATGTCTCATAAGGACCTCATAAAATATAAAATAATAGAACGATGCAGTAACACAAAAGCCTCCTCCGCAGGCAACCTTAGGAGGACCTTAAGAACGGGAAACGAACGGCCGAAGGCCAATAGAGTGGGACCCCTAAGAATAAAGAGCTAAGAGATGCCTGCGGAGGATCAGGCTAGTAACACAATAGATTCGTTCTATTGTTTGACACTCAAAGGTCCTTTTGAGGCATCCCATTTAGCCGCCACCGTCTTCCTTGAGGCCATCGCGGGCGTTCTATTCTGACGCCTTCCGCTGTTTGGACGCGAATTTTCTGTTCACATGTTTGTGTACAACGTCTAGTGTTAGACAAGTAAAAGACGAACCATGCGTTTTGAGCCGTGTTTATAAGTAGCGCTTTGTACTGGCAGTCTTCTAGCGTTAGTATAATCATTCACGAAGAAAAACATATGCGACAAATGATAGACAAAATAGACTTGTTTTTTTTTAGTAATTTTAGTTAGCAAGTTGTTTGTCTTCAGTATAGAGATAGATAGATAGATAGATAGATAGATAGATAGATAGATAGATAGATAGATAGATAGATAGATAGATAGATAGATAGATAGATGGATGGATGGATGGATGGATGGATGGATGGATGGATGGATGGATGGATGGATGGATGGATGGATGGATGGATGGATGGATGGATGGATGGATGGATGGATGGATGGATGGATGGATGGATGGATGGATGGATGGATGGATGGATGGATGGATGGATGGATGGATGGATGGATGGATGGATGGATGGATGGATGGATGGATGGATGGATGGATGGATGGATGGATGGATGGATGGATGGATGGATGGATGGATGGATGGATGGATGGATGGATGGATGGATGGATGGATGGATGGATGGATGGATGGATGGATGGATGGATGGATGGATAGATAGATAGATAGTAGATAGATAGATGCTTTCTGTCATAAAGAACGCTTGAAAAAAAAAGACCCAAAACACACTCTCAATATATGATATAATGAATATACGTCAACTCGAATGTGCGCGGTAATAAATAGCTTTAGGCGATACAGTGGGCAGCAAAACATCTATTCTCTCTACATAGTATATTCGTTGAAATGTAGATACATCGAGTTCAAAAGTTCAATAATTCAGGTTATGAATCATAAATACGGTATGCACAAAAGGCTGACGTTAAACTGCAGACTATAGTAACGTATATTAACTAAAAGCTCTTTCTTCGGCCGAAAATGGATTTAGGCCGCAGCCAATGTTGCGCAATCCCTGACTACTTATTCACATTCACCATCCTAGCTAGCTAAGCACATACCACTATAGCCTTAATTTTCTTGTTTTTTTACTACCGGATTCTGAATTTCAAAGGCGCTGAAAGGTATCATTGAGCTGAAAGTACAGTGTTTGTTTTCAATCAATGTATTCACATTGCCCAAGGCGCTTGTAGAACTGATCGTTTGGGCACTCACGTTTGAGTAGCTCAAATAGTTTGAATTCGGTCAGAGCAACAGAGACGAGGAGATTGAGGAATTATAGCCATATATTATCAACACTCTTGCTGGATTAAAAAAAGATACAACTGGTGACATGAGGTAAGCTTGCAAAAATGCCTCAATTCGGCCAAATGTTCTTTCTTTTTGTTCGGTTGTGATTGAAATAGCTGCGTTGAGTTCATTTATGGGAATTAGTTTGCATGGTTTGAATATTGTTTGTTTGTTGAAATTTTCTCGTAAAGACGAGTAGTAAATATTTATATGATTGTCGGCCTTCTGATACAATAAATCTGCATGAAAAAGGTGTCTGATGTGATCATAATAGGGTCAATGTGTTTGAAGTGTATACAACACAAGCCACCAACGAACATATCAAGTACATAAAATACTTGTTAAGACAAAGTGTAAACACATAGTCTGTGCACTCAGAGACTCTATAGTTTGAGAGGCGACTGGCACAACTCTTTTTCAATGTCGAGTACTACGTACCTATATTTATGACTATAAAAACACAAGCGGCTATTAAACCCCGGCTAACTTTATAAAGAATATACACAGTGAATAATTTAGCGACAATGGCACGGCTCTATTACTACAGAATACTAGCGCCATTAATGACTAAAAAACGGCAACCCCAAGTCGTACCAGTATCTGTTTCTCATCTGATTTGTCAGTATATTCCGTCTAGTATAGAGTACTTTAAAATTATATCACACTTTCATATCGTTAGTCAGACTGAGATGACTTGACATTTCTGGGGTACGTATCTATATGAAATCATCTTTTAAAGATTTAGTGTTTATCTTGCCTCTGTTCATCAGTCGCTTTCGACGACACACTCCAATCCATATCGTAACATGTATGGAGTATAGTATACATTTGAGTACTTTTAACTTCGATTTCTTTATTTATTTTTTCTCGTGTTGGTCATTTTTACCGAGCGATTGCTGCATGCTCGAATAAAGTGGCTTAAAAAAAAAAGCGATATGGCGATGCACTAGCTATCAATCGTACCATATCGTGACCACGGAAGAGCACCACAACATCATCGGTAATCTTCAAATGGATCTTAAATTATGCGGTGTAGCAATTAGAAGCCTTAACTGAATCGATGTTGAAATGTTATTTTCCTGCTTCTCACGACCCTGATATAGGTTCTGCTCTCACGCGATACGATGACTGACTGTATTTTAACGAGACCGCACTTGCACTCTGGTGGGCGGGCTCGTGAAACGTGATACACCGCTAACACATTTTAGTCACGACTTTTTCCGTATGTCTCGCCATTTTAGAGTAGATATTTTAAAGCTTAATGAAAAGCCACGTGATAGACCATGTACTTGTGAACACAATTTGGCCCAATCAAATACTGAATTTACCGTTTAATGTAATTTTTTTAAATCTCCATATTTTTTTACGAGAGCCATGACACACCGCATTTATCTACACTCGGTTTGTTTCTATTTGGGTCTCGTTATGACGTCATTACAGCGTAGCCGACGTTCTGCTCCGTACAACCGAACCTAAGGCGCTGTAGGAAGTATTGATTACTTTCGCCATCGAGGTGAATCTGAAGTATTTTTAATTCTGGTATCATTAACGAAATCAAATCCCCGCATAGTCGGTTTATTTTTCGGATGCGTACTTTTCCCTATCAGGTGCTGAAGGGATTTTTACGAAACATTTGGCCAAGTACAAATTCAATCAAATCGTAACTCAAAATGTACTGTTCCTGGTTTCTTTAAGAACTGTGTTCGATCCCGTGATGTCTTGCCCGCTCAAAGTATTTTTGTAGGCTTTTCAGATTTTACGTAAGAATAAATTACGAACGATAAAGTGGCGGATCGGTTTGAACCCGATTTTTTAAAAAAAATCTTTTTTTTTCTTATTTGTTCTTTTTTTTTTTTTTTGACGGTTTGATCCATCCTTGACCAAATATCAATACTATATTCAATAGTCCCTTTTCGCGTTCACAGATACCGCTGTAAAACCGCTGTACATATTGACAACAAACGCATTTGTACAGGGTTAGCCTCGAGTCAGTGTAAATTATTCACAAACATCAACAAGAACACGAAAAAATGTTGACATAAAACAATAGAAACATTTTTGAATTGCACGGACTGGTTTCTGAATCGAGGCTAAGCCTGTACAAATGCGTCTTTTGTCAAGGACAGCGGTCATCTCTAAACAACGCGAAACTGGAGTATTTAAGATCTCTATTATATAGTTTTAGCAGGTGCATGTAAACACAAAATCAAAACATTGGCGCAAAGTGCAGTGCTATATGTTCGCTAATGGCAGTGCCGTGACGTCATATGACAAGTGCTTTAGTTTTGACATTGACATTGAAATGGTTTTTTTTTCGTAATTTCGATTTCTTCATCAATTGAACGGTGGGGGGGGGGGGGGGGGGGGGGGGGGGGGGGGGGGAGAAAGGCTGTGCATTCAAATGGCCTCTCGGGTGTTAGGATTACGTGTCTGACATTTAAATGGCTTCATATATAGTTCGTTTTGTTGTGTTACTGACATTTAAATGGCTTTATATATAGTTCGTTTTGTTGTGTTACTGACATTTTTAAATGGCTTTATATATAGTTCGTTTTGTTGTGTTAGGGTACGTTGTTAGGGTTGCGTGTCTAACATTTAAATGGTTTCATGTATAGTTCGTTTTGTTGTGTTAGGGTTGCGTGCATGTGTCTGACATTTAATGGCTTTATATATAGTTCGTTTTGTTGTGTTAGGGTTGCGTGTCTAACATTTAAATCGTTTCATGTATAGTTCGTTTTGTTGTTAGGGTTGCGTGCACGTGTCTGACATTTAAATGGCTTTATATATAGTTCGTTTTGTTGTGTTAGGGTTGCGTACCTGACATTTAAATGGCTTTATATATAGTTCGTTTTGTTGTGTTAGGGTTGCGTACCTGACATTTAATGGCTTTATATATAGTTCGTTTTGTTGTGTTAGGGTTGCGTGTCTAACATTTAAATCGTTTCATGTATAGTTCGTTTTGTTGTTAGGGTTGCGTGCATGTGTCTGACATTTAAATGGTTTCATGTATAGTTCGTTTTGTTGTGTTAGGGTTGCGTGCATGTGTCTGACATTTAAATGGCTTTATATATAGTTCGTTTTGTTGTGTTAGGGTTGCGTACCTGACATTTAAATGGCTTCATATATAGTTCGTTTTGTTGTGTTAGGGTTGTGTGTCTAACATTTAAATGGTTTCATGTCTAGTTCGTTTTGTTGTTAGGGTTGCGTGCACGTGTCTGACATTTAAATGGTTTCATGTATAGTTCGTTTTGTTGTGTTAGGGTTGCGTACCTGACATTTAAATGGTTTCATGTATAGTTCGTTTTGTTGTTAGGGTTGCGTGCACGTGTCTGACATTTAAATGGTTTCATGTATAGTTCGTTTTGTTGTTAGGGTTGCGTGCATGTGTCTAACATTTAAATCGTTTCATGTATAGTTCGTTTTGTTGTTAGGGTTGCGTGCACGTGTCTGACATTTAAATGGCTTTATATATAGTTCGTTTTGTTGTGTTAGGGTTGCGTACCTGACATTTAAATGGCTTTATATATAGTTCGTTTTGTTGTGTTAGGGTTGCGTACCTGCAACATTTAATGGCTTTATATATAGTTCGTTTTGTTGTGTTAGGGTTGCGTGTCTAACATTTAAATCGTTTCATGTATAGTTCGTTTTGTTGTTAGGGTTGCGTGCATGTGTCTGACATTTAAATGGTTTCATGTATAGTTCGTTTTGTTGTTGTGTTAGGGTTGCGTGCATGTGTCTGACATTTAAATGGCTTTATATATAGTTCGTTTTGTTGTGTTAGGGTTGCGTACCTGACATTTAAATGGCTTCATATATAGTTCGTTTTGTTGTGTTAGGGTTGTGTGTCTAACATTTAAATGGTTTCATGTCTAGTTCGTTTTGTTGTTAGGGTTGCGTGCACGTGTCTGACATTTAAATGGTTTCATGTATAGTTCGTTTTGTTGTGTTAGGGTTGCGTACCTGACATTTAAATGGTTTCATGTATAGTTCGTTTTGTTGTTAGGGTTGCGTGCACGTGTCTGACATTTAAATGGTTTCATGTATAGTTCGTTTTGTTGTTAGGGTTGCGTGCATGTGTCTGACATTGAAATGGCTTCATGTATAGTTCGTTTTGTTGTGTTAGGGTTGCGTGCATGTGTCTGACATTTAAATGGTTTCATGTATAGTTCGTTTTGTTGTTAGGGTTGCGTGCATGTGTCTGACATTTAAATGGTTTCATGTATAGTTCGTTTTGTTGTTAGGGTTGCGTGCATGTGTCTGACATTTAAATGGTTTCATGTATAGTTCGTTTTGTTGTGTTAGGGTTGCGTGCATGTGTCTGACATTTAAATGGCTTTATATATAGTTCGTTTTGTTGTGTTAGGGTTGCGTACCTGACATTTAAATGGCTTCATATATAGTTCGTTTTGTTGTGTTAGGGTTGTGTGTCTAACATTTAAATGGTTTCATGTCTAGTTCGTTTTGTTGTTAGGGTTGCGTGCACGTGTCTGACATTTAAATGGCTTTATATATAGTTCGTTTTGTTGTGTTAGGGTTGCGTACCTGACATTTAAATGGCTTTATATATAGTTCGTTTTGTTGTTAGGGTTGCGTACCTGACATTTAAATGGTTTCATGTATAGTTCGTTTTGTTGTTAGGGTTGCGTGCACGTGTCTGACATTTAAATGGTTTCATGTATAGTTCGTTTTGTTGTTAGGGTTGCGTGCATGTGTCTGACATTTAAATGGTTTCATGTATAGTTCGTTTTGTTGTGTTAGGGTTGCGTGCATGTGTCTGACATTTAAATGGCTTTATATATAGTTCGTTTTGTTGTGTTAGGGTTGCGTACCTGACATTTAAATGGCTTCATATATATAGTTCGTTTTGTTGTGTTAGGGTTGTGTGTCTAACATTTAAATTGTTTCATGTCTAGTTCGTTTTGTTGTTAGGGTTGCGTGCACGTGTCTGACATTTAAATGGCTTTATATATAGTTCGTTTTGTTGTGTTAGGGTTGCGTACCTGACATTTAAATGGCTTTATATATAGTTCGTTTTGTTGTTAGGGTTGCGTACCTGACATTTAAATGGTTTCATGTATAGTTCGTTTTGTTGTTAGGGTTGCGTGCATGTGTCTGACATTTAAATGGCTTCATGTATAGTTCGTTTTGTTGTGTTAGGGTTGCGTACCTGACATTTAAATGGTTTCATGTATAGTTCGTTTTGTTGTTAGGGTTGCGTGCACGTGTCTGACATTTAAATGGCTTCATGTATAGTTCGTTTTGTTGTGTTTGGGTTGCGTACCTGACATTTAAATGGCTTCATATATAGTTCGTTTTGTTGTGTTAGGGTTGTGTGTCTAACATTTAAATGGTTTCATGTATAGTTCGTTTTGTTGTTAGGGTTGCGTGCATGTGTCTGACATTTAAATGGCTTTATATATAGTTCGTTTTGTTGTGTTAGGGTTGCGTACCTGACATTTAAATGGCTTTATATATAGTTCGTTTTGTTGTTAGGGTTGCGTACCTGACATTTAAATGGTTTCATGTATAGTTCGTTTTGTTGTTAGGGTTGCGTGCACGTGTCTGACATTTAAATGGTTTCATGTATAGTTCGTTTTGTTGTTAGGGTTGCGTGCATGTGTCTGACATTTAAATGGTTTCATGTATAGTTCGTTTTGTTGTGTTAGGGTTGCGTACCTGACATTTAAATGGTTTCATGTATAGTTCGTTTTGTTGTTAGGGTTGCGTGCACGTGTCTGACATTTAAATGGCTTCATGTATAGTTCGTTTTGTTGTGTTAGGGTTGCGTACCTGACATTTAAATGGTTTCATGTATAGTTCGTTTTGTTGTGTTAGGGTTGCGTGCACGTGTCTGACATTTAAATGGTTTCATGTATAGTTCGTTTTGTTGTTAGGGTTGCGTGCACGTGTCTGACATTTAAATGGCTTCATGTATAGTTCGTTTTGTTGTGTTAGGGTTGCGTGCACGTGTCTGACATTTAAATGGTTTCATGTATAGTTCGTTTTGTTGTTAGGGTTGCGTGTCTGACATTTAAATGGCTTCATGTATAGTTCGTTTTGTTGTGTTAGGGTTGCGTACCTGACATTTAAATGGTTTCATGTATAGTTCGTTTTGTTGTGTTAGGGTTGCGTGCACGTGTCTGACATTTAAATGGCTTCATGTATAGTTCGTTTTGTTGTGTTAGGGTTGCGTGCACGTGTCTGACATTTAAATGGTTTCATGTATAGTTCGTTTTGTTGTTAGGGTTGCGTACCTGACATTTAAATGGTTTCATGTATAGTTCGTTTTGTTGTGTTAGGGTTGCGTGCACGTGTCTGACATTTAAATGGTTTCATGTATAGTTCGTTTTGTTGTTAGGGGTTGCGTACCTGACATTTAAATGGTTTCATGTATAGTTCGTTTTGTTGTGTTAGGGTTGCGTGTCTGACATTTAAATGGTTTCATGTATAGTTCGTTTTGTTGTTAGGGTTGCGTACCTGACATTTAAATGGTTTCATGTATAGTTCGTTTTGTTGTGTTAGGGTTGCGTGCACGTGTCTGACATTTAAATGGCTTCATGTATAGTTCGTTTTGTTGTGTTAGGGTTGCGTACCTGACATTTAAATGGTTTCATGTATAGTTCGTTTTGTTGTGTTAGGGTTGCGTGCACGTGTCTGACATTTAAATGGTTTCATGTATAGTTCGTTTTGTTGTTAGGGTTGCGTACCTGACATTTAAATGGTTTCATGTATAGTTCGTTTTGTTGTGTTAGGGTTGCGTGCACGTGTCTGACATTTAAATGGTTTCATGTATAGTTCGTTTTGTTGTGTTAGGGTTGCGTGCACGTGTCTGACATTTAAATGGTTTCATGTATAGTTCGTTTTTGTTGTTAGGGTTGCGTGCACGTGTCTGACATTTAAATGGCTTTATATATAGTTCGTTTTGTTGTGTTAGGGTTGCGTACCTGACATTTAAATGGTTTCATGTATAGTTCGTTTTGTTGTTGTGTTAGGGTTGCGTGCACGTGTCTGACATTTAAATGGTTTCATGTATAGTTCGTTTTGTTGTTAGGGTTGCGTGCATGTGTCTGACATTTAAATGGTTTCATGTATAGTTCGTTTTGTTGTTAGGGTTGCGTACCTGACATTTAAATGGTTTCATGTATAGTTCGTTTTGTTGTTAGGGTTGCGTGCATGTGTCTGACATTTAAATGGCTTCATATATAGTTCGTTTTGTTGTGTTAGGGTTGCGTGTCTGACATTTAAATGGTTTCATGTATAGTTCGTTTTGTTGTTAGGGTTGCGTGCACGTGTCTGACATTTAAATGGCTTTATATACAGTTCGTTTTGTTGTGTTAGGGTTGCGTGTCTGACATGTCTGACATTTAAATGGTTTCATGTATAGTTCGTTTTGTTGTTAGGGTTGCGTGCACGTGTCTGACATTTAAATGGCTTTATATATAGTTCGTTTTGTTGTGTTAGGGTTGCGTACCTGACATTTAAATGGCTTAATTCTCATGCAGTCAGTGTTTCAGTGATAGCTTGATTTATCTTCTGAGAAAGGAGAGCATTCCTTTCACATTTAAAAAAATAAATCTTATCATGGCTTCGTGTAGTTACATTCCATTCGTTTCATTTTATTCCTAGATTTTACTGCCAGATTTAACAGAGATTGTTGTCTAGGTTGTTTAGAATGCCTGACATTGAAATGGGTTCTTGGTTTGATCCATGACATTTGAATAATTACATGATACTCAACGATGCTTTACAGAAATTAGCAGTGCTCAGATGATAACCATGATTATTATTATTATTATTATTATTATTATTATTATTATTATTATTATTATTATTATTATTATTATTATTATATTATTATTATTATTATTATTATTATTAATAATAATTATAATATATGATGATGATGACGATTATTATTATTATCATCATCGTCATCATCAATTCAATCAAATCGCTAAGGTACCTAGGGAGGTCTGGACTGTCGAGTATACCTTACATTTAAATGGCTTTTTAATTTGTTTCTTATTATATTTTATCGATTGTTCAGATAATCGTTTATAAATTCATGCAAGGACACTTAATATAAGGGTGCTCAAGTTGGTCTAGGAAATCTTACGTACAATTAAATGGCTTCTCAGTTGATTTCATTTGTTGACTATTTAATTAGTTATTATAAGTTGGGATTGAACGGTACTTTAGAGTCAGGAGTGCGCGGTGCGAACTTACATTGGAATGGCTTCTTGGTTTGTTTGATGACTTTTTTTATTAAACTTCAGTGATTATTTAAGTTGAACAGTGCTTTAGAATAATTTGGAGCTCGAGAGATGAGATCGAGCTTACATTGGAATGGCTTCTTGGTTTGAAATAGTTACGTTCGAAGTTGAGCAGTGCATAATTTCGAATAATCATGCTGGAAAAATGAGATCGAGCTTACATTGGAATGGCTTCTTGTCGGTTCTGTTTCAATTCTTTCATTAAACTTCATTAAATTACTTTCGACGGAAATGAGCGGTGCTCCAGGGCGATCGCGGTTACTCTACAATGGCTTCCACTGAGTTCGCTTCCTCTTACAGTTATCAATACTGAACTGACAATAACTTCATTAAAACGCACAATCTTGCCATGCACGGTACCCTTAGCATCTATATGGCTTCCCTATTCTATCTCTGTCATAGCAATCACAGTAGATCAGTAACAGTAGGCCGTGTTTCCGTCTACGGACGTGCTTGACGACATGTTGTCTCTACTCATGATACTTTTAGTGCTAGAGTACTTAGTGCTATTAAAGCATAGTAGGGCATATCAAGATTTTTTTAATTTTCAATTGAAAGGTCTCAGATAACACTTGTAATCAGTTCGATGCGAGCCGAGACGCACGGCAAGCTGAAGTGAACGTTTTAGGCTATGACTTTCGAAACGACGGGCTTTTTTCCTTTCCTTATCTATACCGTTCTTCCATCTTCTTTTTCGTCCTCCTTTTCTTTCATTTTAAAATATAAGCTGTTGATTGTGTGCGACTGAAACTCATGCACTGATGTGCGGCCTTCTTCAAGCGGCAAACATTCTAAGTTGAACTGATTTGGTAACCAAAAGTAAAACTCCCAATTTCTCTAAGGTTTCTCTACGGTTCTTTATTTCGAAGAGAACGGCGAACTCTATTCAAAGTGATTGACTATGTAACCGAGTGCAAAAATGATCAGTTCTCAAAGTCCACTCAAACTGATTGTCATTTCAAGCCATGATGTAAATCCCCGCAAAACAGCCATCACTGCATGAACATATATCAGTAAAATAATAACAATAACAATCGTCATTGAGGAGGCTTCACAGCTCATTTGGTTAGAGTATATATCGCACTGGCATTGCAAAGTTTCAGAATTGTTTTTTTTTGCGTGGATAGTTGCTATTTTATTCTTATATTTCTATTCTTTAATGTACCTAATTTTATAGCTAGTAATCGTGTCAACCAACCAACAATGTATACGGTTATATATACCTAGACAAATTAAAATATGACTGGTAAACCCGTTGCTGTTTACACGCGCTATATTATAGTATACATGCATCTGTCAGATGATCAAATTCACTTTGAAGCTGAGCTCGCATCGCGCGGTCTATTGAGTCGCCATCTCTTATCTGAAGCATTTGTATACTGTCACCTTCCTAGATGCGGCAGATCTACTAGGAGTTTATACTTCCTGAGTATACACAAGGTATTAATAGACCTCTTTTTCCTTGGTACTTCATTGGTTATTTCACAAGCATGATTCCAGTGTTCTGCTATATAAGGAGTAACCACTTAGAGCTGGTGAAGCAATTGTTCTGAGAATCGTAGGTCTAGCTGGACATTTATACAACCCGATACAAGTACAATACTGATGTAAGTAGACTAGCTACGAAATGTTTCTAAGAACTGACATATAAATATATAATTGCTTTCATTCTTCGGTAGTTTCAATAGGCCGAGGCGCATAGCAATTGAAGCTAATTGAGAACGTAATATAGCCTTTTTCTTGCTGCAGGCATGAATTGAACTTACATTATATAATAATTATTGATGTTCCTTTTAGCTATAGGTTTAATTTGTACTAATGATTATTAGGAGAAGCATATGGGAAATACCGTCTTGAATAACAGGAATGAACACGACTTTGAACGAAAAAGAAATTGACCACAAGAAACAGAATTTAAAATAATTAAAAAATGGTTAACGGTAAATATTATTATAATTAATGGGTTTTGTAAATAAAAAAAGTGAACAGCGACCGCCGTCAGTAGCCAAGCGTAGTACAGTTTTGACCTCATTTTGTGTAATATTAGATTGTTATTATATTATTCCTACTTTATGATTCTTTTATGTTATTCTAGTTAGTTTTACTATCCAAACGCATCATGTATTTGCTCTCTCTCTCTCTCTCGTTCTGAATTTAATAGCACTGAAGACCTGAACTTATACTGTATATCAAATGGCGAAAGTACTAAAAGTAATGAATATCGTTGTAAACACGTTTTGGAGATGGTACGGTTCGTGCCGCGTGCGGTGACCGTGCCGTGTTCAAGTATTCTGATTGGTTGAGCAATGAGTTTGCGCGCTGTGATTGGTTGAATAGATGTCTTTGTTTTCGTATTGTGGCCGTCGGCTCCGTGCCGTAGGCTTAATAATAATCATAATAATCATAAGTTCTTATATAGGTTTCCATCTCATACGAAAACAACTCTCATGCGCCGGGCTTTCAGTGGCGAGCCAACTAAAGCAGCTATATTGGATTACTTATAGAATAGATGCATTTATGTCGCACTTAGGCAGCTAAAGAACCAGAGTACGTAAATAATGTATACAGCTATTTCAAAAAACGTTGAATACTGAATACTGCATACTGAATAGTGCATTCCAAGACCAAAGGGCATTGTGGGCCTCGTTATTTTGAAATATATAATGAAAGTAAATTTACAGCGATTTGCTCGCCATATGGAGCTAGTATATTGTTTATGATGGAATACACAAAAAATAAAATAAATTACTGATTATTATTTATATTACTTTAGACAATATTACACGAGCCCCAAAATGCATTTCGGTCTTGGAATACACTATTTAGAATGCAGTATTCAGCATCAACGTTTTTTGAAATATAGCTGTATATGTCAACTTAGAAATTAGTTGAAGTCCACATTTGGGACAGAAATGCTTCTACAATGCTTCAGACCGACCGACCGACCGACCGACCGACCGACCGACCGACCGACCGACCGACCGACCGACCGACCGACCGACCGACCGACCGACCGACCGACCGACCGACCGACCGACCGACCGACCGACCGACCGACCGACCGACCGACCGACGACCGACCGACCGACCGACCGACCGACCGACCGACCGACCGACCGACCGACCGACCGACCGACCGACCGACCGACCGACCGACCGACCGACCGACCGACCGACCGACCGACCGACCGACCGACCGACCGACCGACCGACCGACCGACCGACCGACCGACCGACCGACCGACCGACGACCGACCGACCGACCGACCGACCGACCGACCGACCGACCGACCGACCGACCGACCGACCGACCGACCGACCGACCGACCGACCGACCGACCGACCGACCGACCGACCGACCGACCGACCGACCGACCGACCGACCGACCGACCGACCGACCGACCGACCGACCGACCGACCGACCGACCGACCGACCGACCGACCGACCGACCGACCGACCGACCGACCGACCGACCGACCGACCGACCGACCGACCGACCGACCGACCGACCGACCGACCGACCGACCGACGACCGACCGACCGACCGACCGACCGACCGACCGACCGACCGACCGACCGACCGACCGACCGACCGACCGACCGACCGACCGACCGACCGACCGACCGACCGACCGACCGACCGACCGACCGACCGACCGACCGACCGACCGACCGACCGACCGACCGACCGACCGACCGACCGACCGACCGACCGACCGACCGACCGACCGACCGACCGACCGACCGACCGACCGACCGACCGACCGACCGACCGACCGACCGACCCGACCGACCGACCGACCGACCGACCGACCGACCGACCGACCGACCGACCGACCGACCGACCGACCGACCGACCGACCGACCGACCGACCGACCGACCGACCGACCGACCGACCGACCGACCGACCGACCGACCGACCGACCGACCGACCGACCGACCGACCGACCGACCGAACAACCAATCAATTCCTGATACTCGCTAGGGCAGGTCCAGGTCATGGTTGCTAGGGGGACGCCGATTTAATTGACATAAAAATAAATCGTAATTTTGATCAGTCCAACCCCGATAACTTCAATTTGATCCACGCTGCTTTGCAAAAACTTCATAATATAATAACCGTGTTTAAAAAGTGCTGCGTGGTCTAAAATATTTCGAGACACCTTATATAAACTCTTTGTGTGTTGCTTCTAAACTGACGAATATAAAATTTATGCACCGACTTTGAGGCACAATCTGTTCGATTCAATAATCGTCTGCTAGATTCTAAGGGTACCTACATAGAAGATAACTTTCCTTGAGTGTGAAACATGGATAATCAGCTTTTCAAACGAGATTATGAATTAGATTGCGTTGTGAATTATTCTATCACAAGTCTAGTGGATATTCATGTATGTGATCTGCGGTACTGATTAATTACTCAAAGCTATTACTATATTTGATGATAAAACATTGCGACAATAAGGTAGCAGAAATAGTATAATTCATAGGACAAAACTATATATCAAAATATATACAATAAAAGATCAAAAAGACGACTATCAGATTACTATATGTTGTATAATACCTAGGTAATTTCCATCATATCCTATTAGGAAAGTTGTAGTATTCAATTTTAGATATCCACATGATCGTTTGAAAGGAATTGCGTTCAAATCGTGCAGAATTTCTCCGTCTTTATTTATTTTTCATTGTACGTATTGTATATTGATTCTGAGTGTTTTGCATTTCCTTGTGTGTTTTTATGATTATGTGTCTGCATGATTGTTTGCTTGTTTGCTGGCTTGTTTGCATGGCTGTCTGGCTGTATGTCGGCTATAATTCTTGTTTGTTGATATGTTTAGTCGCTTGCCTATATATCTTTAATTTTTTGTTTTGTATCAGTGATCTTCTCACTTCTTGTTGTAACATGTTGGACATCTCTCGTTTGTTCGGTCGTTTCCTCTTGCAACGTACTTCTTGCGTTTGTTTGCAAGCTCGTTTGTCGACTCATTCAATCGTTCGTTAAACCATTTCGGTTTGTTGGTTTGATTGTTTACAACATTAGTCAGTTTGTTTCTTCGTCTGTGGATCATTCATTCTTAGCCTTTGCCTATTCTATGGTTGTCATGGTGACAACTTAATTCGTTAGAAATCTTATCATAATTTCCTTTTCACTGTTGTCTGGCTCGAGAACAATGACTTAATTCGTTCACTTCTAACGAAGATCATCACCGTAAGGCCGCCACACAACAAAGCGAGCTGTGCCACGATTTTATATTCATTGCAGAGTAGATTTTGGCTCGAAAACAAAAAAGAAAAAAGATCGATAATCACGTGACTATGAAACGCCATGATATGACGTCATAACTTATACAATCTTTTTTTCTTATTCACTCGCTTCGTTCGTGATTTTCTTCACAATCACTTATCAAGGCAGTCAGCGAACAGAAGAACACAATGATTGCATAATGATTCGTAATTCACTGGGGATGATGGTATCTCCCGTCCTAAAGGACCAGATAGGTACACAATACACCGACAGGAAGGCCTCGATCTGATTAGCGAAACATCGACGTATTTTCATGTAAATGTAGAAGATCGTACATACTATCGCGGCGAAGACAAATAGCAGAAACGTGTCGGAAGGCAGGGAAGCTTATGTTTAAAGAAACTGCTACAAAATTAGGTAAGAAATGAAACCCGCTTAACCAGCTAAAATTGTCGTAACTACGTTAACTCGATTCTATCCCAGCGCTGACACCATGTCGTGATGCGGCCGTTCCCATGAGTAACTTTCACCACTTATTCTATGTACCTGAAAGACTGAGTTGGAGATTTCCTGGGATTAGACAATTTAGAACACTTCTAAGGCTTTTAATCGATGTCGATTGGAAACATTTATAAATGTTAAGAAATAGCACGATAACTTTGAAACAAGACATGTTTCGACAGTGCGTACTGCCGAAACATTTATAAGGATTCACGGCCGGGATGATCAGTTTTTTCGGTATGTTTTATATTCTGTGGATTTAAGCTGGTAATACTAACGTCACTAAGGGCATTTATTATCACACTCTTGAGAGACAATCAATGTGATTAGTGTGTTTGTAGTAACTGATGAATTACCAAGTGTTAGGCTATGGCTGGTGTTAGTTTGTATTGCTATGCTTTTCGATTTTTCTTGTGTTTTTATGTTAATCGTTGCATGCGTTCAGTTTCTTACTTGTTTCTGCATGTTTACTTTCTTCGTATTTTCTTTCATTCCTTTCTTTCTTTCTTTCTTTCCTTTCTTTTTTTCCTTTTCAGTTCTCTTTCTGTTTTTCCTTTCTTTATTTTTCCCTTTCTTCCTTCCTTTCTCTCTAGCCCTTCTCTTCCTTCTTTCTTTATTGTTTTCCTGTTTTCTTCGTTTCTCTCTGTCTTGTTTTCTTTCTTTCTTTCTTTTCAGTCTTTCTTTCTCTCTTCTCTTCCTTCTTTCTGTCCTGTTTTCTTCGTTTCTCTCTCTTGTTTTCTTTCTTTTCGTTAGTTCTGTCGTTCGTTCGTTCTTTCTTTCTTTCTTTCTTTCTTTTTTTTCTTTCATATATCGTTCTATTATACTTAATTGTTTACTACTAAGCTATACACCACTGATGTTCAGTTACACCATGCTAGGCATTTTTGTGAATACAAGCGGCGCCCTCGACACGTATACAATTCAACAGTGTCATTCAACTCAAGCAATGTTAACAGGAGAGTTTTAATCAGTAAGTTCCAGAGCTAGCAAAACGTGAGACTTATTAAACCGTATCACAACACAAACCGGAACAACTTTCTCTATCATGACGCACCGCCAGTATTCATGTCCAAAACTTGACATTGTACATGTTTAACAAGCAACTCTGTGTACATTTAATTATATATCTGCAAAATTGAACTAGCACGCTACTCAACAATTTCAGATCGAGTTCTATTTCGATAATGACGAATACCAACGAACATAGCTTTGATCGGTAGTCATATTGACCACCGAAGCTGACGCAAGCAGACCGACAAAGTTCTATACAAAGTTCTGTCTATCGCTATTATGTTCTCTATATTGTATTAACTGATATAATTTGAATTCTATGATCTATATATATTATATATATATGAACAGTATAACTTCCTGCAATTTTTTTTACGAACCTTATTCACAATTCACTAGGTGATATAAGATTACACTATACTCAATCTACTACTCAGTCAATATTCTTATATTGGAAACGGCATATATTTTTCATTTCCTACTGATAAGCCAGTGTTGTTTGAGGGGTTTCCTCCGTTAATTCATTTGTTGTCAGTACGTTGAGTGAGACTGGCGCCGATACTGGCCCTTTGAGGGCTCGAATAGCAAAGTTAGATATTTGGAGATAATTAATCAGTGAACGAGATCGGAAAACTCATCGAACACCCGTGATATGGGTAATGAAATGTTTGATGCCGTGAATGATTTAAACAAATGAGATGTCGGGTGAACAAAGAGGCACACAACTCTAGCTGTCTGCAAATAACTGCCTACCGATATACACCGAGATATCAGTGAACTGCAATATTGTGCCATTGTTCGTCAAAGCATTTTTCTATTCTGTCAGAAAAGACCTCTTAATATTCAGTTGCAATTGGAATGAAGCTGAAGGGGGTTTGGTTGTTCTTGTCATGACATATTTTCTGTTGCTTTGCGCCGGAGGCAAAGTGATATAACTTATTGAATCGCTCAGCATTGCAAATGGCAGTGCAGTTTTGTCTATGTTACGCACTCCAACGCGTCAAGACGAGAGCCAGTCAGTCTGTCTTTCCTTTTTTGTTGTTGTTGTTTTGCGGCTTCAAAGGCCGTTCGTATCTTTTTTCAGTATTCGAAACGTCTTGAAAAACATATTTTCTTTGCTTAGAAAGCCGATTTAAAAAAAACATGTCAATTCTGTCGGTCATTCAACTGAAAGAACCATGAAATAAATGAGTTTCTGACAATTTGCCGATACATTTTTCATGTGTGAATTTGGCCTAGTGGATGTCAAACTCGTACCCAGTCTCTTATCTTAAACCGCGCTATAAAAGGGAATGGACCTCCTTCATTTCACACCTTTCCAGTTCAAATATGCATGGTGTCTTCACGCTCAGTGTCAAATGAAGTTTCATTGTCTTGTATTATCAATACTCGAGTTGTTTAGTACCGCTGTACTCCTTGACAGCAGACGCATGTATGTAGGGTTAGCCTCGAGTCAGTGTAAATTATTCACAAATACCAACGAGAATGCGAACAAATATTGTTGACAGTGGACGATAGAACACCTCCAGTCAGAGAGTAAGCCATGGAATTATAAAATAATGTTTCTATCGTCCAATGTCAACAACATTTGCTCGCGTTCTCGTTTGTGAATAATTTACACTGACTCGAGGCTAACCTTGCATACATGCCTCTGCTGTCTGAATTTACAGCGGTATCTGTGAACTCGAAAGGGGATTATTGCTTGATATCAACAGCTGTTAAAAGTCCTTTCATCTCATTATTTACCTTCGACTAACGGGCAAACACTACTCTCCATGTGCTATCTGCAAGCAGAGAGTATTCTAGTGAAAAGGTGCAATTCAGCTGATGAAAATTCCTCGCGAGACCGGAAATGACGTCTATTGATATCAAGCAACACACATGGCTTATTTGCTTATCATTTCTTTGGCCTTCTTTCGGAACTAACCTGATTGTCCTTCGTATTCATCTTTTGCAAGGGCGGGCCTTAATTCCGTTTTAGTATAGTCATATTGTCGTTGGTAATTACTTCGGCGGAATAGAACAGAATTCGTGCTATATCAGAACCAGACGCCACTTTGAAATGCCCCAGGCGTAGCCTCATTTCCATGCAGCTCATAACTATTCATGATCTGAGAGACCATCCATAAAAACCAATAGGCGATTTTCATGATGGCGTCATATGACTACAAGTACCAGAATGCATTGGAAATTTTCTTTCTTATTCAGATTTTTATTCCCTCATGAGAATAGTAAAGTGCAATTTAGAAAAGCTTGAAAACTAAATAACTAATTAGTACTGAATAGCACTAATGAAACAATAGAAAACAATAGAAATCACCTCTATTTAGTACTATTTAAAGTTAGTAACGCTTTCACGCTTTTCTAAATTGCACTCTAAGACAATACTCCAGTTTCGAGTTGTTAAGCGACGACCGCTGTCCTTGACAAAAGACGCATTTGCTCAGGCTTAGCCTCAATTCAGTGTAAATTTTTCACAAATACCGACGAGAACGCGAAAAAGTGTTGCTGATTCAACAATAGAAACCATTTTTAATTGCACGGGTTATTCTCTGGATTGAGGCTAAGCCTGAGCAAACGCGTCTTTTGTCAAGGAGTACAGCGGTGTCTAAACAAACCAGATGGGGTTGTAATACGTATTCCATATATGGTAAAAGCGTGCAAGCGAATAGCGGCCCCTAACAAGCGAATAGCGGCCCCTAACAAGCGTATAGCGGCCCCTAACAAGCGAATAGCGGCCCCAATTTGGTTAATAGGTATTTGCAATGCAAAATATTTTCAAAAGCTAGAAAAAATGCAGAGTTTGGCAGCGTAATCCCTCGTGGTCAAGTGCGTTTTAAAAAGCGGAGGGTTAGGTTTAGGATTAGGGATGGGGCAGACTATAAAGTGATTAATTTGATGATTCGAGTTTCAGATTTGATATAAAGTTTTAAAAGGTTAAGAAGTTTTTAATAATCGGATGAAAAATAATTATAAGTCCAATCCTAGGAAATAAAAAAGGGTCCGCCATTCGCTTGTTAAGTGCTTCTATTCGCTTGTTAGGGGCCGCTATACGCTCGTACCATATATGGAATACGTATTACAACCCCGACTCAAACAAACTCGAAACGGGAGTATTGGTGCTAATTATCTAACAAAAGAAAACGGGTAAAGCATTCTGGTACTTGTAGTCATATGACTCCATCATGAAAATCGCCTATTGGCAAATTATGACTCGGGCATTCCACAAGAAGCCCGAGTAAGAAATAGTTTTTTACCACAACTAGTCAGTTTCTCGCTCTCTGATTGGCTTAGAGCCGTGGTAAATAAGAGTACATACCACGGAAATTGCGTGTTCGCTCGCGCACGGAGCTAGCGCGCTTGAATCAGTTTTTCTTTCAAAATTTCTCGGCGTTTTCGGATGTTTTCTCCGTCTGTTGTGGTAAAAAACAAATTTACGATAGTTTCTTGTGGTATGTCCTCTTATTTACCACGGTTGGCGCCATCCCATCTCAAGAAGCCCGAGTAACAAATAGTTTCAACAGATGGTGGGTGGTTTGCCGAGATCGACCACTAATCGTGATATAATGAATTGTACGAGAGGATGGATTAAAAGAGTTGATGTTGTGATATCATTATGTCCTAATCATGCGAACTTGCGGTCGGTTGATGTGCTAAAGGGACCACAGTAGGACGACCATAGCTATATTAACTATGGCTAAACAAAGAGCCGTGTGTGCGCAAACTGACACATCGTAAAACGCCTCCCAGAAAGAAGCATAGTTCACCCCATCAGATCTTCACTATTTTCTTGTTAAAAAATAATGGACGTCTGTGCAGCGAGTGATACATGTTGTGTTCTTTCTTTTCCAGCTCAATCAGTCGATCATCTGACGAAAGGCAAAGCTCATCGGCATCAAGATTAACAAGTTAAATCGAAAAGCCAATTACAACTGAGAGTCGCTGGTTATTCAAAGCAGGACTCAGTACAGCTCAAGACTCGGAAATAACAAGCTGTTAGCTCTCAACATATACATAAGGGCGAACTGCACAGATTCGTCCAAAGAAAATTTAACCAAAAACTGTGCTGTTTGCTAAGCTCGACGAGTATTTGTCCAACACAAGGAAGAGTCGCTAAGGAAGAGGGTCATTGCTGGACTATATAGTTGGCCTTTAATTTAGCTGTCAAATAGTGTCCACTGCTCAAGAAGCGATGGCACTAATAACAAATCAAACGTTGGATATAATACCTGCGACGACGACAGTACAGGCACCTCACGAGACAGTGGAATTTAAAATCATCAAAATCATCTGCTATTGCATCATATTGTTGTGCAGTACTGTTGGAAACGGCCTCGTCATCCACGTCATCAAGTATACAGAACGAATGCGAACACCATCAAATATCTTAATCTTGAACCTTGCCGTTTGTGACCTAGTCACACCTCTTCTCAGCATCCCGTTTGATTTCGCTCTAGAAGAGAATAACTACAACTGGATGTATGGTGGGTTTATGTGTAAGATTCTGTGGCCCGGAGTCACTCTCTCGACAACGTCATCATCGCTTACGTTGGCCGCAATTTCATTCGACCGCTACCGAGTTATCATGCATCCTTTTAAGTCCAAACTTAGTATGGCTAATGTGAAGATCATCATCGCTGCGATACACACGTGCTCCGTCTTCGTCGTTACGCCATATATTTATGTTCTTCGTCTAAAAGGGAACGATTGCAGCGAGGCGTGGGCAGGGGAAGCGTATAGACAGGCTTACACCATGTTCTTATTCCTGATCCAGTATTGCATTCCTCTGGTCTTTATGACCGCTATGTATACCATGACACTAAAGAGTCTCTACTCAGCGTCGGTCAAGACATGGGTCATGAGGAAAGACCACGTGGATGAGCAACCAATCACAGGCAGCCTAGACAGTGACGTGTCCACCGCGAGCCCTGAAAACAACAACTCAGCGGATTCCCACAAGAAAAGGAACAAATGGAAGCTTCTGCCGATGAATCCTCAAGGAACCAGCGAGGCCAACCGACGAGCCACCAAGATGTTTATCGTGATAGTGATTGTGTTTGCTACGTGTATGTTCCCCAACCAAGTGGTTTGGTTATGGGCGGAGTTTGGAAACGGCTACTCACATGAAAGACATAAGATCGTGTTAATCATCTGTTGGATTTTCACCTACTCGAATAGTGTCTGTAACTCTGTGATATACGCCATGTTTAGCAGTGACTTTCGTAAGGGGTTCTATGCTGCTTATGGCAAACTATGCTGTAGGACAGTCGATGAGTACGAGGTCAATCCACGAGCGTGACGTCATGCGAAAATTATGCATTGGATGATGACGTCATGCTTTGTCCAATCATCGCATCAGTTTGTAGGCGTTGGTTTTGTCAGTACTCAGTAGAGGAGCCCGATAGCTATATATATATATATATATAGCTCAGTTCAAAAATAAAAATTGGCAATTGAAGAAACTCCGATCCTAGTACAACCCGCAAATCTAAATAAATCCCGAGCGGTCGTTGTTTGTAGGCTGGTTTTGTCATTGATGAGCCCGCGATAGCTCGGTTTAAAAATGATAATTGGTTGAAGAAACTCCCTCAATTCGCCATGTTCTTATCGAGCAGGAACCTGGATGCGAGTTGTGACCGCAAAGCATCTATGGATTATTTGAAAGGAAAACCAAACCATAATATTTCAGTATTCTAGAGTATTGGAGGTGGGATGCATTTCTAAAGCTATCTGTGCAGCCAGGAACACCACAGTTATAGTAAGAACTCTCATATACTATTTCTTTACAAAATGGCGACTTTGTCCCTTCAAACAATCCATAGATGCTTTGCGGTCGAAACTCGAACCCAGGTTCCCGCTCGATTGGAACACGGCGAACATGATCACACGTGATCTATGTGAGACAGATTATGTTTGGTGCATCTAAGACAAGTTGAATCACATGAGAATCTCGCCGATTACAAACTGAGAATGTCTGATCAGTTTCTCATCTAAATACATAACAGTTAAACGTTGGCGGTTAAAACGTCCCACGCCCTCGAAAGGAATCATGGGTATTATGATTTTTGCTGCTTATACATTGCTGGTTTGCACGTGACGTCATGGCGGCCATGTTGGATCCCGATAACATAGCATTCCTGTTAGTACTTTATATCTCCAACCTATACAATGGGCGTCAAAATTAGTTGAGACACTTTTTCATGTGGTTCAAAAAACGTGTGTTTTTCTTACAAGTTATTATGGGTGCGAATATCTTCCCCTCCCCCATTACACAATGTTGTTTAGAGCAATAATGCGTTTGGGTGACATGTAGGCATGATTCAACATTGGAAGGGGGAGAGGGGTTTTTCAAGATATTTCGTCGAACATTTAAGAAATGATGTGTTGCAACTGAGTTTCACCACGTACGGAATCGTACAAAATGATAAGTGTCTCAACAAGTATGACGTGCATTGTAGCCCAGCAGTAGACTCGTTTCCGTATGAGTGGAAAACCTGAGGCACAGCCAGCCATATAAGGTCACGGTACGGAATCGAAGACATATTCAACCAATCACAGCGCGCAAAATCATTGTCCAACCGATCGGAATATTTGGACATGGCACGGTCACCACACCGCGGTCGCCACACGGCACGAACCGTACCGCAACTACTTCCCACTCGTACGAAACTGAACGACTCTATATATAACGCTTGTCATGAATGGCAAATGCACTGAGCCGAATATTCCATACGCTAGTTTTTAAAGATTAGTACTGAATCAACTTGAATTATATACTTTTCCTAAATAAAAGTAATATAGAAGATCTTTTGAAAATTGTAGCAACAGCGAGGTATCTGTGCATTTTTGCTTTTTGAATTCGAAGAGCTTTCCAAAAACGTAACACATTGAAGATAGTACTACTGATAGTGTTATATCTATTGTTTTCTATTGTTTCATCAGTGCTAGTTAGTACTAATTAGTTAGTACTGTTTCACGGATAGTAATGTTTGCACGATAATTATTACTTATGCTTAATTGTGTGAAATTCTTTCAATAAACAAATTCTGATCTTTATGCCTTCCAGTACAATCACTACATTTGTGATAAACCTATGCCAATAAACTACATGTACTCGCCCTTGAGTCACAACGGTACGATGACCCCAAGGATTCATGGGAGTTCCTACTTACCAAATCTTTCTACTCGAATTCTGAGAGAGAAAGTTCAGCCAACTCATTTTGAAAAGTTACTTGAATTTGCTTCACAGCAATGTTCTTGTTTATAGTACAAGACGTTCATGAAGAACATAATAATAATAATAATCTTTATTTTAAGTGGGTATACAAATACAGCAATACAATAATACTGGTTCCAATTTGGCCCACTAGATACAAATACTAAAACTCCATGATCCTTCAGGATCGCACCTTTCACACTTTTTGTGCGACTAATGTTTACATGAGAGAGGGATAACCCCAGCGCTAGGATCTTCCTAGCAATATGGACAACTATACATTTATTCGCATTTCACATGATTAAATGGCAACATACATTGGATGCGTTACTGGTTGCGTTACTAGTTGCGTTACTGGTTGCGTTACTGGTTGCGTTACTGGTTGCGTTACTGGTTGCGTTACTAGGTTCGTTAGCATATTTTAATCATTAAAATGATTGCTAAAAGATTCTGAGCAGCCACAACAAATAGAAATCTCGAAAAACCAGTTTTGACATAATCATATGTTGATAGTAACGTCATCACCGATAAGAAAGAACGGAGCCCAGAACATTGGATCACTGTACCTTGGTATATCTCTCATATCTTTCATGGCTTGTTGTAGGCTCTTACTTGCACTCTCACCTTCTTTCAAATGCTTGTAGAACTTTTCCATAAAGATCATGGTAGCTTCGTCAGCAATGGCCCACAGTGACGCTACCACAGCACGGGCTCCTGCAGCAAGGAAGGCTCGACTCATTCCAACTACTCCTTCTGCCTTCACATCACCACGACCACTATGGCAGCAGCTCAGCACAACCAGTTGAGGATGAACACCACTTTCCTGGACGTCTTTCATTGTCAGGATATAATCTTGTTCGTTGGGTAGGCTACCAGTTGTAGATGGTGTCAGGAATATCTCTCCATCCGTGGTCCCATGTGCTGCAAAGTGGATGATAGCCACGCCCTCTCGTAGATTTTGTTTGATGGCCTCTTTGGTTGCTTGCGGTCCTATGAATGGCTTGACACCAAGCAATTCACCGATCATTTGAGCTTCTTTTTCTGCGCACGGAAGACCGGGGATCACTCTTTCGCTTCCTCTGAACATTACTTTACCAACTTGAGGATTTCCAATAATCAGGGCGCCTGTCTTGCTGTGAAAATCTGCTGGACTTTCCTGCAGCGCCTTCAATGACGTCAGTGACGGTGCAAGACGAATGCGCTTTGTTTCAGACAGGAATGATCCAGTGTCTGGGTCTTTCAGCGCTGCAAATGGCACATTGAATAACGGTCCATCAGGGATGATGACAATCTCCTCTTTGGTGAGTTTGTGCAACACTGGAGATATCAAAGCTTTAAATAAACATTCAAGTGGTCTTGCGTAGTCGTCGTCGTACAGATCTTCTTCTAGTACGTTTCTTTGCTGGATGCTTTCAGGCAATGATGGACTACTCTCTGATGCATCGACTTCGTCGGGTTTCTCTTGATGCTCAACTGTGTGAATTAATCGGTCTTCAGATTGTGCTTCACCCCTGACTTTCAGGCCAAACGCACTTTTCACGATGCCAGTCAAGGCAGCCTCATCAGTGATCTGCTGATATACAGATGAGTTTCCCGGCTCTGCAACCCAAGTACACTGAGATCTTGAGTCTACTTGTAGCGTGTAGAAAACGATACATGAACGGGATGCCATTTGTTCAACTAGTTCAGTATACGGTATTGGATCATTTCTGGCGGATGTGTTGTCTTGGTTGATGCTGTATTTTGTAACTAAAAGGTCTTCAAGTGCACGTGCTCGTCCACGTTCAGACACCAAAAGTGCTTCAGTTACCTCATTTCTTTGTAAGAGTGCGTTTGTCAAATGCCTGTAATTGCTGATGAACGTTTCATCAAAAACAGAGATCTTAAATTCGTCATCTTGGATGTTATCGTACAGCCAATCGAAGCAACGCAAGCACTTCTTCAGGAATTCTATGTTCTTCAGAAGATATTTCTCTTGTCGTACGTTTTCATTCTTTATCAGGCAGTCTTTCGACCACAGTGCAAAAGCAGTGGCAAGCCTCGAGTAACATGCTGCCTCCTTTCGCTTATCCTTGATATCAACGGCCATTTTGCGTCCCTTTTCAAAATAGTCGATTGCCTGCTGGAACTCTTCTCTCTTTAAGTGGATGTTTCCCATGCCGATAACAGCTGACATTCTTGAAAGAGGATCTTTTGTCTCTTCAGAAATCTGTAAACACCGACTTTGAAATTCCATAGCCTTGTCGTAATCACCGTGTGATTCGTAAATGCTTCCCAGAGTTCCGTAAATATCGCCTTCACCTCGTTTGCTGCCAATGGCTTTATAACCATCGAGGGCTTTCTCAAACATTTCCTTGGACTCAGTAAGTTGTTTGAACCCGTAATACGCTGCTCCCAAGTTGTGATAAGCCTTGCATTCCAAGTCTTTGTTACCGATTTTCTTAGCGAGGGATAAACTCTTTCGATAGATGTCGATTGCTTCGGGTTTCTTTCCTAATAAATCATAGATTATTCCTAGGTTTACATACGACGCGGCCTCTCCTTTCTCATCTCCCGCATCTTTACATATTCTTAAATCCTCTTCATAACATTTCAGTGCCTCGGTGTACTCCCCCTGACACTTGTAAACTATGCCTAAGCCTCGATGGGCATTAGATTCTAGCTTTGCGTCGCCAATTTCTTGAGCTATTTCTAACTGCTTTTTATGAAACTTGATTGCCTTTTCATACTTGCACTGTGACCGATAAGCATTCCCCAAGTTTCCATACTCAGCTCCTTCTCCATGCGTATTGTTGATTTTTTGAGAAAGAGTAAGGCTCTTATTGTGGTACTCCACGGCCTTCTCAAAATCTGCTGTCTTGTATTGATGGTATAGTCCCAAGTCAGAATACGCAGATGCCTGACATTTGTCGTCATCTATTTCAACGGCGATTTCCAAAGCTTTTGTAGAGTATTGCAAACCCTCTTCGTATCTTTCCAAGGAAAGCAATACAGACCCCAGGTTTCGGTTCGCCCTTCCTTCTTTCCTTTTGTCGCGCATTTCCTTGGATATGTCGAGACACCTTTCATAACACCGGATGGCGTTACTATAATCATTCCGTTTTTCATGGCTAAGACCCAACATGTCGTACTCAATGTACAGCTCGCTCAGTTCAGCTTCTTTGTCTTTTAAGACGTCAATAACATTAGCAGCTGACTGCATGATAAAATTATTATTATTATAATTATAATTTGCCATTGATAATTCTGTGTAGCTGATTACCGATATACGGCCGATTGCATCGACATCATTACATCGATTTGTTAATGCCCTTAAGATTGTCTGGTAGGCCATGGTGTCTTCCTGCAGGTAGTATGAAACAATTTCAGTTCATCGAAGTTTTTCCATCGTGATGTTGCTACACACTACATAGATGTTGCCAGATGTGTTGGTTACTCTATAAGCACTGCAGGTGTTCGGCCATATACCATGCAACATCTACTTGAAATCCTTGAACGTGTCTCTGACCTTTATGGCGGGATACTCTACCTACAAATCACAATTCAACAATAACTACATAACAATATCGATCGATCATGTGGCTCGATACTGGTGACATTCTGATTGGATAGATTCATTTTATTTGTTTAATTTTGTATCATGAAAAACCCATGTGTTTGAGCCAAAAATGTTCATGGAACCCCCCTACCCCACTTAACCACAATCTTATCATCTACTGCAACTCTGCGTGGGAACAAATACAAAACACAATTCACAACCCCCCTCTTCTCATGGGCACAGCTCAAACATGTCACATGGGGAGAGGAATGCCCTGAGAGAGCTTTCACAACTACCAGATACCATCATCAAACCGGCCGATAAGGGTGGCTCTATAGTTTTATGGCCAGAACACTTGTACCTCATAGAAGCCCAACGACAACTGTCTAATACCAATCACTATTCGCCCATCAACCATAACCCTATACCAGCATTAGTACTAAACATTTCTGAATATCTACATCAATTGTTGGCAGATAAAATCATTGATTTACCTACATACAAGTATCTACTCCCTAACTCCCCATCCCGTACACCACTCTTCTACATGTTACCAAAAATCCACAAACCCGACATACCATGTAGACCTATTATTTCAGGCTGCGACTCACCTACAGAGAAACTCTCTATTTTTGTTGATCATTTTCTTAAACAATTTGTTCCTTTTATACCTTCCTACATCAAAGATACCAATGATTTCCTACGTACAATCCTTTCTATACCATCCCCACTGCCACCTGATGCACTTTTAGTCACCATTGATGTAATCTCCCTCTACACTAACATCCCCCAGGATGAAGGTATTAATGCATCTTTGAATGCTGTTTCCCTTATTCCAGCACATCTCAGACCTCCACTACATGTTTTCCGTAAGTTTCTTGAATTTATCCTCAAACAAAAAAATTTCCTATTCAATGATCAACATTATCTACAAATACTTGGAACTGCCATGGGTACCCGAATGGCACCCTCTTTTGCAAATCTTTTCCTCCACCAATTAGAACACAATATATTATCAAATACCCCTAACGACCTACACCCCCTATTATGGAAACGGTACATTGATGACGTTTTCATGATATGGACTCATGGTGAAGAGACCCTACTTGAACTTCTCCAATACATGAATACCTTCCATTCCACGATTAAATTCCAGTTTTCATTCTCCCCAACTGACATCAATTTTCTGGATACCACCATTTACCTAACCCCTGAACGAAAGCTGGAATCAACATTATATACTAAACCTACAGATACATGTAGCAGCATGTTACTACATTATACCTCACACCACCCCCGCCAGTGTAAGTCAGGCACTATATACAGCCAGGCTCTGAGATTTAGACGCATCATAACAGACAATAATAAACTATGTCAACAACTACTGCGACTGAAACTCATTTTACTTTCCAGGGGTTACCCCAACTCACTGATCAATCACAACTTCCACAAAATCCTACACCTCACACAGTTCCAATTACTTCATAATCCATCACACAAAGAAACTCACATGCATAAACAGGTCTTACCTTTCATTGTTCCATACCATCCTACACTACGTTCCATTCCTTCCATACTCCATCACTTTTGGTTTCTAATCAGTAAGGATCCTGAACTCTCACAGATCTTCCCTCACTCTCCCATCACAGCTTACAGCTGACATTCCAACCTCAAAGACACACTAGTACACACACGCTTCACCTCTACTTCCAATACTCACATTCATAACTGCTGAACCGTGTTTTCTCTCTCCCTGCTCTCCTTGGATGGCCTCCTGTTTGATCTACCCCCATTATACTCTACCACTATCCCAGTTCTACAATGTACCACCGTCACTCCCTCTATTCCAGATGTCACAGAATATGCTCTCATTTTGGATTCCTACTATTTATGGCTGACCTTCCTATATGTCCTGATATATTTACCATGACTGTTTTATCATACCAATTTACTTGATCACAACACCAAGTCAAACCAACCCATCTATGGCTTTTCATGCACGTTTATAAACACTTTACCATTCAACACAGAAGAAAGATGTTGTTTCATACTTCTTTACTTCAACTTCAAGTTGTGCCTCTACATTAACATTATTCTACATATTTATACCGTCTACATGGGTCTTATGTCATCTTTTGTACAATATATCAAGGACTTCATTTTTACTCATTATTACTACTGGATCAAATATGCCTATCAGCCACATTGTCTATATCACGATATTTATTACCAAGACTTTATCATCGTATCTTACAATATCAATGGAACAATTAAATAACAACATTATTTCATTTTATGTTTTTTTACGGCCCTCCCACTATTGTCAACAGTCTAGCTTTCAATAAATAACTATTCCATGTAGTTTTGCCTGCCTTTCCTCACCTTTTTATTATTTTATGTAACTCCCTCTTTCCATCTACTGGTCGGCCATTTTAGTTTATTCCTTCCCAGTCCACACGTCCACATATCCACACACAGGGTTCCCGCATTCTCGTACCCAGAGCCCGCTCGTCAAACCAAATGACGAGCGGGCTCTGGGTACGAGAATGAGGGTTCCCGTTAAACAGCCCCCCCCCCCCCCCCCCCCCCCCCCCCCCCCCCCTCTCTCTAACTCCCCCCCCCCCCTGACCAAACTGTGCAATCTCTTTCCACGACCAAAAGATCGCAAAGATCCAAGCAGCGAAACTGACATAGTATACAAAATCAAATGCTCAGAATGTGATTTTGTATACTATGGCCAGACAGGCAGATCAATGAAAACACGAACTTCGGAGCACAGAGGAGCCATTGCTCACACCACCCTAACTCAAAGATAGCACAGCACAGCAACGAACAGGACATCCGTAGTATTGGTCTGTTTTCTAGGATGTCGCCATTTTCTCCTTAGTTTCCTGGCAACAAATTCCCCTAATTCGTTTTCTTTTATTTATTTTCCTTTCTACCTTCCGTACACGTCACGGTTTGACGGTTTTTTCTTTTAAATTATGTCACGCGTTTCTTTCTACCGGCTTTTTCTTATAGCTTCGCTAATACACTCGTAGCCAAGTTATATTCACCTCGGGAAAATGCCAATTTCTAACATTTTGCTGACCACCCATCCACTGGTCCGCCAGCCATTCATCCTTCAAGGTATGCTCTTCCCTTTTTCTCCAACCTTTTGTTTCTTTTCAGCAATTTTTACCATTTATTTTCACTTTTTCCGGTTTACGTTCAGGTTTCTGGCCTTACTTATTCATTTATCCCAACAACAATAGAGTCCGATTACCTAATTCTCCTTTATCAATCAGTTATTTTATAATTTCTAATAAATTAGGGATGGATATTGTTGTTTAACTTTGGTGAAATCCACCAATTGCCAGCATGGGTTTTTAGATCAACGGGACGTCCTGGAAACAATACACGCTCTTTAAACCTTGGAAATTCATTGTAAACTTCGTTGGGAATTTTCATTTTCATTTTCATTCAGTCGGTGAATGCCTTTGGCTGAATAATAACTGAATAACTCAATCAGCGGGATATTGTTTTTGCCCTGAAAGCATTTTAAAATTAGTCGATTTGAACGCCAAAACAACTATGTCAACTATCTAAACCGTGGATGATTGCCGATACACTTTCACTTTTTATCAGTTGTTTCCCTTATGAACAAATAAAGGTTACTATACTGATCTGATCTAAACTATATCTTGGGCTTCCTGTGTTGAGATGGGGTTCCTGTTTAATACGTCTTTAATCGAGATTTTTGTGACTTTTTCGAGATGACTTTCGGAGAACGCAGTACTCAGTACTAATATTCAAGACTGGATTTTGATTAAACGTGATGAAAAGGAAAATGTGTATCAAGCGAAATCAACTCAAGTTTTATCACTCGTCAGAATAGCAAAAAATGGAGCGTGCATCGTGAAATTCATAAAAATCCAAGCGGCTTAATGCGTGAATCAGTATGTTTCAACGTGATGCGTGATCGTCGCTTTTGACCGACTGTGATTCATGATTTACCGCTGTTATGCTCTGTGGAACGTAGTTGACCGGACAACTGACTAGGATTTCCTTGTTATCCCTGACGCGTGAATTTACAAAACAATGGCCCGTGAAGCATGATCATGAACCCTGTCAGAAGGCTACCCTGCCACATCGAAGGCTGCCTATTTTGAAGCACTGGAAGCCCAAACTATAAGATCCGTAATTTGTCATAAAGTAGTTCAACAAAGCAAAATACTGTCTCGAAAATAAGTAGGTAGTCTGAATAAGCCACTTCACGCTGTCGTCCGCCATTTATTTTGAATTGGGACAAATAGGGATGTCCGTTTTAGCGGCACTGGCACAAGCTATGCCGAGCAATTTTATAATAGATTTTCTCTTTACAGAAGTCACTATTTGAATAGAAAACTTGTCGTAATTTCAATTCACGCTTTGTCTTTCGATTTTGTTAAAAATATTTGATGGATCGAACCAAGACCTTTGGCTTACTAGACCACACTTACACTTATACTACGAGGTAGATAAATATTTCTGGAGCTTTAGCTGTTTTGATCGTTAACATTACAGTATACAGAATCATTTGTTTTGTTGGGGACGGAAAAACAAGATTAATGACCCGATGTACCGGTTTTGTTTGAAAATCTTTGTCAAACTTTCGCTCGGGGTTATGGCGATGGAATAATCGAGCGACCTGATCTTTATATCCCATAACGTACCCCTGCTACATGTCGATAACCTACACGTTTTTTGTAAACTATTTTCTTGTACTTTATCAGTCTCAACAGTTTCCATGAAATGTAATATGATCTTTGAACCCATATTGTAAGAAAATCAGTTGAAGAAACCTCCGGGAACTCGAGGAAGGTAGACTCTTTAAACATGACGAGTGTCTTTTTCTTGCATCATGGTGCATACCTTATCGATCCAACTAGAGGTAAAGGTTAATTTTAAATATTATACTTTTCCACGATATGTAGTTGAGCCAATTAACTACATGACAACCTGCATTACTTTCATCCTTCTCATTTCATATTTCTTGAAAATGAGACCAGAGAGTCTGATTCGTACTATTAGTCAACACTTTTTAAAATAAAGTATATACTTCTTGACCAAATGAGTTACAACTCATTTTTGATGTGACGGACATGCAAAGCGTATGGACAAAAATCGTGCTTTACACCTGTAATTTCATTTGATGAGTAAAAAGCCAGTTTTCACTGACTGAAGAAAACATGAATACATCATTCTCAGGGGCGGACCAAGGGGGGGGGGGGGGGGGGGGAGTTGGGCCCGATACATATTTGTCCCCGTTTCCCCTTTGATGCCCAGAATGCATGGAAATTGCATTTTCGAGCTTCTAGATTTCAAAATTTTCTGGGGGGCATGCCCCCACACCCCCTAGCAGAAGGGGCCTTACGGCCCCTTAGTGGTGCACCCCCCTTTCAAAATCTCTAGATCCGCCCCTGATTCTGACAATGGCATATTTCAACGAAGGTAATAGCATTTTTTCTGAGAGCTGCTATTTACTTGATACTGGCTACACAAGTACTTATGCTTGCATCGCTAGTGAAATCAGGTGGCGGATATGTTCAAAGAGTGGATAATGCTATCCGTTGGATACATTATTCATTGGATAACAGCATCAACTAATCCACTCAATAAAGATCCAACGGATAGCGCTACCCACTTTTTGAACAACCCGGGACCAGGATGTACACTGCGTCTAGTGAATATCTTGATAAGTACTCTCACTCTATGGGCCTCTGCAGCCTCCTTTACCGAAGATAATAACTCTGGAAGGGCATCCTCTATTTTTCTTTTGTTTCTGCTCAACAGAATGAGAATATGAAAAAATGGGAATATATAGTATGAACTCACGTGACACTGCTAGACTTATTACATGTAAAATGTTATACCAATTTTCTGTTTTCCCTGTATAAACGGTATAGGTCAGTAGCCGGTCCAGATGGTTTCGTATCTTTCGACAATGTCAAAAACTGTATCTGACAGAATATAATTATTTATAGAGAATACCAATGAAATATTGTAATCAGTAAAAACTTGCCACGATTCATCTACATGCTTGAGACTGATTCAGCGGTGCTCTTCAGCGCGGGCTCGGATGAAACATCGCCCCGCCGGCCAGAGAAGCCTGCTAGAACGACTTCTGGCGGGGCGACGTTTCCTAGACCGGCCGCGCCGAAGAGCACCGCTGGATTCTCGAGCATGGAACACCTGACATGACGCACGGTTACGTGTCGTGACATTGATCGATGTTTTTTAAAGTAAATAAATTATGAATGTAATTCTGTCAAAACTCACCAAATCGGCTAGCAGTGTTTACTTTCTTATATACTTTGACCCATTTCAAATCTGCATTGACATACAAATGGAAATGAAATGCAATTGTTTGGAACAAAAAGTTATTGTTCCCAAAGGTTTAGAATTGGGTTAAATAATGTAAACATTGCGTTAGCCGATTTTATCTATGAAGTATTCAAAATCATTTTGGAGACTGTTCTTTTCCAAATTCTTTCCTCGGCGGCTTTGTTTTACAAACAATGACTTACTGTGAAATGCAGTCACAGCTAACTGGTTTTAAACAATGGTCCCTTAATTTGTGCCAAACTTGAGCTTATGCCGCTAAAACGGACATCTCTAATGCGGCAAAATTTATAGAAATTTGGATCACTTTGACTTGTCGTAACTCCGCTCTATTTTGTTGGATTTTCAAAATTTAAACTTCGCTAGTCAGCAGGCATACATATCAGTTGTTGGACGGAAAACAAGACCCGATGTAGGTGTTTTTAAACTACCTTTTACGATTCAATCGGCTTCTTTTCACGAATGGATCTTTTTTTCTCGATTTGTAGCCTTCCAATACCCATCATATTATAGGTCATATATAATAAAGAAAACATATTTTCTAAAATCGGGTAAGTTTTTAAAAATCCAACGAAATCGAGCGGAGTTATGGCAAGTCAAAGTGATCCAGATTTCTCATTTCAAAATGACGGACGACAGCGTGAAGTGGCTTATTAAAAGCTAGAAAACGTACCTGAAACGTACTTACCAGTGGTTTTAGTACTTTCAATCCAGGGTTGCGAATTCAGTTAGCTTTTAGTTCTTTGTTCATCTAGCTGCACCTACACATTGTCAACATTGACCATATTTGTTAACAGTAGAAGCTAGACTAGTTATTATTTGAATAATACTGATTCAATAAAGTTACCGAACAAACATCATAATAAATCATGGTGCTTACTCAGTACCATTCTTTGAGAACGAAATTATACGAAGCGGTAAATACAATCCAAGCTTAGTGTACAAACAGATCCAACACGCCGAGAAGCGAAAAGCCTCGTTTGTCGTCCGATGTCAGTCAGGTTTTTTTTTTTTAGATCGAGGCTATAGGCATTCGTGGTTCCTTACACTGTGTCGTATAATGTTTATGTTAGCTATAAGGCTCGCTTCTATCCAAAACAACTTAGTTGTAAACTATCTAAACTGGATGATTGCCGATACACTTTCACTTTTATCAATCGTTTTCCTAACGAACAAATAAAGGTTATATTTTTAAAGGTAATTTGAATTAAAAGCTAGAAAACGTAATGATTGAAACCACTGGGAAAAAAACCACCTTGGTTCCATATATGTACGAATAATTTGTAATTTATGAATAAATAGCGTGAGTCTGCGTTGAGTTTTCAAGTGGGAATTTATTCCGAGCTTTTGGCCTTTGTGGCCAAAATGTTTACCCTGATCATGATGGCCACAATGGCCGAAAGCTCGGAATAAATTCCCAAAAACTCAACGCAGAGGAAACGTTATTTATTCATATACATTAATGCCTGCGTACAAAGAAATTTTAGAATTTGTAAATTGTTTGTAAATAGACTGTAGATCGTTATTTACAAACTAATGTACGTACTTTGACATACTATGTAAATCGAACAACTCTTTGTAAATAGTTTGTAAATCCCTGGGATATGTTTGTAAATAGTTTGTAAATCCCTGGGATATGTTTGTAAATAGTTTGTAAATCCCTGGGATATGTTTGTAAATAGTTTGTAAATCACTGGGATATGTTGATTTGTAAATAGTTTGTAAATCACTGGGATATGTTTGTAAATAGTTTGTAAATCCCTGGGATAATGTTTGTAAATAGTTTGTAAATCCCTGGGATATGTTTGTAAATAGTTTGTAAATCCCTGGGATATGTTTGTAAATAGTTTGTAAATCACTGGGATATGTTTGTAAATAGTTTGTAAATCACTGGGATATGTTTGTAAATAGTTTGTAAATCACTGGGATATGTTTGTAAATAGTTTGTAAATCCCTGGGATAATGTTTGTAAATAGTTTGTAAATCCCTGGGATATGTTTGTAAATAGTTTGTAAATCCCTGGGATATGTTTGTAAATAGTTTGTAAATCCCTGGGATATGTTTGTAAATAGTTTGTAAATCCCTGGGATATGTTTGTAAATTGTTTGTAAATACTTTACATAGTGTGTAGATAGTTTGTAAATCCCTGGGATATGTTTGTAAATAGTTTGTAAATCATTCCCTGGGATATGTTTGTAAATAGTTTGTAAATCCCTGGGATATGTTTGTAAATTGTTTGTAAATACTTTACATAGTGTGTAGATAGTTTGTAAAATCCACTTACCGTAGTTTGTAAATTCGATTCAGTTACAAAATATCTACATAGTATGGAAGAAGGTAGGTTTTCCAATGAACTTACCAGTCAGTGGTTTAGGTCATTTCCGAGTTCCTTTTATCTCTGTTTCAAAACGAATCTACGTGCGAAACCTTTCATATGAAAATGAGTCAGTTTTATTTACATGAAAAAGGAAAACGTATTTGCATACTGAAAGGTTCCGCATTGAAACAGAGATAAAGGGAACTCGGAAATGGCCTAATTGTTATTTGGCTGTTGCGGATGTAGGGCCGGGTACATGGTTCGGGGGGTTCGGCCGAACCCCCTAAATGACAACAACGAACCCCCTAAATGACAACAACGAACCCCCTAAATGAAGCAAACTAGAGGGTCTGAATGGGGTTAACTGACTACTGACAAACGGCTTTAAAAATAACTGTTAATTGACAAATTAAACTTAACTGTCAACTGACAATCGAAGTATCAAACACGTTCATATTAGATCGAGTTATTTTCATATGAAATCACTTAGTTATTATTAAGTAATAGATACAATATGAGCGGCCGAACTGTATGGTATTTACAATGGCGAGCCGAACTGACTTATCGAATCCACGATGTATAAGTGGATGTTTTACTATAATTTGGATGATAGGAAACAGTTTGGCCAAGAAAATCCAAGTTAAAGTTGAATGCAAATGAGGACGATTCTGTATCCGATTTAGAGATGTCTGCTACGCTTATGATTTCTATTGTATTTCCCTCATTAATTATTCATGAATTCGATAACTAAAGTAATTGTTCATTTTCATCTCCAAAGGCATTATATGACGCAAGCTCTTCGAGTCCAAATAACATAATTTTCGAGTCCAAATACATCCTGCGTTATTATGCTGGTTCAAACCGGTTGTTCAGATAAAACACTGTTGTGTGAACTTGCTTTAAACCTTAAAAATTGACTCTTTGGCAATGTTTTTCAGCGATCGCAGCGATCATATGGAAACCACACTCTAGCGATCGCAGAAATCATAGCGATATGGAAACCACAGGATCTCTACCGACGATATCGCTGAACACATTTGGACGATCCGTAGCGATCATACGGAAACCAGCCTTCAGAGCTAGAGCACGATTCATAGCGCGTTCTTACGAACTTTCGCGAAGTAAAGGATTATCGATTCAGTAATCGAAATTCGCAAGTTTTATACTTTTTTCAATATGCATTGGTTTGCTGAGACAGTGTAGGAAGTAATTGCCC
The DNA here is from genome assembly GCA_033675265.1 of Actinostola sp. cb2023. NCBI lineage: Eukaryota > Metazoa > Cnidaria > Anthozoa > Actiniaria > Actinostolidae > Actinostola > Actinostola sp. cb2023. Next base: position 375,813 of record JAUJYZ010000091.1, on the reverse strand, counting down.
TATACCATTATGACGTAGCGGCTTATTTATGAGGGGGACAGAATCGTGAAGAACCAATAGAAAGTTGAACTAAATCTGCTCTGCTGAGGTTCGCTTGATTTCAAATTGGCTAGTTTCCAGATATTATGTTTATCGATACTTTTCCCACAATATTTACTGTGTTTGGTGACTTTTATCGCTTTCAGACCGTCTGTAAAATACATTTATTTGGGAAATCCTTTGTGTTGTTGCTGTTTTGTCCCCCTCTAGCGACCATGATCCTTAGCGTTTAAACAATAGATTGTTTTGATTTGACGTCATAGTGGTTAGGGCAATTAGCGATACGCATATATTTCACAAATAGCTCTTGGAGAACACTGGAAATAGCATTCCCGAGCCTCTAGATTTCAATTTTTTTGGGAGGAGCATGCCCCCAAATCCCCCTAGCGGAACACGCCTATGGCGCTCGCTACCCATGCCTCCACTTATGCCTCCTACGTCCCTGACTGAGGTTTTGCATGCTCGGGCTAACTGTATCACAACAACAAAAAAGGTCCGATTTCAATTACCACTGCTTTTCCCGCCACAGTATTCCGATTTGATATTACGGGTTGTAAGACCTGACACAAGTTCCTGCCGTATCGAACCCCCCTCGGCAAAATCCTGGATCCGCCCCTGATTTGGTAACTCATAGACTGCAATTGTTGTCGTATATAAAGCAACATTAAACACAAGAATGTTAACTTTTGTTTGTTTGTCGTGCATGAACATTTTTGTGGATTTATTGTTTTGTGTATTAATTCTATATTCATATTAATAATGATTATTATATTTACACATTAAAAACTATCATCCTATACGATGGACCAGAGGAGCCACGTTCGCTTCAAACTTTTTCTTGGACTTCAAACTTTATTTTTTTGGGGTTGGACTTCGGATACTTTTTTTTTGGGAGGGGGCGGGGTTTGGACTTCTTTAATTTTTTGCAGTTGGACTTCAAACCGTTTTTTTTGGGTTGAACGGTCAGTGTTCAAATGACCGTGGGCGCACAACTGAATAGAGATCAATAATTGTTGTTTTCGTGACTGAGAATGTACGTATTGTATAATGTACGTATATAATAAAGTTGTAAGTTGTAAAGTAGTTTGTAGACTTGTACTCGGAAAATCCAAGCCCAGACGGGAATAGCCGCGACTTGCACTAAGAGGTCACGTGACCCCAACCCCCTTAAATCGAACAGCAGTGTCGAAATGAACTCCAGAAATGAAAAGAGCAGCTCGAAATTAGTAAAGGGGCGAAGTTTCAGCGCATAATGTCTGACACAGGAAAAATAGCATTAAAAATAAGATCGATCGTTATCACTACGTTTGTGTGGAAAATGCATTGGAGGCTCTTGCCTCCTGGATGTTGCAGGTGTTTGAACTCGGAATTTAATTGAGTTTTAACCTTTGTAATTTCCAAAATTGAAAACGCGCTGGGGATTTTTTTTAGTATGATATTTCGAAATTTCACACACTGAAATTGGCCACATGCTGTCCCCAACGAAGTTTGTGCTAAAATCATCCAACATTTCATCATTTATCAGTTCAACTTTACGTGAATCATCGTCGTTCAAATCGAACCGTGTATTAAGCATTGCAATGCAACTAATGCCCCATTCACACCGAGGCTAAAACATGTTTTAAAGTGGTTTAACTAAACAGGCTTAGAAAATTAACTACAAACGCCATGCAACATTTGGCACAAAACTTCTGGTAAACTTTCCTTTGTGTTGCACAATATAAATACCAGATAGTTTGATTCTTGTAATACTGATTAGATGCTCTCAGATTATAGAAGTTAGACGGGGGGGGGGGGGGGGGGGGGGGGGGGGGGGTGTACGGTGTAGGGGAGGGGCACGACCGAAACGAACAGGTACAAGAGAATAAACAGGTACGGTGTAGGGGAGGGGCACGGCCGAAACGAACAGGTACAAGAGAATAAACATGTACGGTGTAGGAGAGGGGCACGGCCGAAACGAACAGGTACAAGAGAATAAACAGGTACGGTGTAGGGGAGGGGCACGGCCGAAACGAACAGGTACAAGAGAATAAACATGTACGGTGTATGGGAGGGGCACGGCCGAAACGAACAGGTACAAGAGAATAAACATGTACGGTGTAGGAGAGGGGCACAGCCGAAACGAACAGGTACAAGAGAATAAACATGTACGGTGTAGGGGAGGGGCACGGCCGAAACGAACAGATACAAGAGCATAAACATGTACGGTGTAGGGGAGGGGGCACGGCCGAAACGAAACAGGTACAAGAGAATAAACATGTACGGTGTAGGGGAGGGGCACGACCGAAACGAACAGGTACAAGAGAATAAACATGTACGGTGTAGGGGAGGGGCACGGCCGAAACGAACAGGTACAAGAGAATAAACAGGTACGGTGTAGGGGAGGGGCACGGCCGAAACGAACAGGTACAAGAGAATAAACATGTACGGTGTAGGAGAGGGGCACGGCCGAAACGAACAGGTACAAGAGAATAAACATGTACGGTGTAGGGGAGGGGCACGGCCGAAACGAACAGGTACAAGAGAATAAACCTGTACGGTGTAGGGGATGGCACGGCACGCATATATGAAATTCATAATTAATTAATTCAAATATTCATATTCTTACCAGCACCGTCCGTTGTAGTGGGCGTGGCAGTAGTAGCTTCAACAGGTAGAGAACTATACAGTAGTTTTTGTTTTAATTACTAAGAGTTTCTCCGTATTTATTCGTTGCAGAAACAATAAAACTGTACTTCTTTCCACGATCAACGTTTTCTATCGTGCATGTGTATTTCATACGAGAAAAGGCAGTGACGTCGACATAGGACCAACTGGAGTTCACTGATTATCTGTGGTCTCTTTGGAAAATTTAAACGTTATGTAATTTTCTATCAGTTTCGAGGTTTCTTGGTATCAAAGTCTTGGTTTTCCTTCAAGTGCTCGGGTAGGTTTGCAAAAGATTCTGAGAGCCTTACTAGTTTAACCTTACTTTAATGGTTTGACCCCAGGGGGGGTACTCAGGGGTATCAGTGACGGGGAGGTGCGAATGAGGCCAAACTTTTTAACCCCAAATGAGAAGTTCATTACGCAAAAACAAGACCCCCAAAAAGTCCAACGGCCCACAACGTAACCCTCCGCATAAAATCAAGAACGGTAGGATATCATTTTTATAAACCCCTCAAAAAGTCCTTGTCAAAATCTTTATATCAAAAAAAGTCCACCAGAAAATTGCTAACCCCAAAAAAGTCCCAAGCCGCGAATTTCAAACCCCAAAAAGGTCTTCGCACCTCCCCGTCACTGATACCCCTGAGTACCCCCCCCCCCCCCCTGGGGGTTTGACAGCAATACTGAAATATATCAGTATACTAGTATAATAAGCTAAGCTAGCACAATAAATAATAATTTAATAGTGAAGGAAGACAGACAACAGGAATAAAATTCCCTTCAAAATAGGCTACCAAAAACAAAATAATGGCTAGAAATATAGCTCTATATGGAAAATATCTACGTTATGTAATTTTGAGAGTACTTTTTCAGAATCGGTTTATTTTCGAGATTTCTTTGCATCAAAGTCTTGGTATTTCTTCAACAATAGGTTTGCAAAAGATTCTGAGCAGCAACAACAAATAGAATGGCTAGAAATGACGAAAAACCAGTTTTCCCATATTAGCTCTAGCTATATGGAAAATATCTACGTTATGTAATTTTGAGAGGACTTTTTCAGAATCGGTTTATTCCTTGGTTTATTTTTGGAGATTTCTTTGCATCAAAGTCTTGGTTTTCCTTCAAAAATAGCTTTGCAAAAGATTCTGAAAAGCAACAACAACTGAAATAGAACTATTTTTGACTTCGGAACAAAATCCCGTTTTCTCCGAAAAGAAGAACAGAAATTCAAATACTAGTATTTTGATGTAAAGTTTCGAACGTGCTTGGATTCTCGATCGCTGCGGGTACCTTTTTTCTTCTTTTTTTGTCCTTTCTTTTTCTTCCTTTTTTTCGCTTTCATATACAAAAATGTTTTAGCGACATGTTGACAAAGTGACCAGCGGCTAACCACATGAAACCACATCACAACGAGGTTAGATCACTGCACATGCGCACAAACAAGCTGACTTCTTCCACGATCGCAAAATGGCAACAAAAAACACGATTTCCAATCAATTTTCCTGAGCTTTGATCGCGATGACGAGCTTTTCAAACAACTGAAATCTCTAGCCTGACATATCTTCTTCCAATGTACGAGTCGATATAGCTATATCATGAGCGATGCAGCCAAAAATCGAGTCATTGCATTGGGAACTCAGTTCAACTGCGCTGAAAGATGCCAGGATCCCATCTCAGTGCAGTTCGAAGGAAGCTCGAAAAAATCCTTTTGGAAACGAAATACGAGCAAGCTACCGGGCAGGTAAGAAGCTGTGTGTATTGACTAAGGTTTAATAGCTCGTTTATAACCATTTAACGCGTTTTTGTTGTTCTGATGTCAGTATAAAACCCGTGGTAACTCAGAGTAATGAGTCTGTCGTGGCGCCTGTTGCTTCGGGGACGACGATGAGTGCGAATGTGAGGTGAGTTTAACCTACGTTTTAATTAACTTATAATGAAATCACGAACATCTATTGATCTCCATAATAAAGACCCTTTGTGGAATACACACTTGAGCTATTCTATGAGCTAATATTATTATTAACCGCTGTGTAATGTAGTTTAGAACGGCGATGATTGATTTGAAAATCAAATCTCGTTGGGTGACTTTCTGACTGTTGATCTTATGTTCCATTTTAATATTGTGTTATAAATTCATTAGATACTACTCTATCTATTAAGCGTTTGCAAGGTTGATTGTTTAATATTCTGCATGTATCTGCGCTAAATCAACCTGGACCGACACTTCTATATAAAAGCTTCAAAGAATTTACTTTTGAACTCGACCATTTCATTATTCAAAAAAGTAAGCTTAACAATATCAAATGTCCATTTTAAAATGTATTTTACCGTGAAGACTGAAGGCCAAGAAATGGCTTTTCTATTGCCATTTTGCGTCCCTGCTACTTTCAAATTTTCGCCTCTTATTCTAAAACTTGACATAAATCCTGGGAATCCTTTGAGAAATCAGCAGTTGACCAATTAATTAAACCCATATTTAACAGTTGAATCTTTCTTGATACCACTTTTATCTCTATTTCCTTGTTGGGGGCATCACTCAAAGCATTATTAACAAGTTCAGACTCCTCAATAAATTTCCCTATAGTGACAAAAAAATCAACTAGAACTCAAGGTACTTAAGGCCTGGGTTTTGGCCTAAATCATTAAAAATTCGTTAATTGTGTTTGGAGAGGACAAATAAAGCGATTTTTGAATACATGATATATCTCATGAAACTTTGAAAATCTTGGTGCATTTTTCATCATAAGGGATGGGTCACGTTTGACTTGTGCCGTCATGAAACACGTTTTACGGAGGGGAAAATTGGTTTGGGGGGATGGAGAAAAAACCAACCAAAATGTTTTATAACGTTTTCAGGATTGACTCCAAGTGACAATTATGAATTAGCCTTAAAAGGCACAATTTCTTTGTGACCATCATTCGTTTTTTAAGGAAATAGATATTACGTAAAATAGGTCACGTGACCTGATTTTTTTATCCTTTGTAGGTAATCATTTTAGTCTGTGCACTTAAATGAGAATGATGGTCCAGGTATTAAGGCTAATTCATATTCATTGTCACTTAGAAAAAATCCTGAAACTAAAAAGTCATAAAATATTTTGGTTGGTTTTGTCTCCATCACCCCAAACCAAGAAACGTGTTTTTTGACGTCACAAGTCACGTGACCCATCCCTTATGTTGAAAAATGCACCAAAATGTTAAGTTTCATGAGATATATCATGTATTCAAAAACTGTTATATTATTCTGTTCCAAACACAACTGAGGAAAATGTACTGTTTTAGGCAAATTATCTAAAAAACCCAGGCCTTAAGTACCTTGAGAAGTACATTGTACATGTACATGTATTTACATAAATGTCATCTATCTAATTCTATCTATCTATTTTTATTTTTTCGTATAGATTTGATTATAAATCCAATGTATCAGTATAATATGATATAAGGATTAAAGATTATTAAAATGGCCAAAATAGGTACCCTGTTCCAGACTAGAAGCAATAAAAATATACTCTGTTCCAGAGTATTATTGTCATGCATTTCTTTATTCAAGCGTGATGCCTACACATCAAGTTTTTACCTTAGAATGTAATCTACATGTAGTTGGGTAAATACCATCATTATAGCAATAGCCAGAAATATTACCCCTGTTCAAGACAGAAACAGTGATTTGTATACCCTGTTCCAGAGTCAGAGAGACAAAAACCATACCCTGTTGAGCGGCACATCCCCGTATAGCTAGATTTGATTGAAATAAACTTACATGTACATGTACCATTTCTTCAAAAGTCGTACCTGTATTCTGTCGTTTATTTGGTGATTTGAGCAATTTTTCCCCCTTAATCTTGCCCTCCCCTTTGTGGAATATGGGCTTGGGCTGCCTGTGGTTATATCATATTAGACACAGATTGTAACTAATGTTCCATAATTAATATTGGGATTTAGTGCAGCTACAGGACCAGCAATAAAAGGAAAGCCCAAGTGTTTGTCCTTCCAAGAATTTGACAGTAAGATGGATGACGCCTGGGCAGATTGTGAAGATGAGATCTTGAAAACTGACCCAACAAAGTCCGAGCATTCAGATAAGACGACAGAGGGGCGTGTGAGAACTATAAGTGGTGGCGAAGTCAGGGCTGGGTTGATGGCAGGTACGGCAAAACCAAAAAGTCAACTGCATGAGAATGAAGTTAAGAAAGAAGAGAGTAAAATATCAAGACCGTCACCCTTGAGCATTCTAAGTAAGTCTGGCTGGAGATTGATTTCTAGCTTTGTTGTAAAAGAGAAAGAGAGCGAGAGGAGGAATTGAAGGATGAAAACAACAGGGCAATGGATGAATTGAATAGAGGAAGAAAGAAAGGAAAAAAGAGGAAAGAACAAACATGTTCAAATTCTCTGTGTTTATCTAAGAGGTTCAAATATTGTATTTTCTGTAGTATTGTAAATATGATCTAATTGACCTTTTCGTAGTTTCCCAGAATGCTTCATGATTCTGCACGAGCAAGCGAGGTCAGGGGGAAAAAATATTTAGAATTGATCGTGTATTGAGGAAAATATGACTACTGTATCTAATCAAGAACAGAAGAAAAAAATTTTCTTTGCTTGAGAATTTGCATCTATCTTTGTAATTCTTCTTACGCACTTTTAATATAAAAGTCTAAGTTTTCTACTGAATTTCTTCATTCTCTCATAATATTTTCGATCTATTTTGTACCCTGACTTCGCTTGCACGTGCAGAATCATGAAGCATTCTGGGAAACTACGAAAAGGTGCATAGAATAATAATAATATTAATTATTCTTTTCTAGCTCGACATAAGAACCAGTCTTCAAGTTCCAGATCATCCAAAAAATCCCCTCCATCATCGACATCCCCACCCCCTCCCCCAGTGCAAATTCCTCGTCCTCCATCACCGTTGAGAGCTGTTAAACTGGAGTTCATGGAGCAAGAAATATACAAGTTAGAAAAGTTTGGAAAGCTTTTAGCTGGACCAAACACCAATTTAGGTGAGTTTTGAACTTCAAGGTTGAATGATGCAATTTTCAAATGTATCATTGTCAAGAATATTGACCAGCACAATGTGCACACCAGCACACTGTGCACACCAGCACACTGTGCACACCAGCACACTGTGCACACCAGCACACTGTGCACACCAGCACACTGTGCACACCAGCACACTGTGCACACCAGCACACTGTGCACACCAGCACACTGTGCACACCAGCACACTGTGCACACCAGCACACTGTGCACACCAGCACACTGTGCACACCAGCACACTGTGCACACCAGCACACTGTGCACACCAGCACACTGTGCACACCAGCACACTGTGCACACCAGCACACTGTGCACACCAGCACACTGTGCACACCAGCACACTGTGCACACCAGCACACTGTGCACACCAGCACACTGTGCACACCAGCACACTGTGCACACCAGCACACTGTGCACACCAGCACACTGTGCACACCAGCACACTGTGCACACCAGCACACCAGCACACTGTGCACACCAGCACACTGTGCACACCAGCACACTGTTCCAAGAGTCAACGTTAGTAATGAAAGGCTGATTCCTTGTTTCAATTTCATCAATTTTGTACTCTGGTACATTTTGTAATTTAGTTAACGTTTTCTTCAATTCGATAGAACTGTACAGGGAATATAAATTACCATGAGAATCCTTGCGAGTGATGAACATTTAGTGAGAAGTTTTGTATGTTTTGGATATTTCAGAAGCCATTCGAAAGCTTAGCTGGTCTGGAATTCCTCAAGCAGTTCGGCCAACGACTTGGCAACTTTTATGTGTAAGTTTCTTGATACTACATTTGTATATCCACTCAAAATTACACTGTAAATGTTTACATGTAAACTTTACATACATGTACATTATTTGAAGGGGACTATGTAGAGTCAGTGATCTCTGATCAAAATCCAAATTCTCCTATAGGCTTTTTGAATTCCAAAGGAGAATTAGGGTTTTGATCACGGGTCACTGACCACTGTTCTTGCATGGAACCCTTCCGTTGCGATCAAAATATAATTTTTTTGTACAAATTTCTTTCTTTCTTTTTACAACATATTTAGGGCTATTTACCAGCGAATATTGACAGACGGCAAGCTACATTAGACCGTAAAAGAGAAGAATACCATAATTTTGTGAAGCAGTATTACCCCACTAGGCACGAAGACACATACCGAGATACATTCAGACAGGTACATGTACCAGTAATTATAATTATTATAATGTGACAAGCTAATTCCAGTACAATAGCACAATCTGATTGGTTGTTTAGCGGGCAAGATTCTCCGGTAATGTCCATGGGCAAGATTCTTGGTCACAACAAAATAACCTCACCTCGATAAAAATGCCATATAATAAACAACTTAATAACTTCACTGCTCGATCAGTACAGGAAAATATTAGACCTTGGTCTTTTTGGTACAGACCGAGCCGTAAGTGAGCCGTAAACCATAACTGTCAAAAACCTTGGTCTGGTATTTTCCTGTACTCACCTCGCACTTGGTAAATAAATAGTTATTATTTAAGTGAGCGGAGTTTATTTTATGTTAGTCGTGTGTAGTGTGCAATAAATTATGGCAGTACACATTGAGATACATACAGCTTGTTTAAAGGTTTGACAGATAATACGCGTGGATATTTTATGAGTTGCGTAGTATTTTTCTGAGCCCGTAGGGCGAGGAAAAATACGAGCAATGAGTAAAATGTCCACAAGTATTATCTGTCAAACCATCAAATAAGGGGTTTATTCATCCACAACTGATTTTGTTTCTTTGTTTCCTGAAGTTTTTTAGCCATTTTTGCTATGTTTTTCATGCGCGCACGAGCTACCGTGTAATACGCTGGCATATTTTGCGTGGTCTCTTGCCCTAATGTGGTAAAATGACGCACAAATGGAATAATAATTGACTATTAATACACCTTTTCATTTTCAGATTCACATTGATATTCCAAGAATGAATCCTCTCATTCCTTTATTTCAGCAGTCTTTAGTACAAGAGGTACTATAAATAATTGTTCTTGTATTTTAAAATAGCTCATGGTCAGTTCAGTTGACTTGAGCCTTGATCAATGTAAAGTTGAGTAAGGATTGGTAACCCTGGTTACAGTCTGAAAGGTCAGCAATTTGGCACAGCTTGAGACCTTAAAGCACCATAATAGACCTGCATTATGCTTTGCATGCTTTGTATCCACCATTTGTCGCAGTTGGAAATTCAAGATAATTTCGATTCTTTGTCACAATCCATTTGAATCTTGCATAATTATAAGCGATCTTTCTAAAACTGTTTCATTATTTAAGTCATAGGTTATTGAATGATGTATTTTGTTTGCTACGAGAAGAAGAACTTTATTCAAGAATAAAAATGAAATACAGTGTAATTTAAAAATCACAGGATTTACTAACCCGCAAAGAATAATTAGTATAGGTAATAGGACTACATGCTGTCCAATTTGGAAATAATTGGATGAAAAAAATTCCTCTGACTGCCAAAATTGGACGAGGCCGTAGGCCGAGTCCAATTTGGCAGTCAGAGGAATTTTTTGAATTCAATTATTTCCAAATTGGACAGCATGTAGTCCTGTTACTTGTTAATTATATCATTTGTATTTTCTTAAGAAAAGTCCATACCGGAAAACTTTGACTCTATGACAGATATCTCTATTTACAAAAATAATAATTACATTATACCAGAATTAAAAATACCCAGTAACTACATGTAAATAACCATTCAAAACAAAACAACGCAGGCAAAACATAATGGTCTATGATGGCGCTTCAATCTGGATGTGACAAGCAGGATATTGTATATGTAATAAAATCTGTCTGCTTAAATTGCTACATTATAGATATTTGAAAGAATATTATACATCTGGGCCATCCGTCACCCTGCTAGTGGGTATGTCCAAGGAATGAATGACCTGGTAACACCTTTCTTTGTGGTTTTTCTATCAGCATATGTTGGTGAGTAAATACATGTCTGAAAATCAGTTTACTGAGCCATTTACCATGTTGAAATACATAACATAACACAGTCAAACCTCCAGTAAGCAACCACCCAAAATGTCAAGCTTTGTGGTCGCTTACGAGAAGCGGTCGCCTACGAGAGGTTCCAACTATAGTGATTTGAATTGTAACTGAAAGTTTGGTATTTTGGAAAACTGGTCTTTTACGAGAGGTGGTCACTAAGGAGTGGTCGCAACTGGAGTTTCAACTGTAAATTTAAATGATTGATTTGATTGATTGAGTAATACTAAATACTACATGAAGTTTTTGCGACACATTAGTAATACATGTTTTGCTACAGGTACATTTAGATTTGAAGATTTTGTATTAAGAGGATATTTTTTACGAACGCGCGTATTGAGCGCCAAAAACCAATAGCATGGAGAATACGTTTTGTACAAGGCTAAAACTGCTTTAGCAAAGAGTTCAAGTTATTTGGGATGGTTTTTGACCGGTAAAAGTGAAATTAGAGTGTTAATCCAAAGTGAAAATTTGATTTGAAAACTGTCCACATGGGCTAGATCTGTATATTTACTAGTATTGCTGATGTTTTCCCCTGAATTAGCTCAAATTTGAAACAAAAAGCAGGAAAATGGCTTTGTACAACGCTAAAACAGCTTTAAACAGCCAATTTTCTTTGTTTTTAATAGTTTGTGCTTAGTTAAAATAAAATTAGAGTGTTAATCCAAAGTGAAAATCGAAAGTCAAACTGTTCAAAAGCGCTCGTTTTTGGCGCTTTTCGCGGATATTACGCGATGTTCAAATAAATATCCTCTTAATATTGGAAACTACATGTATGTCACTTTTTGGTGATTTCATCGTATAATTCAATGAAATGTGGACTAGATCAAAACAAAATAAAAAATACTGACAACAATTTTCGCAATAATATATTGCTAATGGTTTACAATATTTGACAACAACACTAATATTGGCAACCGCAACAAAACTGTTTCTACGTGTACCTCTTGAAAAACTTAAAATTGAAGTGTCCAAAATTTCTGGTGCTTTAAGGTAATTTGATTATTGTTGAGATACATTGTACATGTACAATAAAGCTAGGCAGTTAACTGGTATTGCATCATATACAAAATGCATATTTTGCACAATGCAGTGACGTTGCAAAGCACTCGTGCTTTGCCATTTTGATGCCATGCGTACAGTAATTGAGCTGCCTACTTTTTAGCTAGAGCCAGCAACTCATTACAGTATTGGTTAAAGTATTTTACATTTTGTGTTTGTATTTCAGATGGTGATCTTGAAAATGCTGATGTTTCTACATTACAACAAAATGTACTAGACACAATAGAATCTGATAGCTTTTGGTGCCTCAGTAAATTACTGGATGGAATCCAAGTAAGTAGAGAATGATTGGTACATGTAGAGTAGCTGTACATGAGTGTCCCTCTGGACCCCTTATAATAAATGTTCCAAGGTTCTCAGTACAATGTAGGAGCCGGCAACCGGCAGAAATTACACCATCCCGGTCAAAACAAAAGTAGCCAACTGTTCTGGTTATATATTATGCTTAGTAAATAGACTTGTAATGAATCTTTATTTGACATTAAACATTATTTAAAAAAAAAAAAAAAAACTGTTCTGGTCCCGGTTGCACAAAAGATGGTTAGCGCTATCCACTGTGTGTAATAGTAATTGAAGGGCTCCCTGCAAGAACACTGTAAGTGATCAAAATCTAAATTCTCCTTGAGATTTTTTGAATTTCAAAGGAGAATTTGGATTTGGATCACAAGTCACTTCCAGGGACCCCTTCAATTGTGTACAGCACATGTAGGACCTTTGGGACTCAGTGAGGTAATTGTTATTGTTTTCTAGGACAATTACACATTTGCACAACCAGGAATACAAATGAAAGTTAATGCTCTGCGAGAGTTAGTCAAAAGGATTGATGGTAAGTCACAGCCAAGGCAAACAAACCCTCCCTTTTTAGAGGTTCACCTAAAAAGACTGAATCCCCATAAGCAAACATCCTCAAGGGACCAAGCTCAGGTGCCCTGTATTGGAAAGTGTCTGCTTCTAAATGGGAGGTTATAGAACTAAAAAGTTTTAGTGGAGAAAAAATGAACATTCAGGACCTTTGGGATGTGTCCACGCTTATGGGAGGCATTCACTTACATTTATAGGGGTGTCTACTTATGGGATGTATCCTCTTATGGGAGGTATCTGCTTATGGGAGGTGTTCCCTTGTGGGAGGTGTCCATTAACAGACTGTAGTTTTGAAGGGAAGGGAAGCAACGGTGGTGAGAGCACTCGCCTCTCACCTCTGAGGTGCCTGGTTCAATTCACGGACCGGGCGCTTCATGTGAGTTGAGTTTCTTAGTTCGTTCTCTCCCTTACTTCGAGGGTTTTTCTCTGGGTACTCCGGCTTTCCTCCCTCAATAAAAACGAACATTATTTCTATCTGAGCTGTACTCCGTGGTCAGACATGAGTCGTATGGTGGCAGCATAATGCGCCTTTTATATGCCTTCGACTCGACCATGTTGAGCTGCATCCTTCGTAATCCATGCTACTGGCTGCATTGAAGGACGATTAGCCCCCCCCCCCCCTCCCCCAATTTATTTCTTGTAAAATTTCATGAAATGCAGATTATATATAAATTAAAGTATATTTTCCTGTCTGCATAGAACCTTTACATAACCATCTAAGAGCCAACCATGTAGAATACTTACAGTTTGCATTTCGCTGGATGAATAATCTTTTAATGAGAGAGATGCCACTTCGCTGTACCATTAGACTGTGGGACACTTATCTGGTAGGTTACATGTACATCTAGAGTGAGTTATATTAAATTCAGTGCTGGGTAATAACTTTGTCTGAGTTGAATGGTTGACATTTGCATTAAGTTTCATGCAAGTCACCCCCCTCATTTTCACTCTTTGTATCACTATGCTTCCACCCGAGACGGAAGTTACAACTGCTTTAGGTTGTAATAGACTTCCAACAATCATAAACAGCAGCTTCTTTGATGGTTTGAGTCTAATATACATATAAGACTAGTTACTATTTTGAGAGGAAGCCATGTAAAAGTGGTTTTCAGGAGGGCCGTCTATGACAAGTCAGGGGCGGATCCAAGAGATTTTGCAAAGGGGGGCGCTTTGAGGTTGGACATAGGTTTCAGCCAAATTTTATGTAAAACATTTTTTTTGGCAAAAAAGGTATTCGAATTTCCAAAAGGGGGGGCGTGCGCCTCCTTCACCCCACCCTACATGTAAATATGCCACTGCAAGTCCCACTGTCACCCTCATGACCTTTTACATAGTGCTTGGAGCTCTAAATTTCATGAAGCACTTGCGTTCATTCTCTAACCCTAACCAGGGCCGTACACAGCACAGGGGGGCAGTTGCCCCCCCCTAGCAAGGCGAAACAGATACCAAAAAGTACTGAGAACTGATCTATTTTTATTTATTTTCTGCTGTTAAATACATACTGCCCCCCTTGAATTTTGGGTTGTGTACGGACGGCCCTGCTAACAATGTCAACACTTCACAATATACACTGCATGTGTACAGAAATATAATGTTCTCTTGACTGCTTGTTTTCAGTCTGAAGAAGATGGTTTTGCAACATTCCACTTGTATGTATGCGCTGCTTTCCTGGTGCATTTTTCTAGAGATATCACATCAAAGAGAGACTTTCAAGTAAGTGCTTCAATGTACATTGACATAGTCTTATGTACAGGCCGGCACGGATCCAGACCGGTTTACACTGTCTTCCAAAAAACGGTCAAAATTTTCAAAGTAGCAGTAATATACTGTAGCTCTCTTGAATGTTTAATTTATTCATCACCGGTTTGGAAAACGGTCATTTGGAAAATGGTCACATTTTTCCTGGAACATGCCTGATGATGGTTTTGAGACTATTGCTAAGAGTCTTGCAAAGTTTTCTCGGTATCCGATATCTTGAATTTGATTTGTTCATGCATTGGAGTCTCGAATCTCTGAATTAACAAATTCAGAGTCATTCTCGTCCCCAGACCCTTCTCAGCTTTCTAACGAAAAATCGTAGGCTCTGCTCTGGTAAGAGACGTCTCAAGCCTCAATTTGATTGGTCGAAATAATTCCATGCGTAATTAGCGACAAATATGCACAACTACAATAATATGCAAAGAGAATACGAATTATTGAAGTGTCGCCTAATCGGCCCGCGAAATTCAGTTGGTCAGGTGTCAATTTTGGCACTTTTCAAGTCTTCCGTAATTTTTAAGTCATCTTTCATCCTTAACACAGCACATGGGATTCCAGTTTTTGCCAATTTGGATATCTGCTCCTCCATTATCGTAGCCATTAAGTGGCGAAATTACTATGATCATTCCAAGACCACTCAAAAAACAACCGTTAAGCTTTGATGGATCAAAGATTTGCCGTATCCTGTGGGAAGAATACTAAATCAATCTTTGTTTATGTTCGTCAAACTCGTTGTAGAGTTTGGATGTGATTAAAGGTAAAAAAATTTACGAATCTAATTGCATGTAATTATTATTCAAAACAAGCACTTTTTGCCGTCGGTGTCTTGATCTGATCAGTCTGTTCTTGTTTGTTGTGTGAATAAATGCTTTATTTGTGTATTAAATGCTTTATTTGCAATTGGAATGGTTGTAGAGGAGATATCCAGCGCAAGCGTCGGAAGATCTAGCTAAATATATTTTTGATTTTATATTTACCGTGATTAAAATTATATTTTGAACATTTCACTGTAATTCAGTTAATACACGCACTTGCTGGCTGTAGAATGAACTCGAAATTCTTCATACTATGTATGCCGCTATAGATTAAGTCGGTTTCTAGAGCATCGTACGTCGCTGAAGTCCGACAATTCTGATCAATTCTGTCACCGGAAGTTATAAAATATTGAGCATGCGCATATCTGATGACCTAGAATCTGGGTCTTCCGGTTTGTCTCTTACCAGAGCCTACGATTTTTCGTTAGAAAGCTGAGAAGGGTCTGGGGACGAGAATGATTCAGAGTCCATTTTACAGGACTCTTGGGTCTCACAAACTCTCAATTTCACCATTTGATACCATCTACTATTGATCATAAATTGGCAGTCTTGATGTATCGGGCCCTATCCCAACATTAGACAGGGCGAGGGGATCAAAGCGACCCATTTATTTTGCAATGTAGGGTTGTGGCTTATTGCCTGTTCTTGTACAGAATACAGGGGCGTAGGCAGAGGGGGGTCCCAGGGTGCCTGTGACCTCCCCTCCTCTGGGTGTACTATTTAAATTTATATGTTTGAGGAAGGGAGGGGGGGTTTGGTAGTGAATGATATGGAGTGTGATCCCCACAATTGAAGATCCTAGCTATGCCCCTGGAATATATGACTTCAAGATTATCAAAAAATTGTCTCATAGCCACAAGTGTTCCATAATTACCCATCATTCATTCATTCCATTTTGTTTACTTTTTCAGTTTTTGATGGTGTTGCTTCAAAATCTTCCAACAATCAATTGGAATGACCAAGACATTGGTCTGATATTAGCTGAGGCGTTTAGACTGAAATATATGTTCGCCGATGCCCCAAAGCACTTGCAAAGCAAGTGAACAGCGAATCCAAACACTTAGAATAATGAACACAAGTCTTATAAATGTGTACAGGGAAGATTATCTCCCTCACCCCTCTCCCCCCAGGGAATCTTTCCTGTGCATATTTGTTGATGAGTATGTACACATGTACATTTATTACGGCACTTTCTATTTCATCAAACCAACAATACAGTCGATCGAACCTCAATGGACACCTCCAGTAGGCGGACACCGCCAGTAGGCAGACACCTTCAGTAGGCAGACACCTCCAGTAGGCAAACACCTCCAATAGGCGGACACCGCCAATAGGCAGACACCTCCAGTAGGCAGACACCTCCAGTCGGCAGACACCTCCAGTTGGCAGACACCTCCAGTAGCGGACACATCCTAAAGGTCGTGAACGTTTTAAAAAAACCATAGCTTTTATAACCCCCCAGAAGAGTACACCCTTCCTATAGGCGCAGGTCTGCTTACTGGAGGTTCCCCTGTAATATTTTATCTAGTCAAGTTTTCAAATAGAACATACAGTTAGTTGGTTCTCAAAATATGTCATAAACAGTTCTCAGAATTTTCCATTTTGAAGTGTCTGATTTGAGCAGGTCATGACGCCTTGCAAAGTCAGCCAGTAAACGTTGCAGGTGGGTCTGGCTAGATAGTGGACTGTATTGTTAAATGGATGAATTGTTGTAAAATAATCTTCACAAGTCGGTGGTAAGAACTCAGATACATGTATGTTCAATGAATATTAACATGTAATAAAAGTGTAAAGTGAGTTACAAATAAGTAATAGAAATAAATATTGATAAACAGTAGTTAACATCATTCGATCGCAGTAGAATGCAATCAAAATGTAAGGACCTATTTTGATTGGTCTCTAATGAGTAACAATGGGTTTTGACCCATAGATGGCTACTACGAGATTTATTAATGAGTGTAAAGGGATTGGTTTGGATTTAGCAGGGTTTGGTTGGGTGGAGAGCCTGGGGAGCCTTGTAGGGGACTTCATGTCCTATTGTTCTTCGCCTGCCTTAATAGCTTTTGGCGAATATACCTTTTTCAAACAAATGGACTAAGTTGAGGCTAACGTTGAGAATGGTACAATGGCGGGATTGGACTCAACTTGGTCCTTTTGCTTGAAGGGCAGTCGAGCGAGCGAATGAGAGGAATGTATCCATATACAACCCAGGGCTGTATATTGTAAAAATAAATAATAATGAACAATAACGGACAAAATCGTTTTAACGTACGCTTATATATTCAGGAATCATAAAAACCACAATGTCATATAAGTATGCACATTTATTTAACATCGATAAATCTAATCGATCAAATTCCACAATAAATTTATAGGAAATAATTTAATAAAATTTTGACAATTCTTTGTAAATATACGAATACCAGAATCCTGTCAACTAGTCGTACCTAGGATCAATACGTTACCCATCACCCTAATTTTGACAATTCTTTGTAAATATACGAATACCGGAATCCTGTCAACTAGTCGTACCTAGGATCAATACGTTACCCATCACCCTAATTTTGACAATTCTTTGTAAATATACGAATACCGGAATCCTGTCAACTAGTCGTACCCAGGATCAATACGTTACCCATCACCCTAACAGGTTTTTCCTGAGTAACAGGTTTTTCCTGATAGATAATCAATAATTTACCCATCACCCTAACAGGTTTTTCCTGAGTAACAGGTTTTTCCCGAGTAACAGGTTTTTCCTGAGTAACAGGTTTTTCCTGAGTAACAGGTTTTTCCTGATATATAATCAATAAGTTACCCATCACCCTAATTTTTAAAACTCCCAATATAATTATCTGAATTTTAGATAAAATAGACCCTCTTGTAATCGGAGTAAGTGAATCATTAAAATATGGACAAAAATACTTTAGTATAAAATGGAGATATAACCGTTTGATTACACAGTACGTGCAGTGGAGTAAAGGATAGATTCCACGTGTCAAAAAGGTAGACCCATCGAGGGTAGTGCCTGCATGTCACCGTTTACAAGCTGTTTATAGAGATCAGCGAGAACCTCTTTGGTGGGTGCTTGTTTTCCAGGAGATGCAGGGACATCAAATGAATCGAAGAGTCTACCAGTGCCGTCAACCTCTTTAATACTGTCGGTTACAGTGCTAGATAGGTGACCAGTAGTACAGGTACCAGCCTTACTGCTGGCACTACACGATGGTGGGTGTCTCGCAGCACAAGTACCAGCCTTACTGCTAGTGGCACTAGACAAGTGCCCAGTACTACAAGTGTCACTTTTGCTGATGGCACTACACGATGGTGGGTGTCTCGCAGCACAAGTACCAGCTTTACTGCTAGTGGCACTAGACAAGTGCCCAGTACTACAAGTGTCACTTTTGCTGATGGCACCACACGATGGTGAGTGTTTTGCAGTACAAGTACCAGCCTTACTGCTAGTGGCACTAGAGAAGTGACCAGCACAAGTATCAACCTCTATGACACTAGCACACAAGTGCCCAGTAGTACAAGTATCACTCTTGGTGATAGCACCACGAGATAGGTGACCTGCAGTACAAGTACCAGCCTTACTGCTAGATAGGTACCCAGCACAAGTATCAACCTCCATGGTACTGCAAGGTGCACTAGACAAGTACCCAGTACTACTAGTATCACTCTTACTGCTGGCACCACAAGATGGGTGACTTACAGTTGCATCACCCTCACTGCCGCTTGCAGTGCAATATATATTACCAGTATAATTAGCATTACTGGTGTCCTTAGATAAATCAGCTTGACAAATGAATGTCACTGCATCATTACTGTCGCCAAATGGACGCTCCAGTTTGGAGGAATCAGGTTCGTCTTTACTGATATTACTTCGATCTCTTCGTTTTCTCTTCGCTGGAAGAGGAGCAAGTGACGCGTTTTCTTCGAGTCCAAGTTCTTTGTATGAAGTGACAACTGCGAAAAGAGAAGAAAAGGTCCTTCTTAGTAAGTACAGACATGCAGGAAAAAACGCGCACACGCAAGAAAAAACGCGTGCACGCAAGAAAAAACGCGCGCACGCAGGAAAAACGCGCGCACGCAGGAAAAATGCGCGCACGCAGGAAAAAACGCACGCAGGAAAAAAACTGCGCACGCAGGAAAAAACGCGCGAACGCAGGAAAAAACGCGCGAACGCAGGAAAAAACGCACGCACGCGAGAAAAAACGAGCGCACGCAGGAAAAAACGAGCGCACGCAGGAAAAACGTGCGCACGCAGGAAAAAACGCGCGCACCCAGGTTAAAAAGACGCGCACAAAGGAAAAACGCGCACACGCAGGAGAAAATGCACGCACGCAGGAAAAACGCGCGCACGAAGGAAAAACTCACGCCAGCAAGAAAAGGGGTACGAAATATGCCGGTTCAGAGGACTGACACAGTTAGAGTCGTTTTCGTATGAGTGGGAAAGTTGCGATACCGTGTCGTATTGAAAGAGTTTGATTGGATGACATGCTGCATCTGCATGCTTTTTGATTGGTTCAGAAAGGAAGCTATTTCAGTGCCACGGTACCGTAGGTTTCCCACTCATAAGAGAGAACGACTCTATAATACAGCGACAAGACTACAAGCAGTATTTCTGACCTAGACGACTGGGTGTGTTGTGTTCTGATGGAAGATTTCTGGGCGGCTTTCCTTCAACTCGATTTTCGGAGGATATTTTGAATTCTGTAGCCATGGCTTGGAAGTTCCTATGTCCCGAATCGTCCTGGTTACACGAATCGCACTCATCTATACGTGTATATTCCTTTAGCCTTGAACAAACAAAACACAAGTTTATGAACAGATCTACAGTGCCGACAAAGATGGCGGCTCATACATCCATAATCCTTTGCACGCTTCACCTTGTAAAATATTATAACGAAGAGTTATGAGAACACGACTGAACATTTGCAAGCGTGACGCAGACTGTCACCAGCTTCATTTCTAGGAACGTGTTGGATTGTTTGCACAGTTGATAGATGAGAGTAGTTCCAAGAAAGCTTAAGGTGCAGTAATACGAGCAACAAAATCGTGCAACTTGTCGCGCAACATTGTTCAGATTGTTGCGTTGCAAGTTGCAGAGCAATGTTTCTCGTATTGCCAGCGTTCGCGCAACTTGTCGCGCAACAAATTAAATTTTCAGTGTTGCAGGTTGCATGAAGTAGAAAGAGCTTCTACTTTGTGCAACAAAGTTTTGCAACCTGCAACACGAAAATGCGTTGCGCGACAAGTTGCGCGAACGATGGTAATACGAGAAACATTGCTCTGCAACTTGCAACGCAACAATGTTGCGCGAGAAGTTGCACGATTTTGTTGCCCGTATTACTGCACCTTTACAATAAGTACTTATACTTTCATACATGTTTCATGGTAGTTAATAATAATAATAATAATAATAATAATAATAATAATAATAATAATAATAATAATAATAATAATAATAATAATAATAATAATAATAATAATAATAATAATAATAATAATAATAACAATAACAATATAGCACCCCACAAAAGTATCGGTGCTTTACAAATATCTTATTTAGATTCGTAAAGGATTGTGGTGAAATGCATAGCCGCCATATTTCACTCTTTGATGAAATTAGAATTACGATACAAGAAGCAAATCCAGTATTTTAGAAGTAATAGATCAAACAGGGCACAAATATATATAATTTATAAAAAATGCTTGTAAGATATGGAATAGTACTAAATGTCAATACAGTATTTATATCTTTGCAATTAATGTAAAATATCGTAAAAAGTTTTTAGTAGAAATGTAATCTTACAAGTGGAAAAAAAAAGTTAAAAAAAAAAAGTAAAAAAAAGATCAAACAGGAAAAAGAGTGTCCATATCCAAACACCGACAAGTGTGTTAGAAAAACGAGGCACAGCTGATCTACACAGTACATACCATTCCCATGCATCGTTGACACTATGTAAGCCCGCTGGTTCCACATTGGGATAAACGTGGTATGGCTTTATGTAGGCCACAAGATCGATTATCTACAACAAGAATAATGATGTTAGTTATAAAGTAATTTGTCGCTTTGTAACTGATACAGTAGTTCGTAAAGTAGTGTGTAGGGTTTCGTCAAGCGTAAATAAAGACTCAGGAAACCGCGCCCAGACGGGAATTGAACCCGTGAATACGATCCAAGACCTCTCTCATTCACATGAGTTCCCAGTGGCTCAGTGGTTAGAACGCCTGACTAGTATCCAGGAGGTCAGGGTTCAATTCCCGTCTGGTCTCGGTAATTTTCCCGAGTCTTTTTACGCTTGAACTACATTACAAGGAATGAGGTTGTTTCGGTAACAAACAGACCGACAGACAGACAGACCGACAGACAGACAGACCGACAGACCGACAGACCGACAGACCGACAGACCGACAGACAGACAGACAGACAGACAGACAGACATATATAGATAGACAGACCGAATGAAAAACAAACACAATTCAAAACAGCAAACACGGTTACCTATAATAAACACAAGAGTAAGAGTATTAAGCAAAGACAAGGCAGACACAGACAGACAGACAGACAGACAGACAGACAGACAGACAGACAGACAGACAGACATATAGATAGATAGAGAGACCGAATGAAAAACAAACACAATTCAAAACAGCAAACACGGTTACCTATAATAAACGCAAGAGTAAGAGTATTAAGCAAAGACAAGGCAGACACAAACTAAGCATGTTCGGAATCCCCAGGGGCTACTCAGTGGGGCCGAGTGAGAAAAGGGGAGTAAGGAAAACAGCAAAGAATGAAATCATGAAAATCTGAAAGACACAGAGGCGGGCAGACACAGAGGCGGACAGACACAGAGGCAGGTAGACACAGAGGCGGACAGACACAGAGGCAGGCAGACACAGAGGCGGACAGACACAGAGGCAGGCAGACACAGAGGCGGACAGACACAGAGGCAGGCAGACACAGAGGCGGACAGACACAGAGGCGGACAGACACAGAGCCAGGCAGACACAGAGGCGGACAGACAGAAAGACGGACAGACAGAAAGACGGACAGACAGAGAGGCGGACAGACAGAGAGGCGGACAGACAGAGAGACGGACAGACAGAGAGACGGACAGACAGAGAGACGGACAGACAGAGAGACGGACAGACAGAGAGACGGACAGACAGAGAGACGGACAGACAGAGAGGCGGACAGACAGAGGCGGACAGATGGAGAGACGGACAGCCATAGACAGCCAGACAGTCAATAGGGCAGATACAGATAGACAATCAGGCAATAAATGTTATGTAGACAAGCCGAAAAGGCCGCAACATAAATAGCAAAGTCTCATATTCATGGCATCACCTCTTCCATGGATGCATGCATAGAGTGGACGACACGCCAAGTCCTTTTATCTTTACAGTATCTGCGACAAAAGTAGCGATGATTAAGCAGTAAATATTTAATAGATCTTTTCACATTCCAGACCTTTTGAGCTTTCTCTAACTTTACTTGTTTGATATACAGTGGGACCTCGTTATACCAGGCATCATCGCCGAATCAGGTCAAAAAACTAAGGTAATGTACCGTCGGTATAACGGTAACAATACTGTCCGTAATAATGAGGTGTCCGTATTAAGCGGGGCTGATCGACGTACTGTATTCAGTTCCGTGTCCGTGTAGAGCAGACTTAGTATGACTGTGAAAAAACACGGCGCACGGCACGGTGACGGTCACGGCACGGTCACGGTCACGGCACGGCGCACGGCACGGTGACGGTCACGGCACGGATTTATTCGAAATCCTAAATCATCAAGTTTTTTAGTCATACGAAATCTGCTCTATTTGTCTATTTGCGTCAATCAAGAAACGAACTTATTATACTCAAGGAAATAGTCTCATGGTCATACCACAGGGAGTACAACCGCTACATCACATACGGTATGTAATACAGTGAATAGAACGAACATATAAATAAATATAACACATAAATAAATACACATGTATTTAAGCATATGCCCGTCTTTTTTATGGGTTTCCTGTGGTCATACCGGGCGACATCTACTCTGAACCTACATTGCGTTATCAGCTGGGAGGGGAACCGATCGCCTTGCTGATCATACCCAGCGCTAACTCACTCTGAACCTACATTGCGTTATCAGCTGGGAGGGGAACCGATCGCCTTGCTGGTCATACCCAGCGCTAACTCACTCTCAACCTACATTGCGTTATCAGCTGGGAGGGGAACCGATCGCCTTGCTGGTCATACCCAGCGCTAACTCACTCTCAACCTACATTGCGTTATCAGCTGGGAGGGGAACCGATCGCCTTGCTGATCATACCCAGCGCTAACTCACTCTGAACCTACATTGCGTTATCAGCTGGGAGGGGAACCGATCGCCTTGCTGGTCATACCCAGCGCTAACTCACTCTCAACCTACATTGCGTTATCAGCTGGGAGGGGAACCGATCGCCTTGTTGGTCATACACTATCAACCTACATTGCGTTATCAGCTGGGAGGGGATCCGATCGCCTTGTTGGTCATACACTATCAACCTACATTGCGTTATCAGCTGGGAGGGGAACCGATCGCCTTGTTGGTCATACACTATCAACCTACATTGCGTTATCAGCTGGGAGGGGATCCGATCGCCTTGCGAACCACAACGAAGACGGCTTGATCTTTATAACGTTAGGTACCAGGCCATTGGGCAGAATGTAGCCGCAGGGTAGTGACGATCGAACGTTCTTGGGCGTCTAATGATTACAAGTGAAATAGTAATCAATACAGTTGTCCAGGTAGATCGCCGTAAGGTATCCAGGTACGCTTAAGGCCGTCTTTCACTAGCGATGCAAGCATAAGAACATGCTTATGTTTGCGCTCATGCTTGCGCTCGTGCCTGCGCTCACGCTTGCGCTCATGCTTGCGCTCATGCTTGCGCTCATGCTTGCTTGATGCTTGCGCTTGCTTATGCTTGATGCTTGCGCTCATGCTTGCTTGATGCTTGCGCTTGCTTATGCTTGATGCTTGCGCTCATGCTTGCTTGATGCTTGCGCTTGCTTATGCTTGATGCTTGCGCTCATGCTTGCTTGATGCTTGCGCTTGCTTATGCTTGATGCTTGCGCTCATGCTTGCTTGATGCTTGCGCTTGCTTATGCTTGATGCTTGCGCTCATGCTTGCTTGCATGCTTGCTTGATGCTTGCGCTTGCTTATGCTTGATGCTTGCGCTCATGCTTGCTTGATGCTTGCGCTTGCTTATGCTTGATGCTTGCGCTCATGCTTGCTTGATGCTTGCGCTCGCGCTTGCGCTTATGCTTGATGCTTGCGCTTATGCTTGATGCTTGCGCTTATGCTTGCATCGCTGTTGCTTGCATCGCTATTGAAAATTAGGTTTATGGGCAACCATAGCTTATTAGTTACCTCGTCCCAATTACATGAGTGTATTCGTGTGGCTTTAGCATCAGTAGTGAAATATTGCGACATGTCAGTTAGGTACTGGTACAGATAGAGTCGTTCTTTACTTACATGGATCTAGAAGACAACAGAGATCATATACATCAATGCCTTCATCATTGATTTACATAACATAGAAACCTGGTATAAGCGGATACCCTAGGGAAATCGTCTAGTGTCCACTTAATACAGGGTGTCCGCTTAATACAGGGTGTCCGCTTAATACAGAGTGTCCGCTTAATATAGGGTGTCTGCTTAATACAGGGTGTCCACTTAATAGAGGGTGTCTGCTTAATACAGGGTGTCCAATTAATACAGGGTGTCCACTTAACACAGGGTGTCCACTTAATACAGGGTGTCCACTTAATACAGGGTGTCCGCTTAATATAGGGTGTCTGCTTAATATAGGATGTCCACTTAATACAGGATGTCCACTTAATACAGGGTGTCCACTTAATACAGGGTGTCCACTTAATACAGGGTGTCTACTTAATACAAGGTGTCCACTTAATACAGGGTGTCCACTTAATACAGGGTTTCCACTTAATACAGGGTGTCCACTTAATACAGGGTGTCCACTTAATACAGGGTGTCCACTTAATACAGGGTGTCTACAGGGTGTCCGTTTAATACAGGGTGTCCACTTAATAGAGGGTGTCTGCTTAATAGAGGGTGTCAGCTTAATATAGGGTGTCCACTTAATACAGGGTGTCTGCTTAATACAGGGTGTCCAATTAATACAGGGTGTCAGCTTAATACAGGGTGTCCAATTAATACAGGGTGTCAGCTTAATATAGGATGTCCACTTAATACAGGGTGTCTGCTTAATACAGGGTGTCCAATTAATACAGGGTGTCAGCTTAATACAGGGTGTCCAATTAATACAGGGTGTCCACTTAATACAGGGTGTCCACTTAATACAGGGTGTCTACAGGGTGTCCGTTTAATACAGGGTGTCGACTTAATACAGGGTTTCCACTTAATACAGGGTGTCCGTTTAATACAGGGTGCCCACTTAATACAGGGTGTCTGCTTAATACAGGGTGTCCAATTAATACAGGGTGTCAGCTTAATATAGGGTGTCCACTTAATACAGGGTGTCTGCTTAATACAGGGTGTCCAATTAATACAGGGTGTCAGCTTAATACAGGGTGTCCAATTAATACAGGGTGTCAGCTTAATATAGGGTGTCCACTTAATACAGGGTGTCTGCTTAATACAGGGTGTCCAATTAATACAGGGTGTCAGCTTAATACAGGGTGTCCAATTAATACAGGGTGTCAGCTTAATATAGGGTGTCCACTTAATACAGGGTGTCAGGGTGGGTGTCAGCTTAATATAGGGTGTCCACTTAATATAGGGTGTCTACTTAATAGAGGGTGTCTGCTTAATACAGAGTGTCTGCTTAATACAGGGTGTCCGCTTAATATAGGGTGTCCACTTAATAGAGGGTGTCTGCTTAATACAGGGTGGTGTCTGCTTAATACAGGGTGCTTAATACAGGGTGTCCGCTTAATACAGGGTGTCCACTTAATACAGGGTGTCCACTTAATACATGGGTGTCCGCTTAATACAGGGTGTCCACTTAATACAGGGTGTCCACTTAATACAGGGTGTCCACTTAATACAGGGTGTCCACTTAATACAGGGTGTCCACTTAATACAGGGTGTCCACTTAATACAGGGTGTCCACTTAATACAGGGTGTCCACTTAATACAGGGTGTCCACTTAATACAGGGTGTCCACTTAATACAGGGTGTCCACTTAATACAGGGTGTCCACTTAATACAGGGTGTCCACTTAATACAGGGTGTCCACTTAATACAGGGTGTCTACAGGGTGTCCGTTTAATACAGGGTGTCTACAGGGTGTCCACTTAATACAGGGTGTCCACTTAATACAGGGTGTCTACTTAATACAGGGTGTCCACTTAATACAGGGTGTCCACTTAATACAGGGTGTCCACTTACTTAAATACAGGGTGTCCACTTAATACAGGGTGTCCACTTAATACAGGGTGTCCACTTAATACAGGGTGTCCACTTAATACAGGGTGTCCGTTTAATACAGGGTGTCTACAGGGTGTCCACTTAATACAGGGTGTCCACTTAATACAGGGTGTCCACTTAATACAGGGTGTCTACAGGGTGTCCGTTTAATACAGGGTGTCCGCTTAATACAGGGTGTCCATGCACTTAATACAGGGTGTCCACTTAATACAGGGTGTCCATGCACTTAATATATAGGGTGTCCGCTTAATACAGGGTGCCCATGCACTTAATATAGGGTGTCCGCTTAATACAGGGTGTCCATGCACTTAATACAGGGTGTCCACTTAATACAGGGTGTCCATGCACTTAATATAGGGTGTCCGCTTAATACAGGGTGTCCATGCACTTAATATAGGGTGTCCGCTTAATACAGGGTGTCCATGCACTTAATATAGGGTGTCCACTTAATACAGGGTGTCCATGCACTTAATATAGGGTGTCCGCTTAATACAGGGTGTCCATGCACTTAATATAGGGTGTCCGCTTAATACAGGGTGTCCATGCACTTAATACAGGGGTCCACTTAATACAGGGTGTCCGCTTCAGTGCCAAGTGCCCCGGCATATCACCTATAAACAGGGTCACGATCATGGTGATTGAATCTACCCACTCGTGATATTAGAATATTATAGACTGCCAGTAAAACATTTAAGAGTATCATGAACAGGCTATTTAAGAAATAACTTGCATGGTTTATAAAGAATTACGCGTTATGTTACCTTAGTCTTGTAATGCTGTGCTATTTCTTTGAGAATGTATTCATATCCATACATGCCTTTACACTGAAGACTGACCATATGAGTAGTTCCACGGGCCATCCATCTAGTTTAGACCAACACATAACATCACGAATTTTGAAACAAATCTCAAACTCAATCTTAAGAGTACAGTCAAATCTCTATTAAGCGGTCACCCTCGGGAAATAGCCACCTGACCGCTTAATAGAGGTGATCGCTTAATTAAGTAATAGAGGTCCAGTTTACAGTAAGTATGGGGACCGATTTCCGGGACTGATTTGTGTGAAAGTGACCGCTTAATAGAGGATGACCGCTTAATAGAGGTGACCGCTTAATAGAGGTGACCGCTTAATTAAATAATAGAGGTCCAGTTTACAGTAAGTATGGGGACCGGTTTCCGAGAATTTGAGTGAGAAAGTGACCGCTTAATAGAGAGGTTTGACTGTCATTGAGTTTTATTGTATCGCAATGTTTTCAACACCAAACGTTTGATTTTAAGATTGTTTTAGCTATTCACGTCTTTATTTTTTGAGGGTAGCACTTAATGACCAAAGCTAATGAACACGTGGCCCTCATTCAGCATCGATAAATTACCTGCACTGACGCTTTTCTGAGCCCACTTGACCGGCGCCACAAGCCGACGAACGCTGATTGGCTGTTCAAACCATTTTTGATGTTAGGAGAATTTAGCATTTGATTCGGCTAAAAAAGTTGTTTTAATTCACCTTTAATACAATTTTGCGTCTCGTTATTTTACAAAACAAATAGAAAACGTTTTCTGTGTGATATCGGCCTAATATAACACTCGGGAAAGTCTCGAGCGCTGTGTAAAACCTCGCCTTCCGCCAAATGGTGGCCAACACAAAGATATAAAAAGCGGCTGTATTCGCAGGCTACAAAGATATCGGCTATAACGCATTACTCAAAGAATGCCAAAGCTAAAGTGTCACTTGACACATCCCTTTATGACATTTTTAGGAATGATACTTAGTTTTAAATATTACAAGTATTCAATAACTTTCTCAGGAAAAACGTGAAGGTAAAAGTTGGCTTGTACTTGGCGTATCTATTACATAATGTTTGAAAGTATCACTGAAACTGGAAGTGCAATCTCAGCAAAATGTAGACATCCATATCTTCGTATACGTTAGAGTAGATTTCGTATGAATGTGAAAAACCACGGCGCACGGCACGGCACGGTCACGGCACGGATTCCGCATTCGAAACCCTAAATTATCACGGTCACGGCACGGCACGTCCGTGCCGTAAGTTTTTCACAGTCATATGAGGTCAGTGAGCTATGATTCGGGTATTCCCCTATTTCCTAAATTACCGTAACAGACAGAATTAACTGGGCAAGACATGATTTCGTGAAAATGTAATACTGAAATAATAAATCTGCTGAAAAGCGTGGCATAACAATATACACGTTTGGAATACAGAAAAATAGTTTCAAAAAGTTTTCTATTATGACAAGTTTTGCATTGAAAAGTTTTATTTGCTGGTCTGTAAAGGAAATCTGCTCGTCTGTAAAAGGAAGACTTGACAAGATTTCCTTTACAGACGAGCAAATAAAACTTATCAATGCAAAACTTGTTCGTCTGCATGTGACCGGCTTAATGGAACCATAGTTTTAAAATAGAGTCGGGACTATCAATAACTATGATTAGGCTTTGGCACATTATGCTCGCATTATTTTGAGCATTTTAGCAAGGTCAAAGCATCAAGAATAATGCCGGCATTTTAGCAAGGAAGTTTTTTACCCAGTATTAATTATCCAATTAATATTGATAATTATGTCAAAATATTTGTTTAAAGCAACACATTCCTGTTTTAAACGAAAAACTCATTAGAAAAACAGCAAAGAACTGCGGGGAGAGATCTTGAGTCAAAATTAGAGGGCTTTTCGGTCCCTGCACTTTGACTGGTCAGCAGTTTCTGTATGCAGTTCACTGCAATCAGTGCCATTTTGTCTCGTTCTCACAATGCCATTCTAGGTAATGAAAATAATTTGTTTTCTGTGTATGTTTTTAATTAGTGTCTTGGAAATTTTCGAGCATTTTAGCAAGACTTTTGCTAGCATTTTAGTGAAGAAGTTGAGCATTAAGCATTGGCATTTTAGCAAAAAATAAAAGCATATTGTGCCAAAGCCTAACTATGATGGAACCCAACATGCGTAACATGCTTTTACTGCGGTTCTCAGTATTATGCGAACTCAGACATTCAAACAGTCGGCTGGAACTGGTTTTTCGCTACCGTCAATCAAATTCAAAACTCAAACAAATTCAAAACTAAATACATTCTTCGACCACTGAAATGATCCATAATTTAGCTCAAAATCATATTTGGTTTCCATTTGGTGGGTCGTCTGACTTATATTTTTAAGCCATTTTTTTACTGATTTTTTATGTTGATTGACGGCAGCGAAAAACCAAGTTCCAGTCGACTGCTTGAATGTCTGAATTCGCATAATACTGAGAATCGCAGTAAGTGGTTTTCTCATATGAATATTCGATTTGAGTTAATTGAGAAGTTTGAAATATCAAGTCACGTATGGCCACTAGTCTGCAAATAGTATTCACAGGGTTATCACAATATATGAAACTGTTATGTATACTTATTAAAAGAGAAGAAGAAGAAAACTAGCTTAGAATTTCAACATATAAAGACCCTTCATCTTGTACTAATATTAGTAATGGGTGAATATTTTAAGTTCACGCCATTTTATTTTCAAAGATAGAAAGTTTCACCGATTAGCAACGAGTAAAAATGCACCGCTTCTTTGTGTTGTTGAGTTCGCAAATAAATGTTTGTTTGTTTGAATTCGTTCATTTGAAAGTGGCCCGCACAATCATGTCTACATTAAAAATAGGCAGTCAAGGACTGCATGTGGCTACTGTAACTAAACCTGGGAATAATAATAATAATAATAATAATAATAATAAAAAAAATAATAAAAATAAACAAAAAAAGAAATAAACAAAAAAGATAGTCTATAACTACATGTAGTTACTGCGGTTTTGAAATGTAGAAGCAATATGTAGTTGGATTGATTCCTCTGATGAACTAGTATGCTTGAACTATCTATGTATTTTAATACAAAGTTTAATTGAATTTAACAATTGTGTACAAATAATTGAACAATAACAGTTGTTATCAACAATCGATATGAACAGCATTTATATATCATAAGTGATTGAATATTAATATTAATTTAACAATGTTCTGTATATAAGATCGTTGAATTCAACTTTGATGAAGTGGTGTTTATTTATTTATTTGACTTCGCCTAAATATATGAAATCATTGAATATACATTGAAATAAATAGTACACACACATTGTAATATTAATAGTAACTCTAATTTGAAGATAAGTTTACACTCTAATATATACATGTACTATGATGTTATGCTATTTTGCACCAGAAACCAGACACATCTCTCGTGTGTAAAGATTTTTTTAGGTTTCACAGGCTCACCACCCTGTGTTTGTGTATTGGGCTTCCTGTGTCTTATTTGATCAACAAAAGCATGCAGATACCCATGCTCGAGAATCCATCGGTGCTCTTCGGCGTGGGCTCGGATGAAACATCGCCGAGCCCACGCCGAAGAGCACCGATGGATTCTCGAGCATGGCAGATACCATTATGGCCGGTGTAGTGGAGCGGATATGTGCAGAATTTTAGCCGAATTGTGCACTTCATATTTCATTTTAAAAATATGTTCCTTAAGTGAGTTGTGATTTCTGGATATCTATGTTATATAAAACACATAGTTATAACACTACGTAACTTAATTTTAATTTAATATGATCAAATGCATTATATCTTCTATGCTAAACCGGAAGTAGAGTACAATATGACCACAAGTGTCTAGATACACTCGAATTACTCTAAAATATGTACTTCTGATAGACAGCCATTTCTTTTTAAAAGTTCAAACTAGTAATAGTAGAAGAAAATTCCAATATTTAGATATATTTTTAGAGTCGGGTACCACAGGTATCCCGACTAATTATATTTAAATTTCTGGTACCAAAAGTACCCCCAACTTTGGATCGTGATTTTCGGAAAAAAGGTGTGGCTTATACGCTGGTAAATACGGTATGCTAAGAGCTAATTAAATTGGAAATGAAGTTCAAACATAATAATAATAATAATAATAATAATAGAGTATTTATATAGCGCATCCTGGAACCTCGATGCGCTTTTCAATAATGATGCGCTGACAGAGCTACCCTGAATTTCTAAATAAAAGTTTTCATTCATTCAATGAAAATGTGAAATAAGTACGACCTTGCATTTCTACGTTACATCAAAGCCCAACTCCGCTATGCACACCGAATATAGACATCGTATACCCTGGAATTAATACCTAGAAAACAGTTTGAAAGCGACGACAAGGAGCATAAGAGGCAGTGGTGTCCGAAGACGCGTATATACAGGGAAATACTCAGCTGCCTCGGAACTGGCTACAAGTTATACGTGTTAGCGATGCCATCAAACGCGAACTGTTCAGGCTATTAGCTGATCGAGTGTGCGGCGTCATTAGATCTAGAAATAGAGCAGCACATTATAATGACCCATGGCGACCAAGCACTGTGCAATCCAGCCCGTGATGACATCTCTAGCATGGCTCCGTGTACACACGAAGAAGCTGACACCATTGTGATGCTGTTACATGCTGCTGATGTAGTCCAACAGGGCCATCACAATGCAAGATCCTTCTTCGCGATCGAACTGTTGATACTAACAGGGGCGTAGCGTGCATATACGCCCGTACGCACGTGCGTACAATTTAAAATCCTTAATATATGTATATATTATAAAAAACATAAAAATATTGAAAATAAAATGAAATCTAGGACAAAATCTTAACAGCTCACTGCAGATTACTTGCTGGAAACTACTCACAGAAGGCAGGAAAATGCTATTTTGGAGACCCTATACCTCAAAAACGTTTCGGGGAGCATACCCCCGCATCCTCCTACGAGCTCGCACCTTCGCCGCTCGTCAGATTGTGTCCCCCAATACATTTCCCCTTTCAGTCAGTCATTGTAGGCATGTATAATGATGATTGTAGTTAGTACAGTCTCAAACAAAATAAATACCAAAAAACTGGCTTCGCCTCGGGTTATTATATCGCTATATATAACGGTAGCGGTATATATAACCTGTTTACATAAATCCTTTAACCAATACTCATAAATCCTTTACACAACCTTTACATAAATCCTTTTCTGAATCCTTTATATAACCTTTACATAAATCCCCCCATAAAACTGAGTGATAAATGCATTTTACTATGTATTTATGTAGCGAGAAAGTCCGCTGGAAAACGAAGAAAATGGTATTTCCAAGGCTCTAGATTTCTAAATTTTCAGGGGGGATGCCCCCTTACCCCCCTAGAAGCTCACTCCTTCGGCGCTCGTTGCTATGTGCGTACATTGCAAAAAAAGCACGCTACGCCCCTGACTAATGTCCTGGTAATACACATTAGAAAGCTTGGGTCTTGAAATGTCTGAGGCCTGCACTACCAGTTAATTTTCCATTCTTCACTGGATGTGACACAGTGTCATGTTTTGGTGGAAGAGGCAAGAAAACGACATTGGCAACATGGAAGTCGTATGCAGAGGTTACCAATGCTTTTCTTGCCATGGCGCACAGTCCCAACGAGGTTCGTGTAGAGTGTATGACACATCTAGAACGCTCTGTAATACTGCTGTTCGACAGGACCAGCACGAAGACAGAAGTAATCGAAGTAAGGAAACAGCTCTTCGCTGAGAAAAGAAGATCATTTGATGCTATGCGACCCTCCCTACCTCAAAGGCAGCGTTATTGGAGCAAACTAAGAGGGCAGTTATGTCACTGCTGGGGCCAGATACTAACATCACCCAAGTCCAATTCTACCCAGATGAACTGATGGTGATTGACCCTGAAGGCAGACATATGGCAACCATTCTGGACAGCGTTGCAAGATGTAACAAAGTCATGGCGTGAACTGGTGGGTGTAAGGAAGACTGCTGTGGTACAACTTGTTCCTGCATGAAGACAAATCTCAGATGCACAGCGCTCTGCTGCTGCAATGATAAGTGCTGTAACCCGTGAACAAAGCTATAAGCTGCTTAGATTTGAGTGTCAAATATTTCTGTGCATTTACTTTAATAGCTTCCATGTAAAACCATGTGAGAAAAAGTAAATCCATCCAATATAGCTGTTATCGTAGGACTGCCGAAAGTGTTTGACGATTACTTTGGTTTTGCGTTTTGCTTTACTTTTTTTTAAAGTATACAGGAACTGCAGTGAATCGACAATAACCAATACCTGAGACGAACAACACTTTCACATACAGTGTCATAATGCGATTTTTCATTGTTAAAATGGTCACGATTATAAGCATTGTTTTTTAAATAGAACGGATTCCAAAGGTTTTTATAAGCCCAGGGCTTATAACCGGAATTCTACGGTATTTTCGTGATTGGTTTATAAGAAAGACTTATTTTGCTATAGTTCCTGTATAAATTGACTTGCTGCCGTGATATGGTTTTTGACAACTTTAACTGGACCGTTAGGCTTTGCTATAATGGGAGGTAATATCTATAAGAGTGCGTGCTATGCCTTTATTACATAATAAACCAATCAGTATCGATATGATATAAAGAAAATACTACTTTTTCAATGCTTTTGAAATAAACGGTTTTCACTTCCGGTTAAAATGGCGGCCATTAACGAAATGTCCCTAAATCGGAAAGTTATCATATTTTCCAAGGAACTATCAAAATTTCTGTGCTGACAGTATTTCTTGAATCTATAAATCAATAATTAGTTAATTTAGAACTAATGCAAAAGTGTTTAAGGCCAATTCTGGTAAAAGCGCTTTTCACTTCCGGTTCAAAATGGCCGCCATTTTAAAAATCGGCCTTAAGGTGATTCCCTTGAAATAGAAGCAAATCCTAGAATTTTCTATAACTTGGCATGGTGATACATTACGGTATTGAGTTTCAAAAAATGCACTAAAAACAGGGGGTCACCGCGCTCATTTTTGCGCTACACTGCTTTGAAATTATGGTATTTTAGGTCTTTCAGTCGAGTCTCGCGTGACATCGGGATCGGGTAAATAATTTTCCACAACTTAAAAGACAAACTATTAATAATGAACTAAAGTGGTTGCTATAGCTTTTGTATCTCTAGCCTACCGTCTGATAGTAAGAAAGTGCTCGAATTTTGCATAGTTGTCGAAAAATAGAACAAAAAACACAGATGTTCGAAGCACCGAGAGGGTCTAAAAATCGATACTCCGTATGCTTTTATTCAATTTTTTTAATGTTTGAAATCCTAACTTTTTTTAATACTTTGCTATATACTAGAGAACTATAGTGTGATGAAAGTTATTGAATAAAAAATGGGGGTCACCGTGCTCGTTTTCGATTTATTTTGAGAAAACTTCAGTTACACTTGAAATATTTAACGATTTCCAATGGTCTCCAATGTGCGCGAGCTCGATGGCGTAAGTTAGCGCGCGCTCGTCAACTAAAATTTTATTCAGAATCGTGCGCAGTAGAGCGTGCGCAATGCAATTCAAGGGAATCACCTTAACTCGTAAACCTATTGGTTTTCGCGGTGGCTCCATATCCATATTTAATAAACACATAAAAGTCCATCTTTCCACCAAATTTTGTGCTTTTTACCCAAAGTGCACAATTTTCTCACATATCCGCCTAACTAGTAAATCACTGTCCTTTTGAGATCTTGAATTTCTAAATAAAGATTAATATCTACTTGAGTCCTGTGTGTGATTTATTTAGCGATTAGAACGGGATTTGAGAGTTTTGGGACTAAGACTAAACGAGAGCCGAATCTGTCTGAATCGAATTCGAAGTGTTTGTTTGTGTCTCGTATAAAGACATTTGTTCCTCGAAGATAATTAAAACTTACTTATAGTAATAACTTGACACTTTAAACAGGTTCACATGGAAGTGCTCGACTGCACAACTGACCAGTCGATCAGTCCACAGCTATTTTATAAAAGACCGAACAAACACAATCGATATTCACGGCTGGAAAATAATCTCAACAAACCGTCACTATGTCACTGAAAAACTAGAAAACATCTTTATGAACAAACACTTGACACTTTGTACGAGAGATGTGTCTTGTTTATGGTGCAAAATAGCATAGAATAATAGTATATTTAGAGGTGTAAACTTACCCTTCTAAACAACGCGTTCACGAAGTAAAGTTGACATGGAAAACGTCCTACAGACGTTTTGAATCGATAAAACGTCGACAACCACACGAGAGATCACGAAAATAGCAGATAACTTTCCGAAAGCTGCCGAAAGAGCTGATAGTCACGAAAATCCTACGAAAATCTATCGGAGACCACCAGTGAAACGTCGGGTATATCGTCGTTGACTTCGTCGCTGTTCGTCGCCCAGTGCTCGCCCAGTGTTCGATTGATATCAATCGGTTCCGAACACTATCCGAAGATTAGGGTTACTTCCTGACGGACGGACGGACGGACGGACGGACGGACGGACGGACTTACACACTCGATGGCATAGTGGCTACTTTCTTCTGAGAAGAGAAGTAGCCACAAAAATGATCTTTCTAAAAGTTGTATAGTACCTTCGATGTTTGCTGGTTTGTTTTATTCAAAAGTTAGGAGTCAGTTTGTGAAAAATATGAGTTGAAATTTCGCGAAAACGTATTTTACTGACTACCGTTTTGAACACTGCAGACGCTTCACAAACGTGTGACAAAGATGCGGTTCGTTGTTTTAGTTAATGAGCTAGCATACATGTCGAAAGCAAGTCAGTCGTCGTTCAAGTTGTGCATGGTAGAGCAGTTTTCCAATGACTCTTGATTAATAATATAATAATAATTGAAATTTATATAGCGCTAAAATTATAAATATTCTAAAGCGCTTTACAAGACTATAAAAAGAAAAATATAAAACACTAAATAAGCTTTAAAAATGCAGCTCGTTTGTTCGAGGTCGTTAAAAAACATCTACCATCTGTACATGGATATGCTGATGACTCGCAGCTCTACTTTTCTTTCCGACCTGACTCGTTAGCTTCGCAAGATCAGGCAGTTCAAGTTGTCGAGAACTGTATAGCTGACGTGAGGGCTTGGTTGGTTCACAATAAGCTGATGTTTAATGACAAAAAGACGGAGTTCCTAATTATCGGTTCTCGTCAGCAGTTAGCCAAAGTTAGACGAAT
This sequence comes from Actinostola sp. cb2023, assembly GCA_033675265.1. NCBI lineage: Eukaryota > Metazoa > Cnidaria > Anthozoa > Actiniaria > Actinostolidae > Actinostola > Actinostola sp. cb2023. Next base: position 339,118 of record JAUJYZ010000091.1, on the reverse strand, counting down.
GTCTAATAGATTGACGAATGTCCACGCATCACATTGAACTGAAAACATAAATTCTAATCACGCTCCAATTTTTATGAATTTCACGATTCACGCTCCATTTTTTGGTCAAATCACGCGTCACGCGTAACCCCTTTGCTACCCTGGAAAATTAATACTGAATCTGTCGCTAAATTCAAGGAGTCCGTCTTCAATGAGCGGTTCAAATCAATCGATACAATTTCTTGACTTGGGAACTTTCCACCAGTTGTAAGGATAAACATGCCTCAACACCAACATAATGTCGCTAGGTACACAAATATCAAAATCACCAAAACGAGCCTTTGGTAGAGGGAACTGTATAGCTTGCGCTGGGAACGATTCATGTAGATTGTAATAAATAGGAGCAAGCCATGTTATCCATCCAGTTCGCTTCATCATTCCAGAGTATTCATAAAACACAAATAAGTCAACGTAGTTATTTTGGGCGATACCGTTATGGAAGAACCCGATTATACCATTACGGTCGAGTCTTTCTTTGTAAACGAACCCCCTTTTTGCGAAAGCACCCAGAAACTCCGCTCGAGAAAGTCTGGCATAATGTGGGTCATCCCCACGAATGCCTATGTCCACGTCGTAATCCCAAGGAAGTGGTCCATTGATGTTACGTACGACACCCCATAGCGAACCGTACATTAACCAATGCTTTATTCCGAGATCCACCAGTATACTATGCACCTCCCGCGTCAAGTGAATCAGTTCCTTGATACGCTTTTTGCTTCTGTTACACTCGACTTGTTCATCGCTAAGCCAAGATATTGGGCTGCGTAGTTTGAGATTCTCGAAAATGTAATATAAAAAGAAACATGCTAAAACCGTTGTTAAGACAATTCTCAAATGCTTCCTTCTCATTCTGCGTACCAGTTTTGTATAAACGTGGCATCGGTGCCGTGACACTCAAATGGCTTCCTTTCTGAACCAATCAAAAAGCGTGCAGATGCATCTAGTCGTGACTGAGTTGAAATTCGTGACTGAATTCTTTTGCATGAAAATATACACGAGTAACAGAGCGGAAAAAACGTTTTATAGCCTCTTCTAATAAGGACACCCATAGGTTGTTGAGCTCAATATTTTGTATACAAGCCCTTTTATGCTCAAATAACAAAATGTCAAATGCCACCAAAATTCGGTGAATGGGTCTCAGAGATATAATAAAGCCTTGTACTTTGAGAGAGGTGACATTTACTGTAACTTAATAAGATTTTGCCACAAGTTTTGAGTAATGGTAGCACAAATGTATCACTTGCAGTTTTTGATGTATCATTGCCAGTTACTGAAAACTGTATGAAAACAGCAGCTTTGCAGTTTTTCCGCATGTCTACATGAGTTGTAGAATGTCTTGGGAATGAAGGAGAGTCCGATTCCTCTTCTGACGCTTCCAACGCTACGATCAGCTAAAGGGGAATTGTCAACCGATATGACCGCGTAAGCCTGGGTACGAACGAAGCGATAAATAATGAACAATTATTGGATGTGAGTAGTGGTAGATATATTACCGAGCCACGAGGTAAATATTCACCACTACTCACCGACACTGAGGGGGATAATTTTTTAGTATTTACCAAATCAGTTGGATAAAAAATGTAGCTGCAGCGAAACGAGACGCCATTTTGAATCTCGTCCCAAAACAGTGAATAGCCAAGGATTCCGAGTTACGGGAGCCAATCAAAACGCGCCAAAATTGCTATCCACCGATTTGGTAAATACAAATATAATTTGTCCGGCATTCTCAATCGTACCCAGAGCTCACTCATCATTTTGACGAGTGGGCTCTGGGTGCGAGCGAGAATGATAATTTGTCCAACTTTGAGGGCTTCAACAGTGAGAAATATTTTGTTGTCGAAGTAAGATATCAAACACGAGAAAGAGTGCGCAGCCGAGTTCTTTGAATAACTTTGGCGTGTTTGGAAAGACGAGGAGACATTCTTTCTTACAAGTGTTTGATCAGTATAGCTTCTCAAACCATCAATAATAGACCTTATGCATAATGACGTAATATGACTACAACTACCAGAATGCTTTGCGCATCTTCTTTTGTGAGATAATTGGTACGCTTTGTCTTAGTGAATTGTGAACTGTTTATTAAACATTACTTGGCAGCTAAAACTGAATTACGTAATTTACAATTGAATGAATTACCTCAAGAGCGAATAAAAATCTAGAAAAAAAAAGAAAATTCGCAAAGCATTCTGGTAGTTGTAGTCACATTACGTCATTATGCATATGGTCTATTCTTGGATAAATTCAAAGGAAACTTTCCCAAATTTCATTATCTCATTTCAATGTTATCCTCGTGAATTATTAATGAGTTTGAGAACCCACACTGGTGGACTCGTGATATTCCAGTGTCCAACTTAGACACTGCTTCCATAAACACACAGAGGGGGCCTGAACTACATTGTTTCCTGATTGGATAGTTACTATTTTAGCCTCCAGCTATTATTCTTGGCCTGCTAGAAACAACGTGGCCAAAACATCAGATACAGTTAGGATGTGGAACAAATCATAGACCAGTTACTCTAAACACTGACTCGAACACCCTACAAGGGCAGACTTGGGCAGGAACAAGAACCGATCAAGGTAACACCGAGAATTGTATGTTGACATTTACTGCAAGATTCACATTATAAAGAAGCTTAAAACTGTCATCAGGAAAAACGTCTTGGCAACATAGGGGGTTCATCTTGTTCAGATGCATTTGTGGAATATTTACTGATAAGTTCGGGAAATCTGATTTAAGCCGAATCTACACGAGCAAATTTTCCTTGACAAGTTTTCCTTGACAAGGAAGACTTGCTCTTGTAGACGACAAAAACATCACCAATTTTTCCTTGTCAAGGAAAACTTGCTCGTGTAGATGACAAACAATGGTCACTTTTTCCTTGTCAAGGAAAACTTGTCAAGGAAAACTTGTTCGTGTAGATGCGGCTTTAGCAAGAGTAAAAACATTCTGCCACTGAGTAGTATGCACAGGTGTGTTGAGCTGTGTTGTGTACAGTTATAGACTACCATGTAGACTAATGCACCGAAGAAGAAGCGGTAGCAGCCGCGAAATATATGTCTAGGCTAGTTTACACACCAAATGTTTGTATGGTTTACTATATATCGCTACACAGTCTTTATCTGGACTCCACCCGAGTCTTTGAAGTTGTGCGACAGTTTGTTTTACGAATTGTCGACAGTCTTTGAAGTCATACATGTCAACACATGTAGCCTGGTATACTAGACTAAAAAGTACCGTTGGCGTTCTTCAGGGAACTAACTATACATTTGAATGGCTCAGTTTCCCATTGTCCATGTTTAGAGTCTCAATTGACTATCAGTTGTAAAAGACGAGTTGCAGTTGATTGCTTAGGACCGTTTCCGAGTACAAGTTTAGACATTAGATACAACTATATACACAAATCAAAATAGCAGCTTTGTTGCATGTTCATAGATGACTTTGAGAAAGAGCAATTACAGCAAAGGAAAAACGAGGCAGGAAAACTCCAAGAAACACAGCAGGTTAAACAAAACGCCACGTTGATGTTGATTGCCACAAGCAAATGCAAACACTGACCTCAGGGCAAGAGCTGAGTCCTAAACACACTCAATTCACTCAAACAGAAATCATTTTTATTTTTAAAAGAAAGTGGCACCAACTTTTTATAGTGTGGTTCTGACCGAGTTTTCAGATGCTCATAAAAGAAAAAAAATGACAACAGCTTAAGTTTCTTTTCAGATAAAAAGTTATTAAAACCAATAATATTTCTTGGCACTATGGACCCAAAACTACAGCGAGTCCCTCGTTTTATACGTTTACTGCTATCTACATTTGACTTTACTCTTTTGCACCGACAAAGGACTAACTGCATTCCAGTTTTAACGGTATACATGCATCGACGTAATCTTTTGCTCCGCCGAAGAAGGACTAATAATGATATTAATAATAATAACTCGGTTCTTATATAACGCATTTCACATTGTCTCAATGCGCTTTACAACCGATGGAGGACTTTTTCGGGCTGCATTGTATGAAGGCGCCTACGGCAGCCAAGCAACTTACAATCATGAGGAGTTAGTATGTTAGTATATGTTATTCCTCCAATTTTGAAGTAGATTGTTGAACCGAGTAACAATCCAACGTCCAAAATGTCTGGCGTCTATTTTATTTACAATACTCTTACGATATCATGATCTGTACTAGAAGGCATGTTGGGATTCGATTAAAGTAAGAGTTTTGAAAACGTTTTGTTATACAAAGTAAAATGATGAAATCATCCCAAATTGTCATCTAGAGGGGGTGGGGGTGGGGGTGGAGGTTGAAAATTTCCACTGGACAGATTCCTCCAATCCTTCCAAAACATGAATCCTTTGTAAGTTGAAAGTGCTAGAGGACCGTAAAATTCCATTTATAATAATTATACCGAATTTACAGGTACATCTATCATTCAACAGAACGATGCTGAAACCTGTCACGCTTTTTGTCGTGGCTTTCCTGGTGTCACGCGCTCACGTCACGCAAGGCTACAAAAAGTGGAACAGTGGCGATGGAATTATCCACCGTTTGAACGTCGTCCAAGACGTCTGGCTCGAGCGTCCCAACAGAAACTACAACGGTCGATCATTTCTGATCGTTGGGATGCACCCTCAGTATCCAAAGAAGCGCTCGCTGATTCAGTTTGAAAATCTCCCCAATAACTGCCCTCTTAACAAGATCCGCTGGGCCAAAATGTACATCTACTATTTGTACGCGCACAAAGCCAGCTGGCACAACGTATCCAGAACCCCCTTCATTTCCCGCCCAATTCAAGTCCATCGGGTCAAAAAACAATGGAAGGAAAGGGAAGCAACGACCAGAAGACGAACGAAGAAATCCAACTGGTCCAGTCCATACCTCGACTTGAATAACGTCGATGCAGAGGCTAGACCCCAGGACTGCCCAACCACCATCTACACCTGGCGCCCAAGGGGGTTTGTAGAGTTTGACGTCACACTTGCCGTGAGAAGCTGGAGGGGAGGGGAGCCTAATTATGGCCTTGTCTTTTGGGCACTGGACGAAGATCAGGACGGAAGGGATATACGGTTTGCGAGTAACGCAAATTGGAAAAATCCGTATATTCAGTCTCATATAAATGTTATGTGTGAGAATTAAACAAGTTCTATCATGAATAAAGAAGCGAAGAAATACTATTGACTGATTTCTGTGGTATTCACGTACTTAGCCTGCATAGTTGGGGCAGGAAAGGGGAGGGGAATGGACAGGGGGGAGGGGACCTGTCCCAAAGGACCAGCTACGCCTTGTACTGACATTTGATGCCATACAAGCATCAATAGTTCCAGACTTCCGGCATGCACGCAATGCATTATGAGATTATTACAAAGGAAAAGTGAGCACCAATTCTAGACACAGGGAGCCCAAGCTATGTTTTTGCTCACTTGGCGCTCACTTTTGCTTTGTAATAATCTCACAATGCATTGCGCGCGTACCGGATGTCTGGAACTCTTGATGCTTGTATAGGACAATGGACTACATGTATATGTAGTTGGATTATGATAACAGCTGTCTAGATGGTGTAGTACAACTCACCTGTCTATAATCCTAATGATAGCATCTCTCGTGTCTTTCTGCAATGGAATAAAGATGTAAGTAACCGATTTCAGTCCACGTGGCCGTTGAGTATAACGTATTTTTGTTAAATGAATGAATGAATGAATGAATGAACTGATGAAAGAACGAATGAATAAACGGACAAATGAATGAATAAACGGACAAATGAACGAATGAATGAATGAACTAATGAATAAACGGACAAATGAATGAATAAACGGACAAATGAATGAATAAACGGACAAATGAATGAATAAACGGACAAATGAATGAATAAACGGACAAATGAATGAATAAACGGACAAATGAATGAATAAACGGACAAATGAATGAATAAACGGACAAATGAATGAATAAACGGACAAATGAACGAATAAACGGACAAATGAATGAATGACAAATGAATGAATGGACAAATGAATGAATGAATAAACGGACAAATGAATGAATAAACGGACAAATGAATGAATAAACGGACAAATGAACGAATAAACGGACAAATGAATGAATAAACGGACAAATGAATGAATAAACGGACAAATGAATGAATAAAAACGGACAAATGAATGAATAAACGGACAAATGAACGAATAAACGGACAAATGAACGAATAAACGGACAAATGAACGAATAAACGGACAAATGAATGAATAAACGGACAAATGAATGAGTAAACGGACAAATGAATGAGTAAACGGACAAATGAATGAATAAACGGACAAATGAATGAATAAACGGACAAATGAATGAATAAACGGACAAATGAATGAATAAACGGACAAATGAATGAATAAACGGACAAATGAATGAATAAACGGACAAATGAATGAATAAACGGACAAATGAATGAATAAACGGACAAATGAATGAATAAACGGACAAATGAATGAATAAACGGACAAATGAATGAATAAACGGACAAATGAATGAATAAACGGACAAATGAATGAATAAACGGACAAATGAATGAATAAACGGACAAATGAATGAATAAACGGACAAATGAATGAATAAACGGACAAATGAATGAATGAATGGACTAATGAATGAATGAACTAATGAATGAACAAATTAACTAATGAATGAAGGAATGAATAAATGAATTCATGGACTAATGAATGAATGAACGAATAAATGAATGAATGGATGAATGAATGAATGAACGAATGAATGAAGGAACTAATGATGAATGAATGAATGAACGAATGAATGAACAAATGAACGAATGAATAAATTTGAACAGGGTAGTCCCTTCAGTAGAAAAAGCTACTGCTATCAATGGGAGCAACGCACACTGATATGGAAATACTTTGAACAAAGAATATCCATTCCACAAGATTTGAAATTGGAAAACATTTACAGTGTGGACACTCGAACCGTGAACACTTCAAGTTTTTTTCGAACTTTATTTTTCGAACTTTCTATTGCCTCACAGCCTCTCAAATGGAGCATTGAGTTTAAATACACTTAGTGATCAAAATAAATCATTTTTCTGATCAATTTGCTCAATCGATAATTTATATATTTGTGTTAGAAAAAAAACTAAGTGTTCACGGTTCGAGTGTCCATACTGTAAGCAATCTGCCATGTTCACTTTACAACATTTCCTATCTAGTACTAGTATGCACTTACTCGGCTAGGAATGGTCATCATTTGAGGTAAACAAAATGTTGTGTCGATATAAATACTCTTGATATCTTTTACTCTGCCAAAAAAAAAAGAGTTACAATAAATGAAATGGGGATAATAGGGAAAGAGGAGATGTATTAAACGATTGAGTGTACCTTATAGTCGTACTTATTTTCGCGCGTCTTAATTTTCGCGAATTAAAAAAAAAGCGAAAATAAAGAGTTGCGAAAAAAATCCCTCCGAAATTTATACACGTGAAATTTATACACGTGAAATATACACACGCGAAATTTATTCACGCGAAATTTACACACGCAAAATTTATACACGCGAAATTTACACATGCGAAATTTACACATGCGAAAATCTTAGCAAACAATCGATTTTATTTTTTTAGTCATTTCTCCTGTGTCAGACATTATGCTGAAACTTCGTCCTTTTACTAATTTCGAGCTGCTCTTTTCATTTCTGCAGTTCATTTTGACACTGCTGTTCGTTTTATGGGAGATAGGGTCACGTGACCTCTTAGTGCAAGTCACCTATTTAATTTTATTCATTTAAACATTTTACAATCTCACATCTTGTTTGTATGAAGGCAGTATGACAAAGGTGGCAAGGTTTCACACAGGTAGCCCAAATGTTTTTTCTGAGGCTATTATAATTAAAAAAGACTATCACGCGTGCGTCTTCTTGATGGGCTTCCTGTGGTAGGCCAAAAACACAGGGAGCCCAACTCTTTCTTCTGAGCATATTGTTAAAAATGAAATAAAATATCACGCGTGGGTCTTTTTGATGGGCTTCCTGTGGTAGAACGTGTAGAAACACAGGGAGCCCAACTCTTTCTTCTGAGCATATTGTTAAAAATAAAAATAAAATATCACGCGTGGGTCTTTTTGATGGGCTTCCTGTGGTAGAACATGTAGAAACACAGGGAGCCCAACTCTTTCTTCTGAGCATATTGTTAAATATAAAAATAAAATATTACGCGTGGGTCTTTTTGATGGGCTTCCTGTGGTAAACCGTGTAGAAACACAGGGAGCCCAACTCTTTCTTCTGAGCATATTGTTAAAAATAAAAAAAAAATATCACGCGTGGGTCTTTTTGATGGGCTTCCTGTGGTAGAACGTGTAGAAACACAGGGAGCCCAACTCTTTCTTCTGAGCATATTGTTAAAAATAAAAATAAAATATTACGCGTGGGTCTTTTTGATGGGCTTCCTGTGGTAGACCGTGTAGAAACACAGGGAGCCCAACTCTTTCTTCTGAGCATATTGTTAAAAATAAAAATAAAATATCACGCGTGGGTCTTTTTGATGGGCTTCCTGTGGTAGAACGTGTAGAAACACAGGGAGCCCAACTCAGCCCAACTCTTTCTTCTGAGCATATTGTTAAAAATAAAATATTACACGTGGGTCTTTTTGATGGGCTTCCTGTGGTAGACCGTGTAGAAACACAGGGAGCCCAACTCTTTCTTCTGAGCATATTGTTAAAAATAAAAATAAAATATTACACGTGGGTCTTTTTGATGGGCTTCCTGTGGTAGACCGTGTAGAAACACAGGGAGCCCAACTCTTTCTTCTGAACATATTGTAAAAATAAAATATTATGGGTGCTGCTTTTTGGGGTACTTCCTGTGTTTAAGGGCATGCAGGATGGATTATATTGTGCTCCTCATGTATGTGCATGAGATAAAGTGTCAAGTGGTACATGTGTACTTACCCATCACTGGTGTGCAGCAACTTGACTCTTTGAACATCACCTTTGGCAAATCTAAAATCTCCTACAATAAAAATACACCGATAATAATCAATATTGTACTTGAAGTAAGATTTGAAGGAAAGTTGAAGTGCCAAGGTTACTCATAAAGTTATTCTGAGCATTAGAAAGGAAATGAGAATGAGAAAAACATATCTGACACTGATGGGATTTGAGCCAAAGACCCTCAGAACTGATCACCGAGGCTCTACTAGCTGAGCTGCAAGGCCAGACTGGAAGCAGGACGTGGGTAATTAGGATGTACTTGAAGGCAGTAGTTTCAAAAGGACAACTCCATGATATAAACAAACAGATGAACTCACCAGTATAAAGAACATTGCCATTGTTTCCTTCAAAGAGAAACCTAATAGGAGTCAAATGAGGAGACTAAACTTAGCATACATGCATACTAATCATCATCAATGATCAGCATCATCACATCAATGATTATCATCATCATCATCAATTATCAGCATCATATCACATCAATGATTATCATCATCATCATCACATCAATGATTATCATCATCATCACATCAATGGTTATCAGCATCATCACATCAATGATTATCATCAACATAATCACATCAATGATTATCATCATCATCACATCAATGATTATCATCATCATCATCACATCAATGATTATCATCATCATCACATCAATGATTATCATCATCATCACATCAATGATTATCATCATCACATCAATGATTATCATCATCATCATCGCAATGATTATCATCATCATCACATCAATGATTATCATCATCACATCAATGATTATCATCATCACATCAATGATTATCATCATCATCACATCAATGATTATCATCATCACATCAATGATTATCATCATCACATCAATGATTATCATCATCATCACATCAATGATTATCATCACATCAATGATTATCATCATCATCACATCAATGATCATCATCATCACACAATGATTATCATCATCGTCACATCAATGAGTATAATATACACATAAATTACACAGTCAGATAACAAACTTACATAACAGACCCTACACAGTGGCCAGCAGAGAGCAGAGTGACTGAAATAACCTCTTTCTGGATAGAAATTTGAAGAAAAACCAATTATTATGTAAGTTCTCAAACCCATAAAATAACAACCCATTAGGATAGACAAATGACATCAATGGCGATACTGGCAGCACGTCAAAATTTTGGCCAATTATTATAATTTGACTGACTGTATAACAGCCACTTTTATTGGTCGGCTGATTTACCTTAATAAAATGAATGGTTTTCCTGGGTTTGCACTAATCTACCTTCCAGAAACCCTCATTTTTTTTAATCACTCACTTCTGGGTGTTTGGATATCATGTCGTTACTCAAAGGGTAAAATCATACTACAGTACAAATACAGGGGCGGATCTAGAGACTTTGAAAGGGGGGTGCATCACTAAGGGGCTGTAAGGCCCCTTCTTCTAGGGGGTGTGGGGGCATGCCCCCCCCAGAAAATTTTGAAATCTAGAAGCTCAAAAATGCAATTTCCATCCATTCTGGGCATCAAATGGTGGGGAGACATGGGCGAATATGTATCGGGCCCAACTCAAAGGGGGGGCACCGGCCCCCCATGCCCCCCCTTGGATCCGCCCCTGAAATACATTTAACCACAGTCATGGCTGATACATGTTATATGTACATAACAGCAGCCATTTGATCTCTAAACTGGGCTTACTTTATTTGTTTCTTCATCATGAATGGTCACCAGATATGGCTGTTCTATTGGCACCCCTACCTGAACACAGTGAATAATGTTATGTACATGAAGATGTAGTGTGTAATTTGAAAATGTTTATTAAACTCATTAATAATTCATGAGGAAAGTCACAAAAAAAGAAATAATAACTGTGACATCAGTGTTGGAAATGTGATACCAAATTGTCCACTTTTGCTAGTTTCTAATTGAATTAGTTTTACAGACTTGGTCCCAGTTGCCTGCTTGTTTCTGGGTAATGGCTGATTTAGACATGCCAGAGTTTGCATGGGGTGTTGCACCAACGTTTCTACCAAGCTTAGTGATAATTATTTTACATTCAAAAGAGAAGCAAGACAGCACTTACCAAGTAGTCTTCCAAGTGTACGTACGTCTGATTGCAGAGCAATAAGTTTCGTGTGGTATCAGAACAGTAAATGAAGATGTTGGAACTTCAAAAGCAAATCATTCATGTTAGCGTGGCTTGTGGCAGTTCGCAACTTTGATTATTGAGTGGTCTGTATACATACTGTAGCTAGTCGTTTTCGTATGAGTAGGAAACTTACGGAGTACGAAACTCACGGTACGGAATCAAAGACATTCTATTCAACCAATCACAGCATGCAAAATTATCGCTCAACCAATCAGAATGCTTGGATACTGCACGATCATGGTGCAATACTGTCACCACATGGCACAGACCGTACCGTAACTATACTCCCCACTCATACGAAAACGACTCTATGTATTACCTACAGTGGTGCCAACTTAATGGACACCCACTTGGTGCAGACACCTGGTTTATTACACTGAGACACTAGTTTGTGACACTTTGGTGTCTGTAAGTACATGTACATGTACCCACATTTGTACAGTTAAACATATGTATCATGATAATACAATATTGCAAAATAACATTACATGTATACAGTGGAACCCCGCTCTATGGACACCTGCTTAATATGGACACCCGCTTATTATGGACAGTTTTGTTTGTCTGGACAAACAGCCTATATAGATATACATGTATGAAAGCCTGCTTAATATGGACACCTGGATAATACGGACACTTTTGGGGTTCTACACTGTATGATCAAGCAATGACTCAATCAATTCCAAGCTGGGTGAGGGGAGAGGATCAGAGTAGAGGGGAGGGGGAGGAGAGAGGGAGGGAGAAATGCAATATAAAATAATTAATAATGGCTTGCAATGTATTGATTGAGCCATAAATGTATATCTATTTCAACTGCTAGATACAAACCTGGATTTTACCAAGTTAGCAAAGCCAACAGAGTCGAGCCCATCCATATGATCTATAAAGATCAGAGAAAATTATCAGAGGTCTACACTGCAATGTACATTGCCTAGGTCCCCCACTCTCTGGTTTTAGTGAAGAAAGGCTGTAGGAAATATTAGCATTCTTTACACTAATTAAAAGAGTACCTTTGTGACAGTGTGACAAAAAGAACGCTCTGGATTCCAAGTTGTTTTTGTTGAAGCAGTCTACAGAAATCGAGGAGTACTCCTTGAATTTGCCGCTAAAACAACTCATTTTCATGCAAAGCAAATTGCGTGTTTTGGTTATACGTTAGTTATTGTGAGATATATAGAGAGTATGGCACATTCTGTTGCATATTTAAGGTAAAATGACAATACGAATTTTTTTAAACTTTAAAGTCAGAACATTTCAAAAATGGCGGAAAATATAAGTGTCACGAACCCAGGCCTACTCATGTAATTTCCATATATGGAGGTCACGCAATAGTTCCTCATGCAAAGCCACTTGAATAATCTAACTCTCTTTTATAAATATAAAATCAAGTAATTTTTCATAAAATTGAGATTGATCTGGCCCTTTTTGAACATAGACTTTATAATTGCTCAATCGAAATGATGTGTAATACGGAGTACAAAATTACGTGATGGCATGATATGTGAGATTGTGTTACACGACTATATAAGGCAGTGAATGCCATATTTGGATGATGACCTCACTCGTACACATTTCCTCTTGACTCAATTCAACATCACAACACAGCTCGTCACAAGACAAAGATGACTGTTAGCAAACAGAACGGCTATGTTTAGCGGCCACGATTAAGCCTTTAAAGACGTCCACGCTCCCCATAAGACATGTCGTTAGATCAAGACGACATTGAAGAATTTATGGACGCTGATTCGAGTGATTATGGCGACGAAGATGATGAGTACGAAGACGATTACTACACTAGAAATGACGGGGAAGATGAAGGAATTGACCCAAGCCAAGAGAGAGACCCGGAATTTTTCAGTTATTCCTTGTTGAATGTCGACGAAACGAGGGAGTTACTGAACTCGTCCATTTGTAAAACCAGCAAGGAAATGCAGGTTGGTAATCCATTGAGCAATCACGTCTAAAAATGCTACCTTTCTTCGATGATTGTAGGCTTAACTGTGTTATTTTGTAAGTTTAATTCTAAGTTTACATGCTTATCTTATTTTATGACTGGTATTCCAGATACCTCAACATTTAGCTCGCCTGCTCTTGGTTGCGTATTCTTGGGATCTTAACAAGCTTCTCGAAAGGTATAAAGAGTACAGCTTTTCATATCGACAGGACCTTTTTATTAATCACAGAACATAAGCTTACATGTTATAAGAAATATAATTAATAAACTTGTAATTAATATATTACACTGTTGTTTATATGATCAGTTGTAATGAATTATTGATATAAACTTGTTTTGTTTATTGCTATACAATGTAAGTTATAATTGAAATAATTCTATCTTATTATTTTTTTGACTTTTCTTGACATACAAATGTTAGATGTACATGTTTTTTTAATCTCAATATTGCATACCACACATGTACAAATGTATATCAGTCACATGATACATGTATGTAAATGTATGTTGATCATGTAAAGTGTAAATTTAATCTCTCTACCTGTAGTCTGAATAATTCTTCATTTAACCTTGATACAAACTTATTCAATTAGTATGTTTATTAATTACTACACCAGCCCGTGGCTGTAATATTTAACTAGTTTTAACCCAGAGTTTTGTAAGGTTTTATAATCATATTAGCCAATAATATTAATTAATTACCCTTTTCACAATCATGCATGGTTGCCCGCTCAAGTACATGTACCCCGTACAGCACACAATGCTCAAAGAGTCAGTATTTATTTAACTCTCATTTTTCCCAAACACAGAAAAAGATAATTAAATGTACAATGTACTGATGTACTTAATTGTGTACAAAAAAAATGTAATTGACAAGCATTGCTTATACATGTAGTGTAGGCTATAATCAAAGAGATTTAGCAATTATTTTCTTCCCAGCATTCTAAAAAATGCAGGGCCTGTACGTAGCTGCATGCATGTTCTCCATGCAGCTGGTTGGGCCTCATTTCCCTTCCCCTTTTGTTCCTTTCCCCACAAAATAGCTTGGTTCTCTGTGGGGGTTAATTTCCAAGGATGTTGCCCTAATGATGATAAAGATAGAGGACTAATTGAATTCATACTGTGAGTATGAAATACATTGTCAGTTTGTTCTCTTCTTCTGACGTACAGACACAGAGTTGATCCTGTTGGATTGATGGTAGACTTGCGTCTCATCCCAAAGAAACAACCGAGATCAATGGTGAGCATTATAATAATAATAATAATTTAGCATTTCATTAGCATTTCAAAGAACTCAACCACAGACAACTCTTTCAGATTTGTCATCCTGTGTTTAGCTCAAGCCTGGTTCACACCTAAGCGTCGGAAGTGGAATCGGAATCATAAGAGGAGCTTAATATGACCAGTGTGAACTAATAATAATTGTAGTCGGAATCAGAAGCAGAAGGATCAGAAGGTTTTCATTTTCTTATAATTCTGATTCCAATTCTGATATTGATTCACACTACATCATAAGCTTGCGATTATAATTCCGCTTCCACTTCCTATACTTACATGTACGACGCTAACTGTGAACCTGGCTTTACAGGAGAGCAATGAAGATCATGTATTGAAATGGCATGACTATTAAACCAACAGGTCACCAGGGCTTTTGTCTGTCCAATATGTTTTCAACGGTGTCCCAAGTCAAGTGTGACCTCACTAGCGTGTGGACATGGCTTCTGTGATACATGCTGGAATGCCTACTTAGCAAATCAGATTCAAAATGGAGTTTCTACAAGTAAGCTGAAATCATTTGTTTTTGGTTTTCTTTCAGCTTGTTTATTTATTTTCTTGTTTATCCCAATTCACCATTATTTTCAGAGTTGTCTTGAAAACTGTTGTACACTGTACATAGAGTCGTTTTCGTATGAGTGGGAAACCTATGGCATGGAGTTATGGTCACAGTACATACCGAATGGAAGACAGTTCTATTCAACCAATCACAGTGCGCAAAATCATTGCTCAACCAATCAGAATGCTTGTAATTGGATACTGCACAATCGTACTGGCACCACACGGCACGGACCTTATTGTAACTACTGACAGTACTTCCCACTCATACGAAGACACTATGTTTTAGAGTCGTTTTCGTATTTGTGGGAAGTAGTTATGGTATGGTTCGTGCTCTGTGGTGACGATACTGTGCCATGTACATGCCGGAAGTCTAAGCATTCTGATTGGTTGAGCAATGATTTTGTGTGCTGTGATTGGTTGAATAGAATGTCTTTGATTCCGTACCGTGACCGTAACTCTGTACCGTAGGTTTCCCACTCATACCAAAATGACTCTATGGGGAATCATATACATGTACATATACAGTCTGAACTGGACCATGCAACATACAATACTCCAGTTTCGAGTTGTTAAGCGATGACCGCTGTCCTTGACAAAAGACGCATTTGCTCAGGCTAAGCCTCAATTCAGTGTAAATTATTCACAAATACCGACGAGAACGCGAAAAAGTGTTGACATTCAACAATAGAAACCATTTTTAATTGCACGGGTTATTCTCTGGATTGAGGCTAAGCCTGAGCAAACGCGTCTTTTGTACAGCGGTGTCTAAGCAAACTCGAAACGGGAGTATTATACATGTATTGATTGTACATAAACTACATGTACATGGGCTGGTTGTTCATTTGCAGCTAACATCTTGTTATTCTTCCTTTTTGAAGATATGGAATGTATGAATTGTGATTTAATTGTTGGCGAAGAAATTGTTATCAAAATTCTAACAAACCCAAGTGTCAAAGAAAAGTACAAAGGATTTCTTTTTAATGATGAAGTCAAGGTACAAATGTAGTTACATGTTCTTGTACAGTGTGTTAGAGCAGATTTCCTGTGACTGCAGTGAGGTATTTATGGCATGACATGCAGTGATGGTTCAGAACTGTACTGTGATCATGCCATATGACAGCTACATGTACATATGTACATGTAGTGGGCAGATTTAATTATTGCAGTTATAGCAATTTATCAGGGGGGACTCCATGCAGAGCTGTGGCCAGAGATCTACATAAATTATATAGTACATACAGTAGAACTTACATTGTACATCCCTCGATTCTCTTTCTACATGTACATGTACAGTATATAATATTTTGGACAACCTCATATAAATGATTGTGGAATTATTCTCAGTGTTAATATTATTGTTATAGAGTCATCCTGGATTACGATGGTGCCCTGGTCGTAATTGTGGCTACATTGTAAAGGCTGATGAACCTAGTCCCAAGAGGGTCATTTGCAATGTTTGTAACTCGATGTTCTGGTGAGTACATGTACAATGTACATGTAAATGCAGTACTGAGTAGCGATGGACTTTGTGAACAACAAGTCTCAGTAACTTACATAAAAATGTACTGACTTGTAATGATTAATATTGTCATACAATGTATGTATATAATTTATAATAATCAATATAAATCATTTTTAACATGAAAATTCATTAATGAATGGTTCAAAAACTTGTGCAATAAAAATTACAATATCATGAAGCACTAATCTCTCCGACTCCTGAATCATTTCATTTTGAAGAAAATGCATAAATTCAATTATAAGCACTAGTGTTTTTAAACTACAGTTCCTGTAGATACATTACATACATGTACAGTAGATGTTAAATATGCTAGATCTTCTATAAGAATGAATTTTAATTCAAAGTTCTGTTAATCATTACAGCTTCAGTTGTGGAGAAAATTATCATGTCCCAACAGGTAACCCATTGAAAGTCAATTTGTAAAGTGTTCCTGTATACACATGTACATTTATGTACATCACAAAGTTCTATCTGCTCTTGAAACACATCCAAATGCACTGTATAAAACTAGATATTCATGTTGGCAGAAGGTCAATTTGATACCAATTCAATTTAAAAGTGTCATGATGAAAGAAAAATAAGTAGCATTGTCCCAACACACAGGTAATTACATGCATGTAGGAAAAGTTCAATAGAAATTAATTTTATAAAGAATGTTATAGAAAAAAACATTACATGTACAAAATGTAGTACAGAGCTCTGTAATTAAGTCTCTCGGCAAGCATCGTGGTTTGGTGTACGTGTTTCTTGGACAACCAATAAGGATTTTGATAATGACTCTGCGTGCATCAAAGCCATTATTATTATTACATGTACATACATATATAATTATTATTACTAATCAAGCATATTTTCACAATCATCAGAATGTGTTATTATCAAAAAATGGTTAACAAAATGTGAAGATGATTCTGAGACAGCTAATTACATCACTGCTAACACTAAAGATGTAAGTATTTTCTGACTAACTTTTCTCAATCTCCTGGTCCCATGCATGGCCAGACTGGATAGTCCTATCTGTTGGATAAATACAGCTCTTATATCCAGTGGATAAATGTATAGGATAAGAGCATCAACTTATAATTCCACTGATAGATAGATAGATACACTAGATATTTAGGATTTACCCAACTCAGAGACACATGATGTATAGACCGAATGCAATAATGGCGGAGTAATTTGCATAAACTGAGAAAAATTACGAGTTTAGGAAACGTAATATCATTTTTTGCAAGACCATACATAGTCTAGTAATACACCAAAAGCCCATCAATTTAAATGAAACCATCGTTAAGTCATAACCATTTGAATTCTAGCAATTGCATGGAAACGAGGCTAGTCAGTCCAAAACTCAATTTCCCATGCAAATCTTTGTGATTTCAATTCGCTATAACTTTTAACGTTTTTGTAGAATCGCTCTAGAATTTAGTAGGTTTGCTTTTGTTATTATACTCTTTGAAACGATCGACGTACTAGATTACTAACTACACAATAAATGATATTTACTGATTCCGCCATTATTGCATTCGGTCTATTCACTCTTCGAATAACTGGAACCTTATTAGTCAACAACGTAGACATATAAACATGTACAGGGGTTTCAACATATAGTTTGATCATGAAGTTGGTACATTTTGTACATGTAGTACATTACATGTACATGTACAGCCTAGCTTTGACAATTAAAAGGCTTCAAATAATCATGTAAACATTGACATATGGAGCTGACAAAAGCAGGGGCACTGATTTTGAAAACCTGTCTACAGCCACTGGAGTTTGGCAGTTGTTGGCTTCTAATGAACTCCCAGGCCAATAGTCAGCCACACTATACAGCCGTACATGAGCAACAAGAATGTGTATTGATGTACTGTTTCTTTCAGTGTCCTAAATGTAATAGCTGTATAGAAAAGAATGGTGGCTGCAATCACATGGTAAGTACATGTAGCATAGATTTCCATTCACACAATAATATTATTGATTTGCTTAATGCGTTATTTACTATTTTCACAGCAATGTATCAAGTGCAAACATGGTAAGTGCCGCGCCCAGTGTCAATTAGCATTACAAAAAAGAGCAGGGGACTGGGAACGAATTTATTAGAATTAATGTAATTACGAAATTAAGTTTATGACATGAAACAGCATGTTGAAATTAGCATATGTGCAAAGTTTGATGTGATTTGAGTGAATTCTGTCGGAATTATAAACTTTTGAAAATTGAAATTTTACAGTGAATGTATGGTTTGGGTAGACAACGTAAAAAATTACAGAGTTTGTATGGGAAAATGTACATCTTTGATGCCCTCTAGCATCGTCAATATTAAGCCAAAGTTCACCAAACTTTCCAGACTACAAAAATGTAGCTAAGTTTGATCTGCTCTCTCAGAAAATGATGTCCACTTTTGCTAGTTTCTTATTGAATTAGTTTTACGGACTCGGTCCCAGTCCCCTGCTCTTTTTTGTAATGGGTAATATGTGTACTAGACACCACAGGAAGCCCAAGCAAATACAGGAAGCCAAATCAGCGTACTTATGGGGGGAACGAACGAGACTATATGTGTACCGATATTGGATGAATGTACATGTACTGTACATGCAAGTCCAGTCTGTCCCCCTACCTTTCTTTATGTTTACCTATGTTTATGATCAGAGACCCGCCTCCCTGTGGCTCCTCCCATTGGAGCTTTTGCTGTACATCATATTCTTTAACTACAATTATGATGTATTAATTGGCTAAATGCCTATTAAATGTGCCAGATCTACATGTATAGCTAATTGCATAATCATTGTCAGGTTAAAAATCATAAATCATAGAAGCTGAGACCGCAAGGATGGATGGGAAATCAGTTCATGACCTGCATTACATGCAGATATATTCAATGTTCTCGTAGTTTCGAAGATATACATGTATGAGCTATTTAACTAAGATCCTACAAGTCTGGATAAAAAGGTCGATGATTTGACGGTGTTATTTGAGAGTTTTAATTTCCCAGAATTCCTTTTGGTCATAGCTTTCATGATTTTCAATCCGACAACGATTATGCAATTAGCTATATATGTGATAAAGATCAATGAGGAAGAATATAAATACCAAGAGAAATAGGGCATAGGCAGGGGGAGGTTACAGGGTGCATGTGACCCCCCTTCCTCTGGGTCTACTCTTTAAATTTATATGTTTGAGAAGGGGAGGAGGGAGGGGATTTGGTGGTGAACGATATGGAGTGTGACCCCCCCCCAACGGAAAATCCTGGCTATGCCCCTGTTCACCATTTTGGTGTTGGTGTTTTAGGAGATGTCATTACTGCATGATGTTGTGTGCCATACTCACTTCGGTATTTGACATCAATTCATCTGAAATGGCCAAATGATTGGTTGGTGATGATGATGATGATGGTGAAGTAGACAGACACATACTGTATTGACAGACATACATGTACACCATATAGACAGAGTGATAATGATGCAGATATACAAATGTACATGTAACGTGCAAATATATATAAAATGCATACTGTGCACATGTATGTACATTGTACATGTACATCCTAAAAGTATCTTTATAACATCCTATAGACTTTTGCTGGATGTGCATGGGTAACTGGAAGACACATGGCTCAGAGTATTACGAATGTAGCAGATACAAGTCCAATCCCAACATCGCCAATGAATCAGCTGGTATCCAGGCCAGAGAAGCACTCAAAAAATATCTCTTTTATTTTGAGAGGGTAAGAATAAACGCCTACAGTACATGTATGCCTATGACACTGGGTGATATTACTGACTTCTGGGAAGGGGTTACATGTAATTCTAGCCTAGGTGGACCATTTATTCGAGTTGTGAGGATGACTGGGAAATGGGAAGAAGTAGGATATCTGGAGTAAAGAAGTACTGTAGAAAGTTTCTTGACATCTTCAGTGCAACCAGTCTATCATCAGATAATGATAATTATTAATTATCATCAACTTCATGGATGGTATTAGTAATTGTGATGGTGGTACATGTACATGTAGGTATAACGATAATGATAGCAGTGTGTGATGATAGGAGATGGTGATGCCGATGATAATGGTGGCGACGATATTGATAACGATAGTTGTTGATGATAATGATGATCATGTTTGTTACGATTGTGATGATTATGATTGTAGATTGCACCAGTTGATGATGATGATGACAATCATGATGATGGCAATGATAACTGTCAGTGTACATGCATGACTAAGCTAATCTGTTGTGTCATTGTTATCTAGTGGCAGAACCACACAGACAGCTTGAAAAAAGAAGCAGAAACTAGACGTAAAATAAACCAAAATATTGAAGAAAAAGTCAACAACAACATGGGTACTTGGATCGACTGGCAATACTTACTGAATGCTACAGCATTATTAGCAAGGGTACTTACTGTTTGTTAAATGTACATGTTGCAATTACCAGCAAGAAGTCTTTCAATAGAGTCTGCATTAAGATTTAGAAATAAGCTGGACTCGGCTGTAACTTTTGCTACTGCTCCTGTTGTTGTTTTGTCATTAGTGTGTTGTCATCGCTGTTGCTGCTACTGTTATTGCTAGTGTTGATGTTGTTGTTGTTGTTGCTTCTGTTGTTGTTGTTGTGGCTGTTGTTGCTGCTGCTGCTGTTGTTGTTGTTGCTGCTGCTGTTGTTGTTGCTTCTGTTGTTGTTGTTGTTGTTGCTACTGTTGTTGTTGTTGTTGTTGTTTCTGCTGTTGTTGCTTCTGTTGTTGCAACTGTTGTTGCAACTGTTGTTGCAACTGTTGTTGCTGTTGTTGCTGTTGTTGTTGCTTCTGCTGTTGTTGCTGTTTCTGCTGCTGTTGCTCTTGTTGTTGCTTCTGTTGTTGCTGCTTTTGTTGTTGATGTTGCTGCTCCTGTTATTGTTTTGTTGTTAGTGTGTTGTCATCGCTGTTGCTGCTACTGTTGTTGCTAGTGTTGATGTTGATGTTGTTGTTGCTTTGCTTAATGTTGTTGCTGTTGTTGCTGCTGCTGTTGTTGTTGATGCTGATGTCATTCTATGTACTGTTGTTGTTTTGTTGCCGCTACTGTTGTTGCTACTGTTGTTGCTACTGTTGTTGCTACTGTTGTTGCTGTTGTTGTTGCTTCTGCTGTTGTTGCTTCTGTTGTTGTTGTTGCTGCTGTTGTTGTTGTTGCTTCTGTTGTTGTTGTTGTTGTTGCTGTTGTTGTTGCAACTGTTGTTGCTGTTGTTGTTGCTTCTGCTGTTGTTGCTGTTTCTGCTGCTGTTGCTCTTGTTGTTGCTTCTGTTGTTGCTGCTTTTGTTGTTAGTGTGTGTGTGCTGCTGCTGTTATTGCTAGTCTTGTTTAGTTGTTATTGCTCTTGCCATAATGTTGTTGCTGTTGTTTGTATGCTTCTGTTGTTGTTGATGCTGATCTCATTCTATGTACTTATTTTGTTTCAGTGCCGCTACTCCATGATGTACACATACCCGTATGCTACTTTATGGAGGACGACAGGAAGAAACTTGTAAGTCAAATTATTACAATACTGTGCTGTGTGCTAAATAAAGTGATATCATCATCCTAATTATCACTATCCCTATTGTCATCATCATCGTCCTAATTATCACTATTCAGAGCGCCCTATACATTTGTATTTACATTGATCTGTTTGTTTTGCAGTTTGAATACCAGCAAGCCCAGCTTGAAGTAGAAATTGAAAATTTATCGTGGAAATTAGAAAGAGACGAGTCGTATTCGCGAGGGGTGAGAACTGCTGTAAAGTAAGGTGTTCGTTAACTCGTTTGTGTGCCGGTGTTGTTGTTGATGTTGTTGTTGCTGATGATATTGTTGCTGTTGTTGTTGCTGCTGTTCAGTTGTTGCTGCTGTTGTTATCGTTGTTGTTGTGTGTTGCTGCTGTTGTTGTTATTGCTGTTGTAAGTTGTTGTTGCTGCTGTTGTTGTTATTGCTGTTGTTGATGCTGTTGTTGCTGTTGTTGTTGCTGTGCTGCTGTTGTTGCTGTTGTTGTTGCTGCTGCTGCTGCTGTTGTTGCTGCTGTTACTGTTGCTACTGCTGCTGTTGTTGCTGCTGCTGTTGTTGTTGCTGTTGTTGTTGCTGTTGCTGCTATTGTTGTTGTTGCTGTTATTGATGTTGTTGTTGCTGCTGTTCGTTTTTTAGCTTGAACATCATGTCGTTTCAAATTGCAGGATTTTGAAAATCAAATGGACATCGCAGAAAAAAGGCGACGGACGCTCTTGAATGACTTTTCGCCTGGGAATAGCAGTACAAGCAAAAAGACATAGAATATGCATGGTTCCCTGCTCCAATTGCTACAACTATTGTCCACCAACGCGGACAAACAGAATGATACGAATCCCCGTCTTAAAATAATACAACTATTGGAAAAGCATTGGTAAAATACAAGACCCTAACTACTACAACTAAGGCACATATATTTTTTTGGGGAATAATGGAGAGTTGGGATGAACGTTTCAACACTGCTAGCGTGTGCTCTCTGATCTGCCCAAGCTAGTACCCAAGCTTCGCTCCTCTTTGGGATAAGAAGAACCTGCATGGGGTCAAAGTTGGTATAGACTTCTTCCTCTGATGTCATCATTGCCTAGCAACCGTTGCTATCCGTCGTGATGCTGTTCATTTAATCATTTGGCCTAAAGGCGCCTACCTTTTTACAATTTATATTCGAATTTACGAGTCCCTACTCCTGTTGACCAGCGGCTGATAATTACTCGGGCTACCTGTGGTAGCACGAGCCATTTTAAAAACAAAAATATACTCTGGGTACCCTGGACAAATGATGTCATTGAACCAGGCCAGAACCAAGATAATAGCGCAAACGTTGAAAATAATATATGGAATCAGTTTTGAAGGAGTTTTTATGGTAAACTGAGGACTTTTGTTATGTATTTAATAATTGTTAGAGTTTTGGTTAAATACCCATTAAGTCTGGTCAGGATATAGTAATAAATGCTACTTAGAATTACCAAGTGTTATTGTGTCAAAAAGGTAAACCATTTTTACATTGGAGCTGTGAGTATGATTGTTGGAACATTTCATCCATCATTTCGTCGTCCCGATGAGGGTTATCGCGTACATGTGTAGTCGTCCCGATGAGGGTTATCACGTACATGTGTAGTCGTCCCGATGAGGGTTATCACGTACATGTGTAGTCGTCCCGATGAGGGTTATCACGTACATGTGTAGTCGTCCCGATGAGGGTTATCACGTACATGTGTAGTCGTCCCGATGAGGGTTATCACGTACATGTGTAGTCGTCCCGATGAGGGTTATCACGTACATGTGTAGTCGTCCCGATGAGGGTTATCACGTACATG
The DNA here is from genome assembly GCA_033675265.1 of Actinostola sp. cb2023. NCBI lineage: Eukaryota > Metazoa > Cnidaria > Anthozoa > Actiniaria > Actinostolidae > Actinostola > Actinostola sp. cb2023. The sequence continues at coordinate 315,320 of JAUJYZ010000091.1, read as the reverse complement.
TGTAGTCGTCCCGATGAGGGTTATCACGTACATGTGTAGTATGGCTTTGTTTTGATACATGTATAGGTAATGAATGTCGATAGGTGACAATTGATAAAAACATTTATAAAATAACTTACTATGATTTAACGCGCGCTCTGATTGGTCAAAGGATGCGTATTCCGCGTGCTCTATGAGAGCACACAGCACGCGCGCGCAGATATTCAAACATTTTTGTAATGAACAAAATTGAAAACTTGCCTTAAATTCATAATTGTATTATCGAAAAGTAATAGAAACGTGTCCGCTGTGCTATATGTGCAGATTTAGAGCACTTGTGGACTGATCAGAATGTCACTTTATACCCCATTCACACCAAGGCTTAAACATGGTTTAAGGTGGTTTAACTAAACAGGTTTAGAAATTTATCTACTAATGCCATGCAACTTTTGGCACAAAACTGCTGGTAAACCGTCCTTTATGTTGCATAGTATAAATTCCAGGTAGTTTGATTCTTGTGAAATTAAATGCCCTCAAATTATAGAAGCGAGAATAAACTCAGTTTAACTAAACAAGGTTTGGTGTGAATGGGGTATTAGTCTAGTAGTGTTAAGAAGCACTCCGCTACACGTGATTAGTCACCGCGTGCTCTACATTTTTCCCTTGGCATACCCAGAAAGCTTTGCGATTCACGGGATAAAATGAGGGGGCCTGGTAACTAGCGACTCATTTCATTGAATAGACAGACCCTCATTTCATTGAATAGACCGAATAGACCTTTTTACCGATACGGCGGCCATTTTGGATTCTATTGTTTTGGCTAAAACATTATGCAGGGTGCAAGCTAGTAACCATTTGGCCATGAAAAACTACGAAAACCTAATTTAAAGCAATGAATTTGTACAAAATTATACAACAATACACAACACATGTAGATAGTAAGTCATACAACACTAGCTATGGTTAGAGTGAAATAGAAAAATAATATATTGACGCGACTCCACATGTACAGATTTTGGGTCATTTGCACCCTTAGCATCCCGCATCCCATAATTCAATAATCTAATTTCTCAGAAATCAGTCGTGTAGGTCTGGCTGTGACCACACCGCGGTCAAATGTCTGAAAACACCGAAAACTATAATAAACAAATTATACTTCAAAGAAAAGCTCTAAAATTCTAAAGATTAAAGATTATCTTATTTTCTATAAACTATACGAGTTTATTTTTTTACTTATCAAAAAAGTTATTGGAGTTTGTAGTTACGTTTAGCGAGCCAAAATGGTCGACTGTTTTTACGTACATTCTTCCTTATTGTTCATGCTCGCGCATGCGCAGACGTTTGACCCGGCCCGTGGTGTGGGCTGTGACGCGTATGATTACCTCGTTCAGTCTTGGCACGTCTTCTTAACTGTAGATTGCTGCATTTGGTTTCCTTTCCAAAATGGCCGATAAAATCGTCCAGTCCAGTTCACCTTGTAAGTCATTCATTGTCATTGCTTCAATAATGGCCTGTGTGTGATGAAATCAACAATGATGTGTTGTTGGTCCATGAGATAAACAAAGATTCAAACTTGTACGCATCGAGCTGATGCTAAAATTTCAACAAAATTTTCACGAAACTATATACCTGAAATAAATCAATGGAGGACAAGATGACCTCGACACACAACAACTACATGAAGGCTGCCAACATTGATGATCGACTTTCAAAGCGAAAGGAAGGTCTACATAGTAAACGGCGGCGAGAAATTCATGACCAAATTCCACGCAGAATGGCCATGCTACGAGATATGCAAAGTTTAATGAATCAGACAAGAGAAACACTGAAAGACTGTATACCAGGACTGTATACCAGGAAGTTGGCAAAGCTGTATCGACACTACAAGCTGCTAAGTATTGGATTCCAATCCCAGGACCTCCCGGTCCACCAGGAAAGCCAGGAGATACGGGCGACAGAAAGCAGACAGAGGAGCAAAAGGATCACGTGGTTCCAAGGGGAAACCAGGAAGGAGAGGAAAAGTTGGCAAAGCTGAGGATCATATGGTTTCAAAGGCGACCCGGGACAAAACGGATCTCCTGGTCCTCGAGGTCTGCCGGGACCAAAGGGAGATCCCGGTATGTCCATAGCAGCTCCATCGGTATTGGTTTCGCCTCCTCATTTGATCGTCAATGAAAGCCAGTCTGCCATCTTCCATTGTTCTGCAAGTGGTTATCCACGACCTGTCGTTGTGTGGAGTAAAGTGAATGGTTCATTACCCATCGACAGATCAACAGTTGATAGTAGCGGGATACTCGAGGTAAAAGATGTCAGCCTTAATGACGACTCAGGGATCTATCAGTGTAAGGCATCGAACATTCTTGGCAAAGCACAACACACAGCCGCAAGAATCGAAGTGAACTCCCGTCCACGACTGACCTTGAACAAAGGACCAATCTACGAAAAGATAGGAAATAACATTACTCTACCTACATGTCACGTGACAGGACATCCTAAACCAAAGATCACGTGGTCTAAGTCTATCGGTTCATTACCAAATAGTCGTACTGTTATCAAGGATGGACAGCTGACCTTATTGAGATCCAAGAAAGATGATTCTGGTACATATTTGTGCAAAGCTGAAAATGTTCTTGGATCGGTTGTCGCAGGGTCAATGTTAATTGTCGTGCAGTTACCGGTTTTCATTACTACACCACCTACAGCTTACGCAGTGTCTGGTGGAACGACAGTAGTCCTAAACTGCACTGCTAAAGGTGACCCTCGGCCAGTCATCAGCTGGAGAAAAGAGACTGGCGTTCTTCTTTGCTGGCAGACATGAAGTAAGGGATGGTTATTTGATTCTACGAGATTTGAGAGAAACAGATACAGGTGTGTTCGTGTGCACTGCTACAAGTGCTGGGGTATCTGATACGGATACTACAACAATGCTGACTGTCAGTAATCCAAGAGACTGCTCAGATATATATTTAAATGGAGAGAGACGTAACGGTGTGTACACAGTGGAACCTGACGACCAAGGCGCCTTTCAGGTCTACTGTGACATGACTGACGGTGGGGGGTGGACAGTGTTCCAAAGAAGGAAAGATGGCTCGGTCGATTTTTATCGCAACTGGCAACAATACAAAACAGGTTTTGGAAACCTGAATGGCGAGTTTTGGTTGGGTAACGACTACATTCATCGACTGACAGCAAGAACAGCGTCAAGCCTTCGCGTAGATCTGGAATTGAAGACTGGGATGAAACAAAGATTTATGCCAAATATGGTAGTTTTAGTGTTGGTGATGAATCAGACAAGTACAGACTGAGTGTAGGCTCGTATTCAGGTACTGCTGGGGACTCGATGATGTATCATAATAACATGGCCTTTAGTACAAAGGATAGAGATAACGACATATGGAATGCCGGTAATTGTGCCGTTTCGTTTACCGTGCCTGGTGGCACAATTCTTGCCATATCTCCAATCTGAATGCTAAATATGTAGGAAACCAAATTGACGGGAAAGGCTTAAATTGGAATAAGTATAAAAAGAATAATTTGTCTTTCAAAATAACTGAAATGAAACTACGACCACAATAATTTTTGCTTTAGAGTCGTTTTTGTACGAGTGGGAAACCTATACTATACGGAGTTACAATCACGGTAGGGAATCGAAGACATTGTATTCAACCAATCACAGCGCGCAAAATCATCGCTCACCCAATCAGAATGCTTAGACACGGCACGGTTACCGCACGGCACGAACCATACCGTAACTACTTCGCACTCATACGAAAACGACTCTAATTGTTATAATGATGGTGATGTGCTGGTGGTGATGATGATGATGATGATTAAGAATATTACTTAGTGATTATGGTGATGGTTGTGCAAGTTATACATCGAGTCGTTTTCGTACGAGTGGGAACCCTACGAGTTACGGTACGGAATCTATTCAACCAATCACAGCTTGCCAAATCATTACTCAACCAATCAGAATGCTTAGACACGGCATGGTCACCGCACGAATCATTTTCTCACACGAAAACGACTTTATCATTGTTTTCTTTCATAATCGTAGCACAAACTTGTACTCAGCAAAAGGCAATTACAGTTTAAATATACACTGTCTTGCTTGCAACAACGCCGAGGCAAAAGAAAAGAAGGAAAAAAAGAAAAACCGAGGTGTATCTTCCATATGTAATAACTCAATTGGTTGGGCTCCCTGTGCCTTCCATAGCCATCAAACATGTTAGAAAACCGATCATATACAATAAGCCCTTTCACGGTTTTTCGCCGCCATTTTGAATTGGAGCAAACTTGGCAAAATTTATAGAAATTTGGATCACTTTTGTTGGATTTTCAAAATGTAAACTTCGATAATCAGCAGGCATGCATATAAATTGTTGGACTGAAAATAAGACCAATGTCGGTGTTTTAACTACCTTTTACGAGTCAATCTTCTTTTCACGAATGGATCTTAAAATTTCGAGCTAATTTGCATATTCACGTGCCGAACGTTTTATTTTGAAAACAAAAATCTTTTTTTCTCGAGCTCGATGTATTGCCTACCAATACCCATCATATTATAGGTCATAAATAACAAAGAAAACATATTTTCCAAAATGGAAAGTTTTTAAAAATCCAACGAAATCGAGCGGAGTTATGGCAAATCAAAGTGATCCAGATTTCTATAAATTTTGTCGCGTTTGTCCCAATAGACCTTTTTACCGATACGGCGGCCATTTTGGATTCTATTGTTTTGGCTAAAACATTATGGGATGCTCAGGGTGCAAATGACCCAAAAACTGTACAGTGTGGAGGGGGCGGAGTCGCGTCAATATATTATTTTTCTATTTCACTCTAACCATCATGTTGTATGACTTACTGTCTACATGTGTTGTGTATTGTTGTATAATTTTATACAAATTCATTGCTTTAAATTAGGTTTTCGTAGTTTTTCAGGGCCAAATGGTTACTAGCTTGGACCTTGGGCATCCCATAATTCAAGATGGCCGCCGTATCGGTAAAAAGGTATATTCAAAATGGCGGACGACAGCGTGAACTGGCTTATTTGGGATCACTCACTCACTCGGTTGTAAACGTTTTACAGGTCGAACCCGCTGACCATAACTGCGCCTGCTGTACATCGCGGCGGAACAGCGACAATTGGGAATATTTCAGTTCAATTTCTACAGTCCCAATGAAGACCCTCTCCCTTTTATCCACAATTCCACCCCACATTATTTATCACTTATTCATTTACCCCAACAACAATAGAGTCCGATTACCTAATTCTCCTTTATCTATCAATTTTACTTTAATAGTTGGTGACTTATTATTAATTCTTATTAACCTATGTAAGGACTTAATTTTTAAGTACATTCAATTGTAGGATGGAGTTCCCCTTTAAAGCCTCGGTCAAACGTGAATGCAATTCCATACAAGTTTTGACTTGCGTAGACGTTTGACCGCTAACTTGCAAGGACTTGCATCGACTTGCATTGACTTGCAGCAAGTTTGAACACGCTCTAAAGTTTGAGTTTGCCCTTTACTTCAACAACCTCTGTAAAGGCTAATTGTAGTCCCAATTACGTCGTTCCTTCTTCAGTGTTATTTGGAGTAATGTACAGCGAATGGGGTTCCAATCTTATGGTTCCAATGGGGTTCCAATGGTTGAGGGTTTATGACCTCTGCATGGGGCCGACTAAGTCGTCGTATTTCCCTTCCCCTTGCCTTAGTCCCTCGCATTTAATATACACCGTTACCAACCACCAGTTTTAGATTGGAAATCACTCGATGTACATGCTCAATAGTGTCTGTATCGCTGTCAGAAGTTCTCTCAACGCAGGTTTTAACGCAATAGGGTCCTCGGTGGATAGAGTCGAGTATGTCTTGCCACGTCGAGCCGACAGCACCTGACTGACTTTCTCCTTGACGTCTTGTAAATAGGAGACGCATTTTTTGAGAATATCTGACTTTTCTTTGTTGGCTGGTGGTAAAAATAATCATTTTGATATTTATTTATTTATATTATTTATATTTTTTTTGTTAACATCCTTGCGATACTTATGGTTTTAAGGATAATAAAGATAGATGTAGATGAAAGGATTTCAGTCAATACTGAGAATGTTATGGATCATACGTGCATATAGTCAAACCTCTACACAACGACCACGTTGAGAGTACATGTTGTGGTCGTTGTGTAGAGGTGGTTGTCGTGGGGAGGTTTTAAAAACGAATCAATGTAGTTTTACAATACTCCTTTTTACAGTTCCCGGCGCCATCTTGAAAGGTAGCCGAGCCTTTGCATCGAAGCGAGACTGGCGGTGACCTTGCAATGATAGAGACCTTTTTTAACACCTTGCACAATTATTCACATGTCTCTATCATTGCAAGGTCACCGCCAGTCTCGCTTCGATGCAAAGGCTCGGCTACCTTTCAAGATGGCGCCGGGAACTGTAAAAAGGAGTATTACAACATTCGTAATTAAAATTTTACGCACACTGATTGGTTGTCAGCCATGACCAATATGAGCACAGACAATGGAAAAGTATCAGTTTGTTAAATATAGCTGGTGGCAGGGACAAAATAAACCCTGGCCGCTACCGTTACTAGTTGCCATGCAGGCACGCTTTATGTAAAATGACGGCCGCGGCTGTGATTGAACGCATTTTGTTTCTTTTCTTGTTCCGTTGTGATGACTGCTCGTTGCTTTTTTTCTTTTTGTTTTCTTTTTTTTCTTTTTGGCTGCTCGTTTCTTGCTTTTGTTTCTCTGCTTAGAGTTGCTTGCGTCATGTTTTATACCTGCGTATTTGTTTGCTTGCGTCCCGTTGTTCGTCTGTTTGTTCTTTGCTGTCTTTTCAAGCTGTTTGCTGGCCTATGGTAATACGTTTGTTTGTGACTGCATATTAGTATTTTCAATTATACAGTAAAAAAACGATCAATCGGTTCTTGGTCAGTACATTTTACCAATAATCCTTTGCGTCAAAACAATATTTGGAAGTATTTATAAAAAATCTGAAGCTATGGTGAAAGTACTAGTATCAGCCTACCTGTCTGCGCCTTCAGTAAAGCACCGCTGACCTTCTTCACAATGACATGTAGAACATTACAAGCCATATCAACGTGACTGCGAAAACGTCAAAACATGATGATTAATGAACAATTATTCCCCGAAGTGGAGGTGAGTAGTGGTGGATATTTACCGAGCCGCGAGTCCTCGAGCGACAAGGTAAATATTCACCACTACTCACCGACACTGAGGGGAGTAATTGTTTTAGTATTTACCAAATCAGTGGATAAAAAATGTAGCTGTAGCTGTAGCTGTAGCTGTAGCGAACGAGACGCCATTTTGAATCTTCGTCCCAAAACAGTGAATAGCCTAGGATATTCCGAGTTACGGGATCCAATCAAAACGCGCCAAAATTGCTATCCACTGATTTGGTAAATACTAAAGTCAATTATATTGGTTTTTCAGACATTTGAGTACAGTACAATTAACTGTCCGGCATATAGCTACTCAGTATAGAATTAGATTAATGAAAGGAGATTTAGTTTTCTATGCATTCCTTTCGAAAGCAAAGCTTACACTGTACACGAAGCCGTTACCTGGTATGTATTCTTGTTGATATAAACAGCTTCAACTCAGGGAGTAGTAGGTCACACATATCAAGCGACCACGCAGAGCTACAACGAAGATATATCACAATAAAAACAGAGTCATTCACTTTGTTATGTATTCGCTTTCGCGCTGCGCGATGGAAACTGTAAGTTATCCTGTGTTAGAGATGCAAATTTACTCTCACTCCGTCGAGACATCCTGCCCAGTAAGGATCGTTGGATAGAGAGAGAGTAAATGTGTAATTATATAAACGCACGGTACAGCAGTGCGCGCAACATTGCTGGTAAAATGCACGATTACAGCGTGTGTCGACTACCTCTGCAACATGGGTGTAACAAACGTGCTACATGCGCGCAACATGCGTGCAATATGCGTGCAACATGCGTGCAACATACGTGCAACATACGTGCCACATGCCTGCAACATCCGTGCAACATACGTGCAGTAGGATTGCAATGTACTTCAATAACCTTGGCTACAACAATTGCAGGGGCGTAGATACGCTGGAAGAAAATTGCCAGGAATATTGCACGCAATGTTGCAACGTATTTTGCAGAAGTAGGATCGAAATGTACAACTGGAGTGGAGTGGACACACGCGCTGTAAGAAAAGTGCCAGCAATATCGCGCCCAATATTGTTGCAACGTGTGTCCACACCTTAAATTTGGCTCTGGAACTCAGGGTAACTCAGGTCACCAGTTTAAATCTGCGCGAAATCTTCAGTTTAAATAAACCCGAATTATTTTCCCATTAAATATATAAATACTCACCAGCCACTTGGTAGCTGCTGTAATATGTTAAGGAACAGTACGATGTCTTTGTTGCCCACCATATCTAATGCTGACAACGAGCCGGATAACGACCCACTGTTGTCACTAACGTCGACCTTTTTAACACCAGTCAACTCCATGCACGTTGTCAACGCCTCTAACGGTTTATCGGCTTTCCACAGTTCGTGCACTCGAAGAACAATCTACGAAAAGCGACGTATTGTTTTGTGAAGAGATAAACAGACAGATAGTAAGACAGACAGATAGGTAGATAGACAGACAGACAGACAGACAGACAGACAGACAGACAGATAGATAGACAGACTGATAGATAGATAGATAGACAGACAGACAGATAGATAGACAGACAGACAGATAGGTAGATAGACAGATAAATAGACAGACAGACAGACATACAGAGATAGACAGACAGACAGTAATACAGACAGACAAACAGACAGACAAACAAGAGTTAATAAGACTGAAAACCTCTCCACGACAGCACCTCTACACAACGACCACAAAATTTCCTCTCAACGTGGCCGTTGTGCATGCAGATGTTTGACTTCGACTTGGTCGAGTTCGGCCAAGACAGCGAACAACCAGGCGCGCACATTTATCAGCGACATTTTGTGACCTCATATTGTTAAAACTTAGATTCGGCGCACCACAGGTAGCCCAAGTAAAGAGCTACGATTAAGACAATGATGCGTTATGGTGTAACTTACCCATGTACGCTGGGACAGCGAATTACAAACGTCTTGGTGATGACTCTCTAGTCCTTCAAGAACGATGTCTTCCTATGAAATAAACAAATGGAGTCGTTTTCGTATGAGTGGGAAGTAGTTACGGTACGGTTCGTGCCGTGCAGTGACCGTATCGCGCCATCATCGTGCGGTATCCAAGCATTCTGATTGGTCGAGAAATGATTTCGCGCGCTGTGATTGGTTGAATATAATGTTGAAAGAGGGAACCGTGAACGAAAATGCTGTAGGTATACGTAGGATCTGTAAAAGATCTAATCAGCTATACATATGGCAAACATGAAATTCAAGAAAGGCTGATACTATATAATATAATATAATATAATATAATAATAATAATAATATAATAATATAATATAATGTGTTCGATTCCGTACCGTGACCGTAACTCTGTGCCGTAGGTTTCCCACTCATACGAAAACGACTCTATTTGAATTAGTCGTGACTAACCTAATAATAATAATAATAATAATAATAATAATAATAATAATAATAATAATAATAATAATAAATAATTGTAATAATAATAATAATAATAATAATATAATAATAATAATAATAATAATAATCATAATAATCATATAATAATAATAAAAATAGATAAAATTCCTTATTTACAAAATTTAAAATGACCGCTTGGATTGTTCAATAACAATTAACTAATGATATTAAAATACAAACAATAAATATGAATAATATAATATAAGCAATATATATATATAAAAAGAGAAAGAAAAATAAATAATAATATAATAATAATAATAATAATAATAATATAATAATAATAATAATAATAATAATAATAATAATAATAATAATAATAATAATAATAAATATATATGAGGTCTGTGTTCTCAAAAGGAGTCTTGTTGACTAAGACCCATTTTGTAATAACAGTTCTCATATATATACTGTATATAAATAAACATGAGACACAGTAGTAACAACAGCCTCGAAACCCATGGTGTCCGAGGGGGAGGGTTGGAAACGTGTCACGCATCCGGTTATTCCCATATTAGGTAATACTACTCCATATTTAGTATGCGGCAATTGTTTTCGTGCTTATCTGTACAACCGTGCACAATACATAACATAGTGATTCTGTGCTATTATACAAGCATCAAGAGTTCCAGACTTTCGGTACGCACGCAATGCACTTATGAGATTATTACAAAGGACAAGTGAGCACCAATTCTAGACACAGGGAGCCCAAGCTATATGTTTTTGCTCACTTGGTGCTCACTTTTCCTTTGTAATAATCTCACAATGCATTGCGCGCGTACCGGAAGTCTGGAATTCTTGTATAGACGTAGTGCTTCTTACCTCAGATAAGACAGGGCACGATACACATCTATTAGCTCTAGTAGATATAGACGTCGCGTCCGTCGTGTGCGCGCGATGGTGAACCCTGCTGATCGAGTCAGTTGTCTCACTCGACGTTTGCCATCTCTTGCGCTCGTTTTGGTCCGAGATAGAACGACGGTAGATGCTGCTCTTTGGTCTTTCAAGGCGTCTTCTTTGCACAAATCCCAGCTCGTGTCCCGTCGTTGGACTCGAGCTGTCGTCATTCATCACGCTACTGGAAACATTCTCCGGGCTAACCTTAGTTGTAGCACCTCCTACTACATTGACCTCGGGCCCGATCACAAAGAAACTATATCCGCTTGTCGGCATTTCATCATCCTTTGAATTATTTATATTTGAAGCAATGTTTTGAGAATTATAAGGGAGTCGCTTGCAGAATTCCTCAATCAGAGACCCTTGGTCAGGGTCATTAGACGTACTGACAGGTTCATCCACTTTTTCCAATTTTACATCCTTCCAACTTGTTGGACATTCCATCCCATTTTGTACAGTATCGTGTTCAGTTGAATTGTAAAATGGAAACTGAAGCTCCAGTAGTGGCTTCGTTAAGAATGCGTGACTATGTGGAATTCCACTAAAGTCCTTGTCAAGTATACATTGTTGCGTTACAGGAAACTGAAGCTCCAGTAGTGGCTTCGTTAAGAATGCGTGACTATGTGGAATTCCACTAAAGTCCTTGTCAAGTATACATTGTTGCGTTACAGGAATGAACGATCCAAAATCGTGACTGTGTGGCGGTATAACGTACTTTGACTTCAAATGCAAAGCACGTGACACCGAATTTATGATTCGTTTCGTGATATTATCGTGAGTGTCGTAGAGTTTTACGGGACAGTTTGGGGTCCTTAGCGGGACTTCTCCCGAACTTTGCTGCCTGTCCTTATCTTCGTCTGCATCTACCACGTGAAAACTCCCTTGTACTGGTGAAGTTTGTGTTGACCTGGGAGTACACGTTATTACTTCTTTTTTAGGAAGCTGATCTGAAAAATCTCGAACTGACCATTCGTCTTCTAAACGTTTCCTTAATGCAGAACAAATAACTTCATGAACGATTTCTTTTGCAGTTTCTTTTAATAGTCTATAGACCTCGTCAGGCGATAAATCTGCTAAGCTGGACTCTGGTATCAAAGAAGATTTCGATTTTGTGTCTAGGGGATTGTTTTGTCTATCACGTTTCTCTATTGTACATTTTCCTTAAAATCGCTTGAAGTCAGTCGTCGAGTCATCCGAGTCGTCTGGAATCACAAGCGGGGGTACACACGAAGCAAGCGATGGACGACTTTTCCTGTCAGCTTGCAGAACTGTTTCTTCTCTTCGAGGCGGTTTTTTCCGTTTCTTCTTTTTTCTCTCTTCCCGCTCTAGAGAAGTCATGTCTAGACACTCCAGCGAGTCCTGAGACATATCGCTCTCGGTTACTTTATAATCTTTAAAATCGGAGGTTTCGCTCTCCGCTAAACCCTTACCAGTCCTCCGCTTTGTTTTTGAGGAAACGGATGTTTCTTTCGCGAGGTCGCATAACGAAGACTCACTTCCCCCATGGTAAGTCAAAGTCCCTTCGTTTTCATATTCAGTTTCTAACTTTTTCATAGTATTTTTCTTGCTTTTCGTTGATTCTTTTAATTGTAGTTCAATGTTTTGGTTTTTGGATTCTTTCTTTCCATTTTCGGTGGTTGGCGTTCTTTCCTTGGACGCTCCTCTGTTTCTGCGATCTCTTAGTAAAGCGGCATTTTTAAGTCTATGTCGTGACATGCGCGGTGTGGCTATAATATCCATCCTGTTTAAAGTCTCTGTGGAGGTAGCGCAGAAATGGCCACGGTTAAGTTGCTCTGAATCGGAGGAATATCCTAAGATTAAACGAATAAGAAAATACATGCTAAATAATAAGACAGTAATAATCTTTATTAGAGTCGTTTTTGTATGAGTGGGAAACCTATGGTACAGAGTTACGGTCACGGTACGGAATCAAAGACATTGTATTCAACCAATCACAGCGCTAGAAATCATTTCTCAACCAATCAGAATGCTTGGATACCGCATGATGATGGCGCGATACGGTCACCGCACAGCACGAACCATACCGTAACTACTTCCCACTCATACGAAAACGACTCTAACGTGTCAAGTCTTGTAGCAGAGCACACGTGCTCCACCAATCGGGGACACAACGTACGGAAACATCAATAAATAATAATAGTAATGATATAAATGTATGGTAATCCTAAATAACAAATCTTTCCTAATCTAAATCCAGACTCATTTTAATTTCCTGGAATTCAACCTCTGCGGATAACTGCTTTAGTACACCACTCCCAGTAAAGCCTGGCAATCAGTAGCAAGGCTTTAGTTCACTGTGAAAACGCACCCAACGCAGGCGCAGGCAATGTAGCTGCTGCACAGGCCCTTCGACAGGCACAGGCACAGGCACAGGCACAGGCATACTTGCTTGAATGGGTGGACAGGTATAAACGTTTGTTTAAAACAAAATTCGTACAGGCACAGGCACAGAGCACAGGCACAGGCACAGGCACAGGCACAGGCACAGGCACAGGCACAGGCACAGGCACAGGCACAGGCACAGGCACAGGAAACTTTCTAAACTGATAGAGCAAACAGTTTTTCTGTGATTCCAGGATGCAGTTTTTTTCGTACCTCAAACATTGCCTATATTTCAGTCTTATGTCAGATTTTTTAGTTTATATACAGACATTTTAAGCACTTTGTTATTATAATTTGCATCATTTAACTGTATATTATTTATAATTATTAATTAATCAGTTTTTAGTATCTTCATTCATCATAATGCCGCACTCACTGAAAAAACGCGCGCTCTTAGACATTCATTGGAAATTTATTGGAAGCTGAATTTTCAACGAATTTCCAACGTTTGAAGAGAAAAAAACGCAATTTCTCCAGTTGACCATGCACCACTATCACCACAACCACCAACCATCAGCATCATCAATACCTTCATCGTCATCACTATTCAACCACTACTACATCAATGACATCAACATCATCATCAGCATCGTCATCACTATTTTACCACAACTGGCACTTAATAGTAATAATAATAATAATAATAATAATAATAATAATAATAATAATAATAATAATAATAATAATAATAATAATAATAATAATAATTTAATATTTCTTAAGCGCAAATTTTGGATACATGTACGGATCAAATGCGCATGACAAAAATTACTACTACATCAATGTCATCAACATCATTTCTGCCATCGTCAGCCCTGATCAAAATCATCAGCATCAACAGCATGATCAATGTAATGATATTATTGTTATTATCACCGTTATCATTAGTGTAGCTATTAAAGCTATCGTTAATTATAGTATAGACTTTCCGAGCGAGTGACACCGTACCGTCAGGCGAATTAACCCGTTTTCTTTTAACTTCATGAACCAAACATGCAACAAAACCGACAGACACTATTCAGTCATTATCGGCATGTAATAATAATAATAAAATAATAATAATAATAATAATAATAATAATAATATAATAATAATAATGATGAAAATAATAATAATAATAAAATAATAATAAGAGAGAAAAATAGATAAAAATCCTTATTTACAAAATTTAAAATGATCGCTTGGATTGTTCAATAACAATAAGCCAGTTCACGCTGTCGGCCGCCATTTTGAATTGGGGCAAACGCGACAAAATTGATAGAAATCTGGATCACTTTGACTTGCCGTAACTCCGCTCGATTTCGTAGGATTTTCAAAATTTAAACTTCGATAATCAGCAGGCATGCATATGAGTTGTTGGAGTGAAAATACGACCAATGTAGGTGTTTTAACTACCTTTTACGAGTCAATCTTCTTTTCACGAATGGATCCTAAAATTTCGAGCTAATTTGCATATTCACGTGCCGAACGTTTTATTTTGAAAACAAAAATCTTTTTTTCTCGATTTGTAGCCTTCCAATACCCATTATATTATAGGACATCAATAACAAAGAACACATCTTTTCTAAAATGGTAAGTTTTTAAAAATCCAACGAAATCGAGCGGAGTTACGTCAAGTCAAAGTGATCCAGATTTCTATCAATTTTGCCGAGTTTGCCCCAATTCAAAATGGCGGCCGACAGCGTGAACTGGCTTATTAACTAATGATATTAAAATACAAACAATAAATAATAATAATAATAATAATATAATAAAATAATAATAATAATAAAATAAAATAAAATAATAATAATAATAATAAATTGGTGTACATATATGTACCATGTAATAGTGACCCGCAACAGTAAAGATCCCCACCCTCGGAAACACAGGGGCTGCTCAGTAAGGCCGAAGGAGAGGGGGATGGGGGTGAAAGGGAGTGCGGACATACACCCCCTGGGGTATTACTCTTACAAGACTAGTTACAGAAATTTTTTTTTTGGAACTAGTCCTCTAACAGTAATACCCCAGGTGCTGTTTTTCCGCACTCCACTTTTCTCCCGCCCCCTCTCTCCCTCGGGCCCACCGAGAAGACCCTGGGTTTCCGAGGATATCGTAGAGAACCTATACACATGCAAGATTATTGCGGACCCACCTCGAGATGACAGCCGGTCGATGGAGACGGATCGTTCTCGACCGCGCTCTCTGTGGAAATGAAAAGCACCAGGAATAAAGGTAATGTAAACATGTGGTAACGCAACGAGTTTGTGGGCAAAATGCGCATGCGATATTCTTCATTGTAACTCCACAATTACCTCAAGAAATAATGTCACAACAAAATCAATAGCAACAACAACAGCAAGGACAACAACTGGCATTTGCAACAATAACAACAACATAAAAATCAATTTTTAAAACTAAAACTAAAATAAAATACCACCAACACCAAGAACAGCAAGCAACAACATGTCAAGTGGGACACAAGTTCTGTTTTTCATTTTTCTTTTCTTTATATTAGTGTTGACATTGTTGTATTTTGTGACGAATTAATTAAGAATATATATTTAAACCATCAACAACAACAGCAACACCGCCACCACCAACAACAACAAGCAGCAGCAACAAGAAGCAGCAGCAACAACAAGAAGCAGCAGCAACAAGCAGCAGCAACAAAACAACAACAAAACAACAAGCAGCAGCAACAACAACAAGCAGCAGCAACAACAACAAGCAGCAGCAACGACAACAAGCAGCAGCAACAACAACAAGCAGCAGCAACAACAAGCAGCAGCAACAACAAGCAGCAGCAACAACAAGCAGCAACAACAACAACAAGCAGCAACAACAACAACAAGCAGCAACAACAAGCAGCAGCAACAACAACAACAAAACAAGCTGCAGCAACAACAACAACAACAACAAGCAGCAGCAACATCAACAAGCAGCAGCAGCAACACCAACAACAACAAAACAACAAGCAGCAGCAACAACAAGCAGCAGCAACAACAAGCAGCAGCAACAACAAGCAGCAGCAACAACAAGCAGCAGCAACAACAACAACAACAACAAGCAGCAGCAACAGCAACAGCAACAAAACAACAAGCAGCAGCAACGGCAACAAAACAACAAGCAGCAGCAACAACAAGCAGCAGCAGCAACAGCAACAACAAGCAGCAGCAGCAAACAAACAACAAGCAGCAACAACATCATCACAACAAACAACAACAAGCAGCAGCAACAACAGCAACAACAAGCAGCAGCAGCAACAACAACAACAGCAGCAACAACAACATCATCGACAACAAAACAACAAGCAGCAGCAACAACAACAACAACAAGCAGCAGCAACAACAACAACAAGCAGCAGCAGCAACAAACAAAGTCAATAACATCAGAGGGCTGTACCTTTCTCTCTTCTTTTGCTTAATACAGCTAAAGAGTCTAGAATCCTCTTTATGTAGATTCTTCATCTCTTTATTAACCATGTGGACTTTCATTATATTCATGGTCTTGGGTAACGCTTGTTCCTGTAAGAACATCAGCATCTCCTTGCATTTTGTCACGTAGTTGCTACATCCATTCTGTATTGTTATATTGAGGGTGGCGTTTACGTTACTGATGGACTGGGGACGATTGTTGCATTTTTCACCAGCCTTGAGGGCCAGTTCCAGTCCTCCTCCTTCTTTCTCGGTAGAGATCTGGGTCAGAATTTTTATTTTGTTAATTATATTACTGGTTTGAGGCAATCAATATTTAAAGTACAAAGACGCAGCGGCCATGTTGGCGATTACAAACCAGAGAAGCCAATGAGAAATGCTTTGATATCGGGGAAATCAAAATGGCCGCCATGACGTCACGTGAAAACAGCAATACGATGGTAAACTGAGTCCAATAGTTTGGAATGATAAGACAAGGACAAGGCTGACGTTAAAAGACAATACTTATTATTTAGTGTCATTTGGACCATGCAAATTCATGACCTAGT
This sequence comes from Actinostola sp. cb2023, assembly GCA_033675265.1. NCBI lineage: Eukaryota > Metazoa > Cnidaria > Anthozoa > Actiniaria > Actinostolidae > Actinostola > Actinostola sp. cb2023. The sequence continues at coordinate 298,442 of JAUJYZ010000091.1, read as the reverse complement.
ACGAGAAGCAATATATATATGGTAGTATGTTTTAATGAAATGCAATCAAGGTGTATTTCACAAGTTTTGATTAATTTCGGAGATAGCTTTATGAATAACAACCACAGCAATGATCCCAATCTTTTGATATTCTATATATTCATCATTTATTTATCAAAAAACAATAGCAAAAAACATTGTTTGTCGATGTGGAGACGTTAAGAAGCCTGTTCATTAGATAGCTGTATGAACAACAGCCACAACAAAGATTCAAAGATTTTAATATTTTTTATGCATCATTTATTTATTTTATAAAACAATAGCGAAAAACATTAGACGTCGATGGAGAGTTAATTAATGAAGGCTTTACGTTTGGTAATTTACGATTTGGCTTCTAGAACGTTCTACATTTTTATACTGAACACTCCCTATTTGCTTAGTTCTTTCTCGATTGCCTATCTTTACATCCATCCATCCTTTTTTCCCTTCATGAGGTTATCCCTCCATCCCTTCTTTCATTCTTCATTCATTCATTCATAGTTTTTTTCGTTCTTTTTTTCGTTCATTAGCATGTTGTCAGCTGTGTTTTAGTAAATGCTAAAAATTCAAATATCGATCTACACTTTTTGAGATCGATATTTCTGATAGGAGAAAATTGTAGTCGCAGCAGGTTCGCTTTTTACTATGAATTCAGAGCACCAAAAAGACTGCATGCATATGTGTGGTGTCGTGTGGCACCACTTATATCTTTTCCAGAGTATCACCATTAGTCCAGGGAGAAGTTTCTTTTAATTATAAATGAGAACTACTTTTTGCAACTATTAATATTTCTACTGAGGAGCAAATTGTAGTCACAATACGTTCGCTTTTTACAATGAATCCAGATCTAGAGCAGCAAAAACACTGCGTGGCACCACTTAATATCTTTTCCAGAATATCACCACTAGTCCAGGGAGAATTTTCTTTTAATTATAGATGAGAGCAATTTATTTTTCTGCGAAAACATTTTCTTCGAGTATACCTGCAAATTATTCCAAACAAATGGATTAACTTTTTTCATATGCAGAGTAACGCTTGAGTGACAGCAGCAAACCCCAAATTTGACAAAACAATCAATTTTGCAAAGCGAAAGGTATTTTTATAGTTACCAAATGAATTATTGAAACTGATTACCTTTGGCATTTGCTTTAGTGTACCCGGCGAAGGAGTAACTAATATTAGCTTTGTACAAAATGTTAATAAACATTTGTTTTTCGTTGGCGATCTTTAGCGATGGCGAAATATTGATTATGAGGAACAATGTCAATAATGCTAAATCAATGTGGTAGACGGCAGGGAGGTGAAGAATTTTGAAAATTCTCAACGGGATGTAAATAAATGATAACAATTGTATGAATTACTTTGGTTCTACGAAACAAAATGCGGAGTTAATTAAAAAAAAAGGAAAACAAATTTGACATGAAAAATACAATTTGAGATGAATAGCATTAATTTTTATTTTTTGCGAACTTTTTTCAGTATTAAATTTTTTTTTATTCTTTTCAGGGTTTTTTTCACGGCGTATTTTTTTCTCAACTTCCCACGTCTATACTAAACATGCGGGAACCATCCACAATCGTACGTCTGTAGACCGGATCAATCTTGATGTCTTGTCAAGAACGTACTCATTTATGTGCCTCTAACAGTAGGCTAGCTATTGAATTAGACATCAACTGAGCTGGAGAATCTAGCAACATGGCCATACAGCTCCATGATGCCATTACCGTCCATTTAAATCATACACAATGAATGACGTACTGAGAGAGAGGGATGACTAGTGAGATCATTCTAGGCTAACAAGGGCTCCGATATGAATTTCTAGTACAATGATAATCATCAAAGTGATTAACTGGGATTTTTTTTTTCCAAATCTCTAATATTTTGGCCAATAATATAAAAATAAAACTCGATTTATTTTCGATGTTGGTAATGCCCAGCATGAAAGGTTAAACGATTTCATCCAAAAACAATTCATTAGTCCAATTGATGGTATGTCACATGGGGATATCTGCTGCGGTAATGCTCGACTCTTAGCCGGCGAACGGCGCATTTCCCGTTATTCGATGGAATAATGTTTCATTCCATCATGTTATTTTTATACGTATTCAGTTGAGCTGACAAACGAACCGCCAGCTTATATCGCAGTCAATATCCAACAGAGAATACCATTAAAATTTGAATACGATGGTTGAGCCTTCTCGTAGGGTTTGACTTAGCCAACACATCTTCGTGAAAAATACACGGAACGAAAACATAATGGCATTACTCCGATTATTTCAAGCACTTTGCCTCCGACATATCATCATAGATTGTGGAAAGTATTATAACAATAAAGAGAAATCTAAAACACGATAAATTAACTTATTCTATATAAATATGTTTAACAACATGAATTACTATAGAGAAAATTTACATTTTCAATGCTCAACGGAATGGCCAAGGTCTGTCGTAGATAGATTTTTTAGTACATGGTGTAGCTAGCATTCAAAAAGTCAAGGGGATCGTTTAAGAGGCCACAGAAAACCCCATATAATAGTGTTATTTTGAGTATTCCAAGTATACATCAAACCGTATTTTAGCTTCTAGTTTTACCAGTAGATACACAAGCCAATTAAAAAACGCCATCTTTCGAGATATACATTTCGCGGCGTCAAGTATTCCCTTACCTGTAGCTGGATACTACAGCTGAATTTCTTCCCGACTAAAGAAACTGTTAACATCGTGACGAACGCTTCGATCTTCCGCACTAGAAGTTAGGAATATGCTTCGCGCCCTGTTCAATTCATGCACTCTAAAGAACTGTTGTTTTGGCAGGTGGATGGAATACAAAATACAAAACTATGAATAATTCATGATATCGTTTCACTGAATGGTATTGGCTGAAGGCTAAAAGTATTGGACCAAAGCGGTGAGACAAAGACCATACCAGGAAGCGAGGATTTGATGTGGAAAAAATATACAAATTGAAGATTCGGGAGCCGTTTTACACAATTGACAAAATCTTTAGGTATTATTAAATTCAATTCAGCCGAAAGCCATATAAATTAGAATCGCTCTGCTTTGTTTGTGTATGTGTTTTGCTCGCTGAACACTTAGATTTCGGTTACGAAATATACATTCAATTGTAATAAAATAGCTCCCGCTAAGGAGTATATTGCATGGATTGTTGTATTATTGGCGCGGGAACTCATATTTACCTTCGGTATTTTCATATGCTAGTATAATTTGATTATCTGCGTATGTTACATAGAATGAGTGAAATGAAAAAAGACATGACTCCAACCAGGCTCCACGCCTTCTTACAATACAATCTTGGTACAATATTAGTGATAGTATTGTTATTATTGAAATTTGTATTGTTCACTATGAACAATTTTCATTGAAAAACAATGATATTGATGTTAAGAAGTTCCCAAGGATTTTTCTTTTTTTTATGTGTTTATCTTCTCTCTCGATCTCTCTCGTCTCTTTAAACAAAATAATGTCCAAATTTGGTTGTTTACTTTCAAAGTGAAGTTAATCTCGTCATCGTTATTATTAATCTTTGATATTAATATTAATACATATTCTTACAATAGCATATTATACACTAAAGTGTATTTGGCCATGTGTTACAAATAGCCAACGAATACAATTAGTAATTAAAACAGATGAAGTCACTGGTAAAAACGCGCGATCTTTAAACCTTGGAAAGTCATTGGAAACGTCCAAAACCTTGGAAAATGAAAATCTCCAACGAATTTCCAAAAAATTTCCAGACATACATCAGTGAAATTTTTCTTTAACAATATTATATACTGCTATTAAAAAATGTTATCGGAGCCAGAGGCGATAGGCGAAAGGAGAATGGCGATAGGAAAATGACGATATAATAGGAGAAAGGCAATAGGAGAAAGGCAATAGGAGAAAGGCAATAGGAGAAACGCAATAGGAGAAAGGCGATATAGGCGAAAGACAAGTTTTGTCTGGTTTGCTCAAAATAGCTTAAAAATTCATGGATTGATCACGTTATGGACCAATAGGGGGATGGTCATAATTTGCTTACTTTAAACATCGCCAGTGTTTTTAGGTATCGTAAGGACCTATTTCCGATCGCCTATCGTCTTTGGCTCCGACAACATTTATTGAAATAGCTGTATACATGTAGTTCAGTCGACAATGGTCTTTTCTCAAAGGCTTCGAAGAGCGCACAGGCCAAGGTTTGAAGGGCGCACGAGTCAGTATTTTATAGTGTCCGCTTAATAGAGGGTGTCCGTTTAATAGAGGTTCCTTTAGAAAGTACGTCGTACTCTTCGAATGACGACAAAGAGACTAAAATATGCACTACTAGAGGTATCAAGGGTTAGGAAATTGCCAATTATCACGTATTTTCAGTTTGTCAAGTGTTGCCAAATTCTGCAATATGGAGTAACTGTTAATTTGGTCGTAAATAATAAGCAATTATTGGACGAGGTTGAGCAAAATATCGTGATTTGTCAGTGGCGAGCAGATTAATTATTTGCCGATGCCGAAGGCAGAGGCAAATAATTAATCTGCGAGACACTGACAAAATCACGATATTTTGCGATAACCGAGTTCAATAATTGTTTTATCATTCGACTCATTTCTATCAATAAGGAATTTATTGAATATAAACATCAAGAAAAAATATTGTAAAACGAGCTGCCATGTTTACACTGTGAATGATCAATTAAGTGCGCATGCTCAGACCGTTATTTGCAGCGAACATTGCTTCATCTTCACTGCGCATGCTCAGACCGTTATTTGTACGCAGTTATTTGCAGGTCTTTCAGCCAATCAGAACTGCGGATAGAAATGAGTCGAATGATAAAAGACATTATTATACATTGTACTCAGTATCTGCATTCTCATTGGTCGAGAGCCTACAGATAATTCTGACTATCAGTGCGCGCCAGCGATATTTCAGCGGTCTGGTGGTTATCTGTAGCAGTTATCTGCAAAAACGAGCCTGCTTAGGTCAGCGGATTGGTTGTTATCTGTAGGTTACTACAGTGCTGTCATTTTCATTCATTTGTTGTTCTTGTTGAATTGCTTATATCTTTGTATTATGAGTCAATCCACATAGACAATGTATAATAAAACAATTGTTGAATTCGGCTTTGATGATATCCGGAATTATCAATGTCTCGGCAAATGTTATTGGCCTCAGCCTACGGCTTCGGCCAATAACACTTACCTCTACATTGATAATTCCGGATATCATCAAAACCTCATCCAATAATTGTTTAATATTTGAACATAAAGTAAATAAAACTGCGTCGTAAAACTAACCACAATAATTCATCGATATGGATTCACTTGTTAAAGTATCTAGAGAGCTATGGAACTTATAATGAAGTGAAAGAGCATAATTCTGATATACACCCTACACCTATTGTCCGGGCCGAAAGCAACAAGCAAGCTGACGACCGCAAAGGACTTTGGGAATCTCCTAATTAATTAATTTTTCCGTGGTACTTGAGAAGTTATCCCTACGAGCGTTGAATAGCAATCATTTGGAACTATTCGGCCATTTGAAAATGCATGTTGTTAAAATGTCTACGGGTGAATAAATGAATAAGGAGAAAGTCCCAATGCCCTTTGCGGTCGTCAGCTTCTTGCTTGTTGCTTTCGGCGGGGACAACGATTTTTGGAATAGGTGCATTTTCTTATCCTGATTCAAGTTTGTTTTAAAGTGTTTTAAAAGTGAAGTGCAAAGAGCCCCAATGCGATTATGTGCCTTTCTTTTAGCGATGCGGGCAGATGCTAATCCAATACAATAGAGCACATGTAAACTTTTAAAAATGAAACACACTTTTATTATGATATGTAAACTTTTTTTGAACAGTATTTAGCTTGGGCATCTTTGAACTAATATACTGAATTTCTCGGGTCTATTCTGAACTAATTTTGAACTGTAGTATCTATAAATATTACAATTACAATGCTTTATTTATTCAGTTTATTCTATAAAAAAATCAAATGTATAAAAAAATACGGAATACAGTCGAACCTCTCCACAACGGCCACCTTGACACAAACTGTTGTGGTCGTTGTGTAGAGGTGGCCGGTGTGGGGAGGTGGCCGTTGTGGAGAGGTATACTCAGACAGCGACTTAGCAATAATTCTACTTTTTTCACATTTTAACGAATCTTAACAGTTTCTTTCTTAAAATAAAAGAGAAATTCGAAACAAAAAAAAAAATGCCGTATGCCTAAAAAATATCTATATAAACTGTTAATATTCATGGCGAATTAATGAAAACTTGGTTCCAAGCAAGCAGATGTACCTTTCAGTATACTATCTGGTAATACGCGCTTATTAGTGTTCACTATTTAAAAAGCCTACAGAAGTGTTTTGAATTTATTTCTTTCATTTTCAGTTGTTATGATGAAGTGCCAACTCGACTTAAATTTAGGAGCCCACCCTCCCCTCCCCCCCCCCCCTCCCCACTCCCCTCCCCCAATGGAAAATCCTTGCTACGTCCCTGTACACATAGATTTTATAGAGATTTTATACTTAGCACGTGCGCATTGCCACGAGTAGAGGTTATAAAGGCACGAGGCCCGTAGTTTCTCGGTGTTTTGAACCCCTGATGAAACACTCGCACTCGTTGTAAGTTGATATATTACATCAAGAGCCATGCATATGGATTTTGCAGAATGATGACAGTATTAAAGATGCGAATGTAATTCTAGTTTACGATTGTGTAGTAATTGGTTGGGATTCGTTGGGTTTTTCTTCAGGAATACGTTCTGCTTTTACAGCGTAAGACAAGTGGTGGATCCAACTGAAGATAGAAATGGAATGTAAAGTATGAGAATACTATCATTTCTATCAATATTATGATTACCACTATCATCATCATGCACCATCATCATCATTACATGCAATCTAGCACTACTACTAACTACTACTACTAACACCATCATTAGTCATCACTATCATTATCATTTATATGATCACCACTACCACCATCATTATCATCATTCATCATCATGCACAATCATCATCATTACATGCAATCTAGCACTACTACTAACTACCATCATTAGTCATCATTATCATTATAGATCATTGTTATCACTGATCATTATCATCGCCATCAATATCATGATCGCCATTACGATCACCACCATAACCACCACAATCATCTACTACTATCATCACCATCGTCATAAATATAAAAGATGTTGAACTCATTATTATTATCATTATTATTATTATTATTACCTTTCCAAAGCTTCTTGTTTGTCTGTTGCAAAGTAGTGCACCACTACATTCTTATGATGAAGCTTAAAAGCATTCTTTTTGTCTAAACCATCAGCCTGCAACAAATGAGTTTGTAGTCACACAGTAATAGTGCAGCATTGCGTGTAATCTGGCAATATGATTGCAGTGAGTGTCCATCTCTGCAATTGTTGTGAACAAACTTATTGAAGAACAGTGCGGTGATCCTATACTTCTGTCATATTGCCCGCAACAAATTGCAGAGGTGGACACATGCTGAAATTGTGCGATTGGCGGCAATATTGCACGCAATGTTGAAAGCCAAAAGCCAAAGTGATGTTCTGTTGGAAATGTTTATGAGGTATTATGTACATGTTTATGTTCCGTCAATGGAAAGTAACCTTGCAGGACCCTTGCAGGACCCTTGCAGGGGATCTCTCTCTTGTACATCCGTCCTCAGTATTACTAAAAAGCTATACATGTACCTACAAGGACTTGAGAGAAGCTTAACTAGAATGCGAAGTCGTGAAGGGGCTACTCAGTTGCGCCAGAGAGAGAGGGGGTGGGGAGAAAAAGGGGGTAGAAAAAAACTACTGTTTTCCTCCTCTTTTCTCCCTAACCGTAGTCCCACTCTTTCCTGCCTCACTGAGTTCCTGGGTTTCCGAGGATAGGGACATCTCTCAACTACTCTTTGATGCCCTCCAGGCCCGTGATAACCAGAGCATACATTATCTACTGCGTCTAATGAATTTAACTAATGAAAACTACAATAGCTTCAATGTTGTACTTTGCTACGTTTAAATTACACTAAATGTTAAGCAATAAATGTTGTCGGTAAATACGTACCATATTTGGCTTATCGACCACGTAACCAGGAAGAGGTACAGAAAAACCTGCCTTCGTATCTTTTTTAGCTTTGTAACAATAAAATTCGAACGTGTCCGATAGAACGCACCATCTCTTAACCCAACTTTTGTCACCGCCTTTATAGCTCAAATACCCAGACAGAAGAACTTTGCTGTCATGAGATATCTTTCTGAGGTCCAAGTCTTGCTCGACCTCGACTTTTTTCCTTATGATACTGCCTTTAGCACTTCGTACAAGAATCCCATGACAAGTCTGACAGACACGTTCGTGTTTCCCATTTGCGTATTCTAAAGGAACCTTGAAGTGGCAGCAATTATTACAGTAGATTCCTCCACATGCGCGACAATGGTGTCTCCTTTTCGTGAGCGTGAACAACGAGTCACACAACATACACATTGTCACGGCTTCGTCACGCACCCAGGCAGGTGCTTTCTTGCCAAGTTCACTCTTACTTAAAGTACTGAGCTGTGAGCCGCGCTTGTAGGTTTCACGTTTGCGGGCGATTTCTTGGACAGCGTCGTTGATTTTCTTGACCCACGTTTCTCGTTCGTCTTCCGAGGAAGCGGAGAAATCAATGACTTTTTGCTTACTTGTTACACGGAATGTGTACGAGAATTCTACGTCCTCGTCTGCCTCTCCTATTTCCATACCATAGAGATCCATCTCGACTTTGACTTTCAGCTTATTGGTGCCGGGTATTTTAGCACAGCACAATAAAATATCGTTGAACTAGAAAATATAACAGTGCCAGAAAACAAATTATACAAATTATTAGAATGCTATTATTACAAATACTATGAGATACCGGTAAGCGATTACAAATATATATTTCTAACAAGCATACCAGTAGTAAAGTCCTTTCCTGATGTGCGACATGACGAGCTGATACTTTAGTAAGATCTCCTTCTTTAATAAATTGCTAGGAGAACAAATCAATACTACCATTATTTAAAAACATATCCATCCCAAGCAATCCTGGGCGATGTGCATGTTCAAGAAGGATTGGAAGAGGGAGAGTAACGGTGACTAAAAAAGAAGGGTTACCATTACAAAATTTGGGGGTAAGGGGGTGAGGGTTTCTACTAAATATACCGCAGGGGAAAGGAACACAGAGTCCCTGGCCCCACCCCCCTTCAAAAGCAATCATTACCAAGATAGGGTGGGATAGCATTCTCCGCACGCAACCCCTTGTGGGATCCCTGTCCAGTTCCTCCCGGTCGATATACAACAGATCGATCATCCAGAGCTCAGTTATTGGCAATTCTAATAGCAAATACTTACTCTGCCTGCAGTAATAATGTCGTAGTCTTCCATCACTCTTTCTTGGAATTCTAACAATTTCTTGAAACTATCCTGTTGTCGAAGAGAGAAGAGAATTCTGACCTATTTTCCTTGATATCACACTTACCGTATTTCCTCGATTAAGCGCCCCGGGCGCTTATTTCAAATTCTATGGTCAAGGGGGGGGGGGGGGGGATTAAACGAGGGGGGGGGGGGGGGGGGGGGGGGCTTAGTCGAGGGGGGACGTTTATTTCAAATTTTGTGGGCAAGGGGGGCGCTTAATCGAGGTTGGGCGCTTAATCGAGGAAATACGGTACAACGTCGTTTGATGTGATCTCGATTTGCTCTTACTTTCATTTGCGCAAGCACAAGGAAACGAATAAAACCTTTTGATCCTATTGATGCGCTTATCTTATGCGTCAGGCACGTTTTCACAGTGATAATCAGGCCCCTTATGCTTGTGCATAAAGTCGTTTTCGTATGAGTAGGAAGTAGTTACGGTACGGTTCGTGGCCGTGCTGTGTCTAAGCATTCTGATTGGTTGAGCAATGATTGCGCGCGCTGTGATTGGTTGAATAGAATGTCTTCGATTCCGTACCGTGACCGTAACTCCGTGCCGTAGGTTTCCTACTCATACGAGTCTATGCTTTCGTGAGGCCCGTAGTTTTCACAGCAATAATAACTAAAGGCACCCTGTGCTTGTGCTTGTATCAGGTCTCAAGGTCCGTTTTCAGTGATAATAAGGCGTCGTGTTTGTACATGCATTTTAGCTTGCGTCACTAGTGAAAATCAGGCTTTACTGTTCAATATCTTACGCAGTAAAGAGCGTTTTTAGGAGTAGAGATATTTCAAGAAGATTCTTGTAGGTTGTGTGAAGATTCATCAATAGTTTGTATCATCAACCTGTGGTATTTTATTTTAACCGAGCTTTCGAGCAACTTGCTCATCTTCAGGGTTACAGATGTTTCAAGTGTAATTTTTTTATTTTGTTTTATTTTTTATTAATATTTGGAATTACACTTGAAACATCTGTAACCCTGAAGATGAGCAAGTTGCTCGAAAGCTCGGTTAAAATAAAATACCACAGGTTGATGATACAAACTATTGATGAGTATAGATATTATTTATTGTATGTGTCCACCATTTATATACCTATTTCAAAAACGCTCAAAGCAACAAGCGTCAAGCCAAGACCGAAGTGCATGCTGGTTTTGTGTTGGCAAATTATTTAAATCAGACGTATTTTCTATGGAACGAAGTGTGATATGCAAACAAGCACGTGAAAATGTTCACATTTTGTAATTAGTCCTCATAGAAACAATTGTGATTTAAATAATTGTCAGCACATAACCAGCATTCACTTCGGTCTTGGCTTGACGCTTGTTGCTGTGAACGCGACAACGTTAGTTGAAATAGGTGTATATTATTTATTGGATCAACCTACTGTCTTTTTCATACTGTCGTTGGCATGTGCTGCAGCTTCCGATATAATTACCATGGCATCTGAGAAAAGAACATTAACAGTGCTTTATGAACGGACGTCTTTATATTTTCAGTACTACTCAGTCTCAAGGATCCGTAGTTGATTACTTCCTTTTTTCTTTTCGCTTTGCTTCCTTTCTTCCGTTTCTTTTTTCATTTTCTTTTCATCCTTCCTCTATTTATTTTTCCCTTTTTTACTCCGACGAAGGATTAACGTCCGTAACGTCGGTTAATTTAGGTTACCATATACAATCGTACCTTGGCTGTCTTTGTAGTCAGGGGAATCTTCAGGAAGTTTCGCTAGATAATCTTAACAAGAATACACAAAAGATACATGAGTATATCTTCAACAACGTGAGCCTTCATCGTTGATTAATACAATGGTAATAGTAATAGCAATAGTAATAGTAATAGTAATAGCAATAGTAATAGTAATAGTAATAGCGATAGTAATAGTAATAGTAATAGCAATAGTAATAGTAATAGTAATAGTAATAGCAATAGTAATAGCAATAGCAATAGCAATAGTAATAGTAATAGCAATAGTAATAGTAATAGCAATAGTAATAGCAATAGTAATAGTAATAGTAATAGTAATAGTAATAGTAATAGTAATAGTAATAGTAATAGTAATAGTAATAGTAATAGTAATAGCAATAGTAATAGTAATAGCAATAGTAATAGCAATAGTAATAGCAATAGCAATAGTAATAGTAATAGCAATAGTAATAGCAATAGTAATAGCAATAGCAATAGTAATAGTAATAGCAATAGTAATAGTAATAGCAATAGTAATAGTAATAGTAATAGTAATAGCAATAGCAATAGTAATAGTAATAGTAATAGCAATAGTAATAGCAATAGTAATAGTAATAGTAATAGCAATAGCAATAGTAATAGTAATAGCAATAGTAATAGTAAATATAATAAATAAAGTTTATTATTTATTTATTATAGCAATAGCAATAGTAATAGTAATAGTAATAGCAATAGTAATAGTAATAGCAATAGTAATAGTAATAGCAATAGTAATAGTAATAGCAATAGCAATAGTAATAGTAATAGCAATAGTAATAGTAATAGTAATAGCAATAGTAATAGCAATAGCAATAGCAATAGTAATAGTAATAGTAATAGTAATAGCAATAGTAATAGCAATTATAGTAATAGTAATAGTAATAGCAATAGTAATAGCAATAGTAATAGCAATTATAGTAATAGTAATAGTAATAGCAATAGCAATAGTAATAGCAATAGTAATAGTAATAGTAATAGCAATAGTAATAGCAATTATAGTAATAGTAATAGTAATAGCAATAGTAATAGCAATAGTAATAGCAATTATAGTAATAGTAATAGTAATAGCAATAGCAATAGTAATAGCAATAGTAATAGTAATAGCAATAGTAATAGTAATAGCAATAGTAATAGTAATAGTAATAGTAATAGCAATAGTAATAGTAATAGCAATAGCAATAGTAATAGTAATAATAGTTGCGGAAAATGGATTCCCAGTAAACCTAGTTCAATAGTAATAGCAATTCCTAGGAATAAATATAATTCCAAGTAGCAAATTAGATTGAATAGCAATTGGAATTGCTAGGAATTTTGAGAATGCTTTCATACCAATTGGAATTGTTTAGTGAAATTCCTAGGAATTCCAGTAATAAGACATAGCAATTAGGTTGAACTGAAAACCTTGGAATTGCTGGGAATAGAAATGCTCTAAAACAGCAATAGTAATAGGAATTCTTAGGAATAGTAACCCATGGCCAATAATTCAAAGACTGAAAGAAAAACTAAGAATAGCAATTTTAATAGTAATAGTACAAGCACAAAGCCCGCTACAATAGTCAAAATACCGTATTTAAAAAAATGTCCGGCAGTCAAAGTATATTTCATGATTTTCAGGAATCAGTTAGCTAGTAAATAGTAATAGCAATAGTAAGTTTTGTTATAGTAATAGTAAAGTTTGCCTTTATTTTTGCTAGAAATAGCCTGACGAGACAATTAGGAAATTTCACAGCAACTTTGTATGGCCGAGGAATAGTAATTCCAAGCTCCAGTATTAGCATATCCCCTGCATAGCTTCACTCTGATTGGCTACTGACGCGGTTTTGAATAGTGACCCGCCATAGTTATTCTAGCTTGATAGCAATTAACAGTAAACGTGTAGTGGAAACTATTAGTCGAATAGAATCACACTCTTTTCTTCAACTAAATCCCTGGAGAACGTACATAGAACAATTGACATGTGTTGCAGAGTGTTATAGTGAATAGCGGTGAAATACAAGAAATTGTAATGAATTCACAAGGTAATAGTTCGATTCTATACTTTAGGTCATGAATAGCCATTCAAATGTAGCCAAAACGGCATTTACAGTAATCAGATCATAGTATTCTTAGATAATAGCAAACCAATACTTTGTTGTAATAGCTTAATAGAAATATTAATAGTTTTTCTCTGATTATGAATGCCAATTAAGTATAGCAATAGAAATAGTCGAATAGCAATAGTAATAACTTTATATTAAGCTAAATAGCAATGAAAGAGATTTGAACAATGGTTTTAATACCTGAATAGCAATTAGCTTACACAGCTCAATAGTACTAGTAATAGAGTAATATTCTTACATTGTAGTTCAGATCTGAGTGCTTTAGTTATTAATGAATGTAATGTATGCACTGATCAATATTAAGTTATTGAGCTTTTCCTGTGATCCTTCCATAACAACTAACAGTAATATTCTCTGGTAGATTATGATGATATAGCTTTAAAACTAGTATGTTTTAGTCAATAGAATGAAGCATAACAAATCCAATAAAGTCAATATGGTAATAGCAATAGTAACAAAATAGCTAAGAGAAATGACAGCAGTCTGTAATAGTAATTCAAAAAGTGAATTCGATAGCATTGAATCCAAGTGAATGCCTTATTAATAGTATTAGCAATAGCAATAGTCAATGAAAATAGTTTATACAATAGGGAAATAGTAATAGTAATAGCAATTTTAATAACTGGTTTCTAGCTTAGTAATATGTAACAAATTCCCATTATTCCTAAGAAGTAATCCCAATATTAATAGGAATTCCTAGTAATAGCTAGGAGGGGCAATATTGAATCACTGGTAGAGATTTGGAATTCCTAGGAGTTCCTAGGAATTCCAAAGCTGAATTTTTTATAGTTTGGAATTCCTAGCAATTCCTAGGAATAGTAATAGCGAGTCCGAATAATAGTAATAATTCACATAGCAAGGAATTCTTAGGAATTCCTAGGAATAGGAACAAAATAGGAATAGGATAATTCGCAAGGGTAGTAATAGTAATAGCAATAGTAATAGCAATTATAGTAATAGTAATAGTAATAGCAATAGTAATAGCAATAGCAATAGTAATAGCAATAGTAATAGTAATAGTAATAGTAATAGCAATAGCAATAGTAATAGTAATAGCAATAGTAATAGTAATAGTAATAGTAATAGTAATAGCAATAGTAATAGTAATAGTAATAGCAATAGTAATAGCAATAGTAATAGCAATAGTAATAGTAATAGTAATAGTAATAGCAATAGCAATAGTAATAGCAATAGTAATAGTAATAGTAATAGCAATAGTAATAGTAATAGCAATAGCAATAGTAATAGTAATAGTAAATAGCAATAGTAATAGCAAATAGTAATAGCAATAGTAATAGTAATAGTAATAGCAATAGTAATAGCAATAGTAATAGCAATAGTAATAGTAATAGTAATAGCAATAGTAATAGCAATAGCAATAGTAATAGTAATAGTAATAGCAATAGTAATAGCAATAGTAATAGCAATAGTAATAGTAATAGTAATAGCAATAGTAATAGCAATAGTATAGTAATAGTAATAGTAATAGCAATAGTAATAGCAATAGTAATAGTAATAGTAATAGTAATAGTAATAGCAATAGCAATAGTAATAGCAATAGTAATAGTAATAGTAATAGTAATAGTAATAGTAATAGCAATAGTAATAGTAATAGTAATAGCAAATAGTAATAGTAATAGTAATAGCAATAGTAATAGTAATAGTATAGTAATAGCAATAGTAATAGCAATTATAGTAATAGTAATAGTAATAGCAATAGTAATAGCAATAGCAATAGCAATATAGTAATAGTAATAGTAATAGCAATAGCAATAGTAATAGTAATAGTAATAGTAATAGCAATAGTAATAGTAATAGTAATAGTAATAGTAATAGCAATAGCAATAGTAATAGTAATAGCAATAGTAATAGTAATAGTAATAGCAATAGTAATAGTAATAGTAATAGTAATAGTAATAGTAATAGTAATAGTAATAGTAATAGTAATAGTAATAGTAATAGTAATAGTAATAATAGTAATAGTAATAGCAATAGTAATAGCAATAGCAATAGTAATAGTAATAGTAATAATAGTAATAGTAATAGTAATAGCAATAGTAATAGTAATAGTAATAGCAATAGCAATAGTAATAGCAATAGTAATAGTAATAGTAATAGCAATAGTAATAGCAATAGTAATAGCAATAGTAATAGTAATAGCAATAGTAATAGCAATAGCAATAGTAATAGCAATAGTAATAGCAATAGTATAGTAATAGTAATAGTAATAGTAATAGTAATAGCAATAGTAATAGTAATAGCAATAGCAATAGTAATAGTAATAACAATAGCAATAATAATAACAACAATAACAATAATAGCAATAGTAATAGCAATAGCAATAGTAATAGTAATAGCAATAGCAATAGTAATAGTAATAGCAATAGTAATAGTAATAGTAATAGTAATAGCAATAATAATAACAACAATAACAATAGCAATAGTAATAGCAATAGCAATAGTAATAGTAATAGTAATAGCAATAGTAATAGCAATAGTAATAGTAATAGTAATAGTAATAGCAATAGTAATAGTAATAGCAATAGCAATAGTAATAGTAATAGTAATAGCAATAGCAATAGCAATAGTAATAGCAATAGTAATAGCAATAGTAATAGTAATAGTAATAGCAATAGCAATAGCAATAGTAATAGTAATAGTAATAGCAATAGTAATAGCAATAGTAATAGCAATAGTAATAGCAATAGCAATAGTAATAGTAATAGTAATAGCAATAGCAATAGTAATAGTAATAGTAATAGTAATAGTAATAGCAATAGTAATAGCAATAGTAATAGTAATAGTAATAGCAATAGCAATAGTAATAGCAATAGTAATAGCAATAGTAATAGCAATAGTAATAGCAATTATAGTAATAGTAATAGTAATAGCAATAGTAATAGCAATAGCAATAGTAATAGTAATAGTAATAGCAATAGTAATAGCAATAGTAATAGTAATAGCAATAGTAATAGTAATAGTAATAGCAATAGTAATAGTAATAGCAATAGCAATAGTAATAGCAATAGTAATAGTAATAGCAATAGTAATAGTAATAGTAATAGTAATAGTAATAGCAATAGTAATAGCAATAGCAATAGCAATAGTAATAGTAATAGTAATAGTAATAGTAATAGCAATAGTAATAGCAATAGTAATAGCAATAGCAATAGTAATAGTAATAGTAATAGTAATAGTAATAGTAATAGTAATAGTAATAGCAATAGTAATAGTAATAGCAATAGCAATAGTAATAGTAATAGCAATAGTATATAATAGTAATAGTAATAGTAATAGCAATAGTAATAGTAATAGTAATAACAATAGCAATAATAATAACAACAATAACAATAACAACAATAGTAATAGCAATAGCAATAGTAATAGTAATAGTAATAGCAATAGCAATAGTAATAGCAATAGTAATAGTAATAGTAATAGTAATAGTAATAGCAATAGTAATAGTAATAGCAATAGCAATAGTAATAGTAATAGTAATAGCAATAGCAATAGCAATAATAATAACAACAATAACAATAACAACAATAGTAATAGCAATAGCAATAGTAATAGTAATAGTAATAGTAATAGTAATAGTAATAGTAATAGCAATAGTAATAGTAATAGTAATAACAATAGCAATAATAATAACAACAATAACAATAACAACAATAGTAATAGCAATAGCAATAGTAATAGTAATAGTAATAGCAATAGTAATAGCAATAGTAATAGTAATAGTAATAGTAATAGCAATAGTAATAGTAATAGCAATAGCAATAGTAATAGTAATAGTAATAGCAATAGCAATAGCAATAGTAATAGCAATAGCAATAGTAATAGCAATAGTAATAGTAATAGTAATAATAATAGCAATAGCAATAGTAATAGTAATAGTAATAGTAATAGTAATAGTAATAGTAATAGCAATAGTAATAGCAATAGCAATAGTAATAGTAATAGTAATAGCAATAGCAATAGTAATAGTAATAGTAATAGTAATAGCAATAGTAATAGCAATAGTAATAGTAATAGTAATAGCAATAGCAATAGTAATAGCAATAGTAATAGCAATAGTAATAGCAATAGTAATAGCAATTATAGTAATAGTAATAGTAATAGCAATAGCAATAGTAATAGCAATAGCAATAGTAATAGTAATAGCAATAGCAATAGTAATAGCAATAGTAATAGTAATAGCAATAGTAATAGTAATAGTAATAGCAATAGTAATAGTAATAGCAATAGCAATAGTAATAGCAATAGTAATAGTAATAGCAATAGCAATAGTAATAGTAATAGCAATAGTAATAGTAATAGCAATAGTAATAGCAATAGTAATAGCAATAGCAATAGCAATAGTAATAGTAATAGTAATAGCAATAGTAATAGCAATAGTAATAGCAATAGCAATAGTAATAGTAATAGTAATAGTAATAGTAATAGTAATAGTAATAGTAATAGTAATAGTAATAGCAATAGTAATAGCAATAGTAATAGCTAATAGTAATAGAAAGTATATATATGACGAAAGCGAAAACTTTTGATGTTACAGTTGAATCCCAGTATCTCGAACTCAGTTATCTCGAACCCCCCGTTATCTCGAACACAAACCCATTTCCCTTGGATCGTTTTTTCAGTCAATTGCTATCAGTTATCTCGAACTCCCGCTATCTTGAACAATTTATCGATTCCCATGGGAGTTCGAGATAACGGGGTTCTACTGTATGTTAGAATATTTTGGCGACTATCTACAGGGCCATACATAACTCAAAATTCAAGGGTGGGCAGTACGTATTTAACAATAAATAAATAAAAATAGTAACAGTTCTCAGTACTTTTTGGTATCTTTTTCGCCTTGCTAGGGGGGGGGGGGGGGAACCTGCCCCCCCCCCCCCCCCCCCCCCCTGCCCCTGTGTTGTGTATGGCCCTGATCTATCAAGGAAGAGGGAGAAGAAGTTTTTCTTCCCTTCTCTTTCCCTCTTCTCCCCCTCCCCCCTAAAAAAAACTGATAAAGGCTATAGAAACTCATGTGCACGGATAAAACTATATTACTTAAGTAGGAATACCTCTTAGAAGGAGTTTGTATCTGGGAACTCGTTGAACCGGTTCAAGCATGTGGTGTCCCAGAGTAAGATTCTCGCATTCTTTGGATTTCTATAATAAAGATTCAATTTACACTTATTTCAACAAACTTTCATTACGAACGATCCTATGGATAAGCACGAATGCCGGGAATAGCTGGTGATCTGAGGCGATCTGTTTTCAATCATTGTAGATTTAAGCATTAGTATCAACCTTTGCATGTATGTCATGAAGAGGTTGAATGGATGGATAGAAGGACGAATGGATGGATGGAGAAATGGATGGATGGACGAATGGATGGACGGACGAATGGATGAATGGATGAATGGATGGACGAATGGACGGATAGAAGGACGAATGGATGGATGGATGGAGAAATGGACTTTCGAAAGAGAGATGGGATGAACGGAGGGCGAGAATCATGAGGACATTAATACACTGAATTGATGAATAGAAGAAGAGACAAATAGATAACCTAAGTGAATTAATAGATGAATGGAAGGATGGGAAACAGACAAGGAAAAATAAATGGATGAATTAATGGCATAGGAAGGAGAGATAGATAGAGATACTATATATATCTTTATTTAAATCCATTACATTACAACATAATTGCTGAATTGTATAATGTAGAGGAATAAAAAAGTATATACCGTAAATAAGAAAGTGACAAGAAAAATAATTATCTACCGTAATTAAAGAATGATGGAAGAGAGATAAATGACTGAGCAGGGAGGAAAAGAACAAGTCTCTAGAGGAAACCTCCCAGCTTCTTACCTGGACATCTTCAATAATGGAAGCAAATTTGGGTGACTTCTTGGTCCAAGTTGACAGTGTCTCACTAGACTTGTCAAAGTTAGCAATGTAAGCTGTGTATATCTGATGAAAACAAAGGTGCATGATGTTACAATGAGCAACAATTAAAATCAACAATAGAACTAATATCTCAGTCATGAATACTAGTAGTTATTCAGCTAGATTAGCTTTACCAGTTATTCTGAGTAACTTTTACCTGTAATCAGTTCTTCCTTTTCTAAGTTTGTATTTATTTTGTCATTTGTTTGTCATGGGCTGCAGGTTGTCACAATACGTTGTTGTCTGATATATACTAGTCTACTAGTATATCCACCCCCATCCCCCCCCCCCCCCCCCCTATCCACCCCCTCTCCCCCCCCCCCCCCCCCCCCCCCACTGTCAAGGGTGCTCTGCGGTCCCTGACGTAACGCAAGGAAACACGTGATTCATTGCGTAAAACACAGGAAGCCCACCATTGACAATTATATTGTTTTGCTAAAACAGAGTGTGTCAAATAATTATTTACATGTAGATACCCATATCTATCTTTTCCTTTGTATATTTCTTCAGACAGTCTCCGGAGCAGATGTTACAGTGATTCTGTCCTATTCAACAGAAAAGAGCTACTGGAAGCATCTGCATTGTATGCTATTTATTTCAGACTGATACCTTTAGAAAGGGAGCGAGAGTCTTCAGAATGTCTCCAATCCTGTTATCTGTGCCCCTTTAGAAAACAAATATAATATTTGAAGGGCTACATGTACATGCAAGAACAGTGTAAGTGACTTGTGATCAAAATCCTAATTCTCCTCTGGAATTCAAAGACACTCAAAGAGAATTTAATTTAGACTATAATTTTCTATGATGTGGGATAAATTATTCTTCCCGACATCATAGAAAATATCAGAGGAAGTATGACTGCATTGCATCATGGGAAGGAAGCAGCAATTCTGCTCTTTAATTGGCTGTATTTTCTATGACGTGGGATAAATATTTTACCATTGACTCATTCTTTCCTCTAGTTTGGGAAGCAAGAAATCTTTGTGTAAGGAGTGCATTGCATCATGGGAAGGAAGCAGCAATTCTGCTCTTTAATTGGCTGTATTTTCTATGATGTGCGATAAATATTTTACCATTGACTCATTCTTTCCTCTAGTTTGGGAAGCAAGAAATCTTTGTGTAAGGAGTGAATGGCGGCAATGTTGGAGAACACATCATGCAAGACATCAGGTGTAATATGGCCATGAGCAAGGCATTCATTCTGAAGCCTGAAGTAGAACACCTACATGTTACACACAAAAAAGTAAAACGTGAATGAATGAATGCAGTCAATTCTCTTGTAAGCAATCATCATTGGTACACAGAAAAAGTGGTCGCAAATGAGAGAGATTTTAAAACAGTAGGTATTTGACTGAGAAACACAATGGTTATTTACAAAGTGGTCGCTTATGGAAAGTTGTCACCTACGGGAGGTGGTTGGGTATGAGAAGTGGTTGCATACGGGAGGTGGTTGGGTATGAGAAGTGGTCGCTTATGGGAGGTGGTTGGATATGAGAAGTGGTCGCTTACAGGAGGTGGTTGCATGGGTATGAGAAGTGGTCGCTTACAGGAGGTGGTTGGGTATGATACACTGTAAGTGGTCGCTTACAGGAGGTGGTTGGGTATGATAAGTGGTTGCTTATGGGAGGTGGTTGGGTATGAGAAGTGGTCACTTACAGGAGGCGGTTGGATATGATAAGTGGTCACTCATGGGAGGTGGTTGGGTATGAGGAGTGGTCGCTTACAGGAGGTGGTTGGGTATGATAAGTGGTTGCTTACGGGAGGTGGTTGGGTATGAGAAGTGGTCACTTACAGGAGGCGGTTGAATATGATAAGTGGTCGCTCACGGGAGGTGGTTGGGTATGAGAAGTGGTCACTTACAGGAGGTGGTTGGGTATGATAAGTGGTCGCTTACGGGAGGTGGTTGGGTATGCGTTAAGTGGTCGCTAGGAGACAGTTATTGAAATTTAGGGCTAAACAAACTGAATAAACAAATGAAAGAATAGATGGAAGGAAAGAGGGAAGGAATGGGAAAATAATATTATGTGAATGGATGAATCAATGAATGAATACACAAACAAATGCATGAATGAATGAATGAACAAAAAATGAACAAATGAATGAGAGAACAAATAAATACATAATAAATGAAGGAATGAATAGAAAATAACAGGTTTATTACCTGATCAAGCAAATACAGTCTTCTAACATACCTGTTAAAACAAAATCATGAAAGAAAATGATTTTAAAAAGGAGAAATCTGCAACCACTAAAAGTACATAATAATAATAATAATAATAATAATAAAAATAATAAGTCTTTATTAAAAATATTCAAAAACAAACAAACATGTGACTCACATTAGAAAATAAAAATAAAAATGATATTGTTTCATTTCAACTGCAAAGCCTTCGATTCAGTACCACATGACATTTGTGCAGCAAATTGAAACAATATAAATAATTATTATTAAAACTATTATTATTATGCTAATATACTTACGCTCTTTCTGTAGTCAGTATTTCACGGGCAATATTATATAACTTTTTACTCCTTTCATCAGGGAAATTCTGAAATTATTTTTAATGTGATTTAATATGAAATCAATTGCCCTATACCACTATGACGTCAAATCAAAACAATCTATTGTTTAAACACTAAGGATCATGGTCGCTAGAGGGGGACAAAACAGCAACAACACAAAGGATTTCCCAAATAAATGTATTTTACAGACGGTCTGAAAGCGATAAAAGTCACCAAGCACAGTAAATATTGTGGGAAAAGTATCGATGAACATAATATCTGGAAACTAGCCAATTTGAAATCAGCAGAGCAGATTTAGTTCAAATTTCTATTGTTCTTCACGATTCTGTCCCCCTCATAAATAAGCCGTTACGTCATAATGGTATAGGGCAATTATGAAGCGCATTTTTTATGATAACATTAGTTTTTGTAACATACCATTGTTTCAGTTTCTCCTTGCGAATTTGACCGTGAATTGCTCAAGTCACTACTTAGTTCAAACTCACTAGAATCATCATCATCATCATCAAATTCATCAGGGTCCCATCCATCAGACTCCTCATCACTAATTACAGCTTCAGACTTATTTTCTGCACTGCTCTGCTTCGCTTCAAGGACTTGTGATAACACCTCAAATTTAACACCTGATGCTACATTGACACCAGAAGGTGATGGATCTGATTCACTTCTGTTTTGTCTGTTTATGAGTTTATCATCTTGATTTATATTTGACAAAGTGGACTTCTTCTTGCTTTTGTCTACTTGAGCATATATTGGAGCTTCATACATTTCACTTTCCTTATCATTTTCTTGTTTACTTGACAGACTTTCTTCAGAATGATCATCAACAGCTCCATTTTTGTCAACAACTGTTGATGAAATGGATGGTGCTTGATTTATATTTGACAAAGTGGACTTCTTCTTGCTTTTTTCCACTTGAGCATATATTGGAGCTTCATACATTTCACTTTCCTTGTCATTTTCTTGTTTACTTGACAAACTTTCTTCAGAATGATCATCAACAGCTCCATTTTTGTTTTTCTTGCTTTTGTCCACTTGAGCATATATTGGGGCTTCAGATATTTCACTTTCACTTTGATCATCATCATCATTATCATGTAGTTTTGATGGAGTATTTGACACACTGTCTTCCTTTCGGATAGCTTGACTAGTTTCCTGCTCGATACCTGCACTAATAGACAATTTAGATGGTATACTAGGAGCCATCACTGGCTTGGCAGCAATAGAATATCTTTGTGGGAGTACACCTCCTCCCTTACGAAATCTTGGTTGATTTCCTTTAATATGTAACAGATTTGAAAATTCTGGCATATGTTGCTGGTGTGATATTGGCTCAAGTACTGTGGAGTGTTGATCAATGGTGGATTTGAAATTTTGTTTACTTGCACCTGATTGTTTCTCTTCTGAAGTAATATTAATTTTGGCTGGTTTTCCTTTGAATGAAGATACTTGATTAGTGTTGCTAAAAAGTCCATTGGCCTCACTAAATATAACAAGACTCCCAGGTATATCAGGATCTGAATAACTCCTGGATTCGCGTCTCCCTGTTGTTCTTTCTGGTACTAGAGTAGTGTCATCCTTGATTGTTGAATAAGCAATTGGTGTACCATCAGATGTTCTCGACCTTCTATTTTCTAGCTTGCTCTTAACTAGCTCTGCTTTAATGTGTGCAAGACCATGGGATGATAGTACTCTTGATTTGACTGCATCACCCATGTCTTTTACTAAAATTAAAAATAAATTATTACATTTTTCAAATATGTATGGTATGTATATATATATGTGCATGTCTGACTAGCAAACATGAAATATAATTTCTCAAAGTCATTACTAATTCATAGGGACAAAACAAAGAAAATCACTACTGCGAAGGACGTTATTTTGGAAATGTGTTCTTAATTAGCATAAAATTCGGCCAACGTTAGCTTCGAATTTCTCCAATTATTAATCGTTAATGAGTTGGAGAAGTGATTTTTATTTTTATTTTTATTTATTTGAATTTTTTTCTCTAGCAAAATGGCGGCACAACTGGAAGTGAAGAACTTAGCTTGGCCTTTTTATAATTTGGTTGCCTTTATCATTGTGCAAAAATTTCTGGAGCTACTCTGAAGAGAACCAAAAGGGTGAAAACGTGCTATGGAGGTTATTTAACTGATTATTTTTACACGATTTCGAGAAGTTTGTTTTTAATATGGTGAGATTATGAAGCGTAAACCCTTATCGTTGCATTTATTTTTTGATACTGTTATTTTCTGAGGAATTTTGCTGTGGATTTGAGAGTGGGGTCCATGACGGTGGTCCAAGGACCTGGTCCACGATGGGGGTCCATGTCCTCTCCCCTTGAAACATTACTTAAATTCCTCTCAGTAACCACAAGACAATATTATATGTCAAGTTATATAAGGTCGGCAAAATAATAATTGAAATAATTGAAAAAATTTTTTGTGAATAATAATTATTCCTTTAATTTTTGGAGGTAAATATAATTTTTTTATTTAGCAACAGCAATTTGAATTTCCCATGTTCAATGTTTATTTATTTTCTTTGTTCACGAAAGACAATTGCAACTGTGCTGTTCTACATGACCCAAAACCAGCATTTTCTTCAAAGTACAACCAAACAATTGAGCTGACATGATAGATAGAAGGTAATTTAGTAACTGGACGGATTTAGGGATGAGTTTTCACAATATTTGGTATATATTTTAGCCAATTTGTTTCAAGATTCACCACAGGATTCCTGAAAGTTGCCGGTTGACTGATTCCGACTCAGTGGGGGAGGGTGGGAACAATGGTGCATTTACTCGGGCTAAAATGTATTAAAACACGTTTTATTCAGTATTTTTTAGAGAAAATGTCACTTTATCACTGTGGTTTGCCTGTGATGTATGAAATAACAGTTCTACCAGTACATTCCTGGGAAACATAAGATGGGTTTCGCATGTAAAATGTCCCTGGGAAAAATAAATTATACCGTATTAAAGTTAATTAATAATTTGAACTATGGAGCAACTTCACAATAGTCAAGCTCTAATGCACGTATCAGCGGCTTCCCCGAGGGGTCGACCCCCGGGCTAACCACGGAGATATGTGGGGGAATACAGAGGGATTGGATGCAAACATCGCCCCTGGGGTCGGGAAAATGCTTGA
Organism: Actinostola sp. cb2023; assembly: GCA_033675265.1. Lineage (NCBI taxonomy): Eukaryota > Metazoa > Cnidaria > Anthozoa > Actiniaria > Actinostolidae > Actinostola > Actinostola sp. cb2023. The sequence goes on along the minus strand of JAUJYZ010000091.1, from coordinate 273,556 downwards.
CTTTGTTTTATGGTTGGAAAATTGGGGTGGGGGATTTGTTGAAATTGTTTTCGTCACGAAACTAACGACGGCGATTGATTTTCGTCTTTCAATACAAGAATAAGTGGGATATGAGATCACTGCTGACTAAATAAATGTAGATTTCGATGTGTTCTTGACTTGGGCTACCTGTGTGAAAATCCAACTTGGAACAGAGAGGCTGGGACGACCACAGGCAGCCCAAGCAATACATTTGTGGAGTGTACGAACGTGATTTACAGTGAATGTATGGGGCGAAAAATACGTATTTTTTGTTTTAATAAATTTGAACATACCTTGGTCCTATGTTGTTGTTAATGCTATTTAACGTCATTCTGGCTGGTTTTTAGCCGTTTTAGAGCGGTTTTTGAAAAATTAGCCCACCAGTCAAAAACCGCTCTAAAACGGCTAAAAACCAGCCAGAATGACGTTAAATAGCATTAACAACAACATAGGACCAAGGTATGTTCAAATTTATTAAAAAAAAAAATACGTATTTTTCGCCCCATACATTCACTGTAAATCACGTTCGTACACTCCACAAATGTATTGCTTGGGCTGCCTGTGGGACGACTGACAACTGTAATCACAGAAATACAATTTTAGCTAACTTTGTTATTGTTTGTTTGACAAAATAAGTAATTGAGAAATGGCTTCTATTTGTAACACCTATTTGGGAGCTGAACTGAACTGAACTAGAACATGTTATATTTTATTGGAACACAAATGTACGTTTTAAACCATTCCATAGGCATTTACAACCTCTTTGACGGTGTGCACTCATGAAAGCCCACAACCAACTAATACATTTGTACTTTTTCTACATTTAATGTATGAAGTCTTATAAAGTTAATTAAAATTCCATTTGCTGTTGAAATTAAGCTTAGAGTGTTTATAGAAATAACATTAGTAACGAGATTCAGTATTAAACTATAGTCAATTGGCTCCATCGATCTCGACTTCAAGCTGGTTTCATGCAAAAGGACGGTGGATTGTAGCTCATGGTTTTTCAGCTCAAGCTGTAATATGTTTTTTTCCCTTGTAAAACAAAGTTTATTATTATTATTATTATTATGGAAGACCCTAACCAGGGGACTTTGAAAGGGATGACTCTCCCACCCCTGGGGGAAATGATCAAGATTGTTCCTGCCTTTTTACAATCCCCCTGGTTAGCCCGGGGGTCGACCCCTCGGGGAAGCCGCTGATACGTGCATAATACAGCGGCACTCTTTGAAAACGACGCAAAATACAATAGGTTTCGGCCGCTATTGTTAGTATTTTCATAAGTCCACAAAATAAACCGAAACATCAGGTGTCCAGTTGATTGATATTGATCACCCTGTAACGTTTCCAGGCGGAAATAAGAAAACTGATAACGGAAAAATCAACTAATGACTCATTTGGTATCAATATTTTTAATATCGAAACGCACCCGCCATACAAAAGATCTCTAGCTATAGGTTAAAAATACCGTCCCCTACACTTGATTATTATGTAAGTGATGAGCTTAACGGTTTTTCTAATCACGTAAAACGGAAAATTTGCCATAATTTGAAGATTACAGTAATTTCCGGGAGTTAAATTTCAATATGTACTGACTATTCAAGTATACTACTGTATTCATGCCACGAACACTTGAATGGCTTTTTATAGGACCAAACAATAATGTAGTTCAAAATTAAAAACGATTAAAATGAACACTTACATGTAATGTTTAGCAGGTAAATGTACAACTATCCGGGGAATTATGAAGAGAACCGATTCCGGAAATACAGCTGTAACAAGAGCTCCAACATACCCTGCGAGCAGAGTTTTTTTTCTAAACCTCTGCTCGCAGGGTAGCTCAAACACCGTACGTACTTTCTATTGTTTGAAATGAGAACGGCTCATGATTAGCACGTCTGAACTAGGCCTAACTTTTACATAAACTATAAAATATACAAGGTAATTTACCTATTTAGTGCACTGTTTCTGCGTTCCTTTATAGCCTTGAAGTCACAGCATTTAATACGTTGTGTCCTGTCGTTTGGTCCAAAGCCATTCCAACACTCACATGTTTTAGTAAAGGCAATTGGTTCAAATCTTTCCTTGTTTTTCTTGGGCTTATAGTAATCTAAGAGCCCACGTTATATAGTACTTGAGGGCAGGCAAACTGCGGGAAGCAAAATAGACGATATCTTTCCGGGTTATTACATGTAAAGCTGTAAATAATTTCGAAGTACAGTACACAGCAATGACTTTGGACTTAGTCCCTCGCTACCAAGTCAATGTCGCGTGACCAACTTTACCAACCGTGACACAGTGTCACGCACGATCAATGGACTTGTGAAGGAACCTGCGGGCATATGAAAGTTGTGGGGATGCTCGTCGTAACTTTGAACTTGTAGCTTGGCGCCTCCTAGGGTGTTTTTAAAAACATAAAACGACCACCGTTATTCATTGTTATTAGAGGCTGCGTTCACACTGGGACTTTCTTCTCGATTAAGAGCCGGTCATGTTTGCTTAAGCGTTCACACACAAGTTGAATACCAAGGAAAAAGCCAATGTTTACTTAGACGTTTCGACCCCAGTTCCGAACTAGGGTTGTAGCCGTACCACAACAAAAGCAACCAATCAAATGAGTTCTTGAGTTAATTTAATTAATTAAGCGTGTGAATTTTAATTGGCGCTAATGGTACTTCTTCTTGTCTCTTGTTGAAGAATCTGCGAGTAATTCATGGCGAATAATAATATCGTTTAGCTTCAAGTATTTGGCTTTCGCTACGTCTTCAGCCATTTTTTTCAACTTGGCGCGCGATTGAATTCCTGACAATGATAGGAGTGACAACAGCAATGTGACAGCTCAGCTCGGTAACTTATCGCGTGTGTGAACGTTATCAAAACTGCACGTACTTCCTATTGTATTGTTAGTGATGCTGGATGAAAGTGCATGCCAAGGGGTTTTGTAGATTTCCATCCTGAGAAAAAAAGAGTACAATGAATATTATATAACATATATATACATATTTATTTACAGTCTATATATCGAGCAATATGCAACAAGAACCGGTCGCTATTTTTAAATGTCTGCGTCTAGAAAGGGGGCTTATTAGAGGAAGTGGGCAGGAAGGAGCCCATAAGTAGGAGCATCCGTCTATTTCACGGCGTTTGAACAAGTTTGGCTATTTTTAGAACACGATTAATTTATTCATTCATATTACAGTTAAGTAGCAAATTATATCTATTTTTTAATAAATTTATCATAGATCATTTTTACACGTTCGTATTTTGAACGAGCTTTTGCTCCTAGACGTTAACGTGGATAAATAAACGATTGATTGATTGATTGATTTCTCGAAATACTCCAGTTTCGAGTTTGTTTAAACACCGCTGTACTCCTTGACAAAAGACGCGTTTGCTCAGGCTTAGCCTCAATCCAGAGAATAACCCGTGCAATTAAAAATGGTTTCTATTGTTGAATGTCAACACTTTTTCGTGTTCTCGTTGGTATTTGTGAATAATTTACACTGAATTGAGGCTAAGCCTGAGCAAATGCGTCTTTTGTCAAGGACAGCGGTCATCGCTTAACAACTCGAAACTCGGAGTATTGACCAGTCGCATTTTCGGTTTTATTTGCAGCAACACGTTAATTTTATTTGTTGCAACTCGTTTTATTTGCTGCAACACGTTTTATTTGTTGCAACTCGTTTTATTTGCAGCAACTCGTTTTATTTTTAGCAACTCGTTTTATTTGTTGCAACTCGTTTTATTTTTAGCAACTCGTTTTATTTGTTGCAACTCGTTTTATTTTTAGCAACTCGTTTTATTTGTTGTAACTCGTTTTATTTTTAGCAACTCGTTTTATTTGCAGCAACTCGTTTTATTTGCCGCAACTCGTCTTATTTGCAGCAACTCGTTTTATTTGCAGCAACTCGTTTTATTTGTTGCAACTCGTTTTATTTCCTTTATTTGCAGCAACTCGTTTTACTTGCAGCAACTCGTTTTATTTGTTGCAACTCGCCGTCTTATTTTTAGCAACTCGTTTTATTTGTTGCAACTCGTTTTATTTTTAGCAACTCGTTTTATTTGTTGCAACTCGTTTTATTTGTTGCAACTCGTTTTATTTGCCGCAACTCGTTTTATTTGCCGCAACTCGTTTTATTTGCCGCAACTCGTTTTATTTGTTGCAACTCGTTTTATTTGTTGCAACTCGTTTTATTTTTAGCAACTCGTTTTATTTGCAGCAACTCGTTTTATTTTTAGCAACTCGTTTTATTTGCAGCAACTCGTTTTATTTGTTGCAACTCGTTTTATTTGTTGCAACTCGTTTTATTTTTAGCAACTCGTTTTATTTGCAGCAACTCGTTTTATTTTTAGCAACTCGTTTTATTTGCAGCAACTCGTTTTATTTGTTGCAACTCGTTTTATTTGCCGCAACTCGTCTTATTTGCAGCAACTCGTTTTATTTGTTGCAACTCGCCGTCTTATTTGCAGCAACTCGTTTTATTTGCAGCAACTCGTTTTATTTGCAGCAACTCGTTTTACTTGCCGCAACTCGTTTTATTTGCAGCAACTCGTTTTATTTGCAGCAACTCGTTTTATTTGCAGCAACTCGTTTTATTTTTAGCAACTCGTTTTATTTGTTGCAACTCGTTTTATTTCCTTTATTTGCAGCAACTCGTTTTACTTGCAGCAACTCGTTTTATTTGTTGCAACTCGCCGTCTTATTTGCAGCAACTCGTTTTATTTGCAGCAACTCGTTTTATTTGCAGCAACTCGTTTTACTTGCCGCAACTCGTTTTATTTGCAGCAACTCGTTTTATTTGCCGCAACTCGTTTTATTTGTTGCAACTCGTCTTATTTGCAGCAACTCGTTTTATTTGCAGCAACTCGTTTTATTTGCAGCAACTCGTTTTACTTGCCGCAACTCGTTTTATTTGCAGCAACTCGTTTTATTTGCCGCAACTCGTTTTATTTGTTGCAACTCGTCTTATTTGCAGCAACTCGTTTTATTTGCAGCAACTCGTTTTACTTGCAGCAACTCGTTTTATTTTTAGCAACTCGTTTTATTTGTTGCAACTCGTTTTATTTCCTTTATTTGCAGCAACTCGTTTTACTTGCAGCAACTCGTTTTATTTGTTGCAACTCGCCGTCTTATTTGCAGCAACTCGTTTTATTTGCAGCAACTCGTTTTATTTGCAGCAACTCGTTTTACTTGCCGCAACTCGTTTTATTTGCAGCAACTCGTTTTATTTGTTGCAACTCGTCTTATTTGCAGCAACTCGTTTTATTTGCAGCAACTCGTTTTATTCAGTTGCAACTCGTTTTATTTGCAGCAACTCGTTTTACTTGCAGCAACTCGTTTTATTTGCAGCAACTCGTTTTATTTGCAGCAACTCGTTTTATTTGTTGCAACTCGTCTTATTTGCAGCAACTCGTTTTATTTGCAGCAACTCGTTTTATTTGTTGCAACTCGTTTTATTTGCCGCAACTCGTTTTATTTGCAGCAACTCGTTTTATTTGTTGCAACTCGTCTTATTTGCAGCAACTCGTTTTAATTGCAGCAACTCGTTTTACTTGCAGCAACTCGTTTTATTTGCAGCAACTCGTTTTATTTGTTGCAACTCGTCTTATTTGCAGCAACTCGTTTTATTTGCAGCAACTCGTTTTACTTGCAGCAACTCGTTTTATTTGCCGCAACTCGTTTTATTTGTTGCAACTCGTCTTATTTGCAGCAACTCGTTTTATTTGCAGCAACTCGTTTTATTTGCAGCAACTCGTTTTACTTGCCGCAACTCGTTTTATTTGCAGCAACTCGTTTTATTTGCCGCAACTCGTTTTATTTGTTGCAACTCGTCTTATTTGCAGCAACTCGTTTTATTTGCAGCAACTCGTTTTACTTGCAGCAACTCGTTTTATTTTTAGCAACTCGTTTTATTTGTTGCAACTCGTTTTATTTCCTTTATTTGCAGCAACTCGTTTTACTTGCAGCAACTCGTTTTATTTGTTGCAACTCGCCGTCTTATTTGCAGCAACTCGTTTTATTTGCAGCAACTCGTTTTATTTGCAGCAACTCGTTTTACTTGCCGCAACTCGTTTTATTTGCAGCAACTCGTTTTATTTGTTGCAACTCGTCTTATTTGCAGCAACTCGTTTTATTTGCAGCAACTCGTTTTATTCAGTTGCAACTCGTTTTATTTGCAGCAACTCGTTTTACTTGCAGCAACTCGTTTTATTTGCAGCAACTCGTTTTATTTGCAGCAACTCGTTTTATTTGTTGCAACTCGTCTTATTTGCAGCAACTCGTTTTATTTGCAGCAACTCGTTTTATTTGTTGCAACTCGTTTTATTTGCCGCAACTCGTTTTATTTGCAGCAACTCGTTTTATTTGTTGCAACTCGTCTTATTTGCAGCAACTCGTTTTAATTGCAGCAACTCGTTTTACTTGCAGCAACTCGTTTTATTTGCAGCAACTCGTTTTATTTGTTGCAACTCGTCTTATTTGCAGCAACTCGTTTTATTTGCAGCAACTCGTTTTATTCAGTTGCAACTCGTTTTATTTGCCGCAACTCGTCTTATTTGCAGAAACTCGTTTTATTTGCCGCAACTCGTTTTATTTGCCGCAACTCGTTTTATTTGCAGCAACTCGTTTTATTTGCAGCAACAGTGATTGGTCAATTTCGTGTTCTAAAAATATCCAAACTTGTTCAAACGCCGTGACAGATTTTAATGCTACATGGATGCTCCTACTTATGGGTCCCTGTGGGCTAATAGAGAAACAAAGTGATTTTACAGACAACGTCTATTGAAACAGTTGTAGGATAAATTAGGATAAACTATGGGTGACATTTATTTTGCCTTAGAGAACGTGGAAGGTTCAGGTTCAGTATTTTTTTCCATAATACAAACGTCATTGTAGTCTCAGAGTACAAAATACCTGAAAACGTTGACCAAGATGAAGTGAATCCACTCGACTGGTCTTCGTCCTTGTCTAAATCCATAACCTAAATATTGCATAGCAAGCAGTACAGTATAGATATATGAGTAAAAGTATATATAAATAAAGTTATTATTATTATCATTATATAACTTCTCATATACGTTAGTGCGGTTCTTACCTCTTGGAGTGCTTCATTTTCATGTGTGTTTTCAATTCTGCCAGGTCAGCAATAGAAGAGCTGGTGACGCTTCTTATATCTGAAAAGGTTAACGTTTGATAGAATACCATTAATAGACTGTTGCTGCTGCTGTAGATGATATAGCTATAACATGAATAGTTAAAAACGTGGTCAGTAGTTGTAGTCAGGCATATCAAACGAAAAACTGAAGAACTATGTTGTCACTGACTAGAAATTTAATATGGACGTTTCGGTTGTGATACTACAACCTTCCTCAGCAGCGATGATATGGCAGGCTATGATGAATGTGTAGATCACTTCAACAAACTGTTATATACACAAGGGAAATAAATATGGATACTAAGAACATGCATACGTTCAAGGTCTAGCATCAGCCTTACATTATAGGCCTTCGAAATCCCCTAGAGCCTTTAAGAAATGTCCTCCACGCCGTCTCCTGCTGTCCTTTAGAGGTGTCTCCGATCCTACCCTCTACTTTTACAGGATAGTTGATATTAAAAGGATTCCATCCGACTATCTTCATGTTGTAATTGGGTGTTCTTCTGTTTTCCAGGGTGTCACTTTGACCGAGGTTTTGGAAGAGATTTGGCCTCGGAGAAATGTGAATGGTTTTTGTATTTTTAATGGTTGCGTCTAGTATTTCAGACTCCTTGTCAAAGAATGGGTTTCTCTTGGGTGGATGGCCAGGGTGGATTTTAATTAAAGTGGCTCCACTGGGTGTCCTGAGACGGCTTTTTGCGAAAAAAACGAGACTTCGAGACCCACGAAATTTGACCGAAATTTTGTGAGACTCGTGACTTTTTGCGGGAACCATTCGACACACCTAGCGTCTATAAGCCTTTTTTGTTTTTCTTATGTTCTTCCTTTGTGATTCAAACACAGGGAGCCCAAGCTCATTATCTGTGAAGACCGTTGTTTAATTTGCATATTTACAGTAAATGTATGTGGCTTTAAAACATCCCTCCGTATTTCAAGATTTTTCGTAAATAATAAAACTTTTTTTTCACTAATGTGTTGTTCTTACTACTTTCGATGCTGTGAAAAAACGCTCTAATGGCGCTGAAACGCCGCACAGCATCGAAAGTAGTAAGAACAACACATTAGTGAAAAAAAAGTTTTATTATTTACGAAAAATCTTGAAATACGGAGGGATGTTTTAAAGCCACATACATTTACTGTAAATATGCAAATTAAACAACGGTCTTCACAGATAATGAGCTTGGGCTCCCTGTGATTCAAAGTGATTATTTCTATCTTCTTGCAATTAATTCAGAAAGTATTCTCACTGGCAAGATGGCCACGATTTGATCTCGCATTCCACGGGTAGGTGTTGTAAAGGCCGCTAACTCTCGGGATACACGCATCTACACCCCATGGGACCTGGGAAATGTTTATAACCGCCCTCGAAGTCGGTTCTGCACTCATTTCGCGAAGTTAAGCCGCCGCTTTAGAGCAGACTCGCTTCGATCCGTGTTCGTCGTCGCCGAAGCTCTATAGACACTATGTCAGCTCCCATTCAACCCGACCCGAATGCTCTGCAAAACCTTCAGCAACCACCACAAGCACAAGTTCCACCGCCAGTTCCAGCACAAGCACAAGTTCCACCGCCAGTTCCAGCACAAGCACAAGTTCCACCGCCAGTTCCAGCACAACCTCCGCATGGACAAGTTCAAGCGCAACCTCAACCTGCTCAACAGCAAGTTCAACAAGCCGCGGCCCAGGCACCACAAAATGAGGTATATTTGCATGTTTTAGAATACATTCCCCTGTGCATGTGTTTTGGTTGAATTCGTACAGCTGTGTTAGTTTTATGCGGTACAGAGAACCTTTTGTTTTATTAGCCACATTTTTTCCGTTCGCACCTCTTCGGCCTGTCCCTCGTGGTTTATTCTTGTCATGATATATATATTATTCTAGTTTTGGTAAATTTATTTGGCCGTGTGTCGGCCACCAGAAAAGTGTTTGGTCGTGAGTTCGACTTGGTTTCGTTACATTTGTTTGGCCGGGTGTCGGCCCTCATGGAAGTGGTTGGTCGTGAGTTCGACCTTGTTTCGGCGTTTGGTCGTGTGACGACCCAAGCTACATTTGTTGGCCGTGTGTCGGCCCTTAGAAAGTGTTTGGTCGTGAGTTCGACTTTGTTTGGTCGTGTGGCGACCCAAGCTAAAGTTGGTTGGCCGTGTGGCGGTCCTGAGAAAGTGTTGGTCGTGAGTTCGACCTTGTTTGGTCGTGTGGCGACCCAAGCTAAAGTTGGTTGGCCGTGTGGCGGTCCTGAGAAAGTGTTGGTCGTGAGTTCGACCTTGTTTCGGCGTTCGGTCGTGTGACGATCCTAGCCAAATTTGTTTAGCCGTGCGTCGGCCTCTAGAAGAGTGTTTGGTCGTCTGGTCGACCCAGTTTCGGCGTTTGGTCGTGTGGCGACTCAAGAAAAATTTGATTGGCCGTGTGTCGGCCCTTAGAAAAGTGTTTGGTCGTGAGTTCGACCTTGTTTGGTCGTGTGGCGACTCAAGCAAAATTTGATTGGCTGTGTGTCGGCCCTTAGATAAGTGTTTGCTCGTAAGTTCGATCTTGTTTCGGCGTTTGGTCGTGTGGCGACCCTAGCTGGATTTGTTTCGCCGTCCGTCGGCCTTTAGAACAGTGTTTCGTCGTGTGTTCGACCTAGTCTCGGCGTTTGCTCGTGCTACAACCCTAGCAAAATTTGTTTGGCCGTGTGTCGGCCCTTAGGCAAGGGTTTGGTCCTGTGCTCGACCTAGTTTCGGCGTTTGGTCGTGTGGCAACCCTAGCTAGATTTGTTTCGCCGTCCGTCGGCCTTTAGAAAAGTGTTTGGTCCTGTGTTCGACATAGTCTCGGCGTTTGGTCGTGTGGCGACCCAAGCTAAATTTGTTTGGCCGCGTGTCGGCCCCTAGAAAAGTGTTTGGTCGCTCGTTCGGCCTAGTTTCGGCGTTCGGTCGTGTGGCGACCCTCGCTAAATTTGTTCGGCCGGGTGTTTGGTCGTGAGCTCGACCTTCGACGATTATTTAACAAGGTATTTGTTCTACAAAGTGACGAGAAAGGCTAAAAGCAGGTACCAATCACGTGTCAGGGAAAATAAAATGGCCATTTGTAATTCACGAAAATGGAAAATGTTTTTAAAAACGAAAGCCTCTCACGGGAATCGGGGTACCCTAAATCACGTTCACGGAAGATTTATTCACGGAAGATAAAAAACGGCCAGATATCATTTTTAATGATATAGACCTTTACTACCCTGTAAAGGATGCTCGTGTAGCTTTCAAATGTACTTTTGATCTGGCTTTGGACCTAAGTTTCCCTCATTTCATTTGTTATAGAACGATGGTGCAGATGGCTTGGCCGCGGTTAGAAAGCAACTAGGAGATTTGCAACGCCTACAAGACGCATCCAACATCGACGCTTCACTGGCCTTCCTCCGCCAGCATTTAGCGAGACCTCCGGGGATCTTCGACCCTTATGCGGCAATGGCCGCCCTGGAGCAACTTGTGGATGCAGCGAGGGAGAAAGGGGATGAAAGGGCCTCTCGCTTCAACGTTGTTCTTAAGCAGTCAAGGCCCCTCATTAATAACCCAACCCTTCAGCAGATACTCCTGAAGCTCGTGGGCAGCAAGGATGAAGTTGACGTTGCCAAGGAAATTCAGAAAGCACTGAAGCAAGCCCCTCGTTCCGAATCGAGGCCAACCCCCTACCGACCGGCCGATAGACGCCGATCGCCACCAGTATGCTTCAATTGTGGGAGGCGTGGGCACATGGCGCGCTCATGCTGGAGTGCGCCTGACCAGAACAGGAGGGGCGCCAATCGTAATGCCCCCTTCTCTGGCTGAGACTGTTCCATTTTACCCCCCCCCCCCTAATTTTCCTGTTTGCATTGTTTGCCATTAAAGTTTGGTTTAAGAGTCATGTGTGTCTGTTCTTTTAGCTTTGTAATAACACTTCCTACCCGGCCGTACCAGAAGGGTATTCTAAATACGCCCTATAACCTGTCCTCGGACGGGTTCCTGGTCCGGCCTGGCTAGTGGGTGCTCCCTCTCCTTTCTTAGTTCGTTTTAGTTTGAGTCCTTTCATTACGGGCTTTTTTGTAATTTGTTATCTCCTTCCCCAGACTTTCGGAACAATTGTGGCCCGTTACCGTTCACATCCTAATGCAGAAGTTGTCTGTGACTGGGAGGGAAACCCTACTAGCTGGGCCGGACCACTCCCGTCCGTTGAAATGGTCTCTCGTGGCAAATCATGGGCTTCTCCCGCTTTACTTAAGTTCCGGGACCCCGAGAGCTTTGTTGCCGGTAATATCCACAGTTATCGATCAACTTGGGAATGCATTGCCAATCTGCCGGGCAATACCAATCCACATGTACTCGGTTGGATCTCGGAGGGGATCGATATCCAAGAGTTCGTTAATCACTTTAGCGGAAATTTTCAAGGGCGAAGGTATGACTCTGACTTTCCTCCACGAGCTTCATTTCCCAATTCCAAGTCCTGCGACAACTTTGCGAAATTTATTTCTGAAACCATTCTGGGAAGAGTCAGAAACGGTTCTCTCATAATTTGGGGTGAAGTCGGTGAAGTCGAGCCTCCACACCTGGTCATGCCAATTACTATTGAACCCAACAAACCTCGAATGTGCCACGACGAACGTCTTTTGAACTGTTGGATAAAAGACTGCCCTTTTTCTTTAGATTACATTACTGACCTTCCCCGTTACGTCGGTCTCGACCACTTTCAGACCACGTTTGATGACAAAAGTGGCTATGATCATGTGCGTCTCCATCCCGCCAGCCGCAAGTATTTTGGCTTAGAATGGAGCGGCTGGTACTTTGTATACTCTACTCTGCCATTTGGATGGAAGGCAAGTGCTTACATCTACAACTCCATAGGTCTGGTCGCTACTAGCTTCATCCGTTCTCTAGGGGTTCCTTGTTCTCAGTACATTGATGACAGAGCACGTTGGTCAGCTTCGCCTTCCACAAAACTCCACCTGCCGCTTTTCCGGTTACCAATTAGCCGAGATGGCGTCCTTTATCGCATGCTCAGTTCTCTTATCCCTGGGATATTTTATTGGGCTTAAGAAGAGTGTACTAGTGCCTCAAACAGTGATCCGCTTCCTGGGTTACCTGTGCAACTCCCATAAACAAGCCTTCATCCTCCCAGAAGACAAACGCCTCAAGTTTTCCACGCTTCGAGAATCCATCCTTGAAAATAAAAGCGTCTCATTGAAGAACCTTCAAAAGTTCACTGGCAAAACGACATCATTCGCTCTCCTGGTACCTGCCGCAAAGCTCTTTTCTAACAACGCCTACCAGGCCATCTCTCGCGCCCAAAAATCTTCCTCGACATCAATACGACTATCAGATCCCCTTAGAAACGAAATCCTCCATTGGAGATTTTTGGACTCTTGGTCAGGTTTCCTTCCATGGAAAGAGGAAAAGCATGTATGCGTTTCAGTCCATTCCGACGCATCTAACACAGGCTGGGGGGGTGTGCTGAGCAGCCCTGGACAACCCACCCAAGAAATCCGTGGTTATTGGGACGAAGAATCACGCCGTTTTCCCATTGCAGTCAAGGAAGCCAAAGCCCTTCTTGCTACGCTGCAGTCTTTACTTCAGGGTGTGTACAATGTCCGCCTAGACGTGTTTGTCGATAATAAAGTTGTAGTTGACAGTTGGAACCGCCAAACTTCTAAATCGCCATCTATCACGGGTGTGATGAAGGATTTGTTCGCCTTCTCCACGAAACATAATATCTCCCTTTCAGTGCAATTCGTTCCTTCCAAGCTCAACATCGCTGACTCCCTTTCCCGTACAGTCTCCGACCTTGATTGTACTCTATCTCCAACAGCTTGGCGCACGATTGAATCCGCATTTGGCCCGCACTCTATCGACCTGATGGCTCTGCCAGACAACGTTCGTTGTAATGCTGCTGGACGTCCTCTGCGTTTCCTCTCGGAAGCCATTCCCTTGCGCTGGTTCGTCAGGAGTCAACGTTTTCGCACAGCCAATACCAGTCGGCGAAAACGCTTACCTCTTCCCACCGTTTACTCTCATTGGCCCTCTCCTTAAACATCTTCAGACTCAAGGTTGCCCGTTTTCCATGGTCGTACCTGACTTATCCCCAAGGCGCTATTGGTGGCCCTTGCTGACTCGCTCTGCCTCTTCGTGTTTCAAGCTGGGAGTCAAGGGAGATCCCAGGGTCCTCCTCTTCCCATCCAAGGCCAGCAACGTCTGCTGGGAACCGCGTCCCTTACCGTGGGATCTATGGGTATTTCGCATCCCTAATTATGATGTGTAAATTCCGATCTGATTGCTATTGAATAAAACACTCCAGGCACAATGCTTAGTATATTTTCTTTTTAAGTATGATCATAGGCGTAGAATTAGCGCATACGATATTCAAAGGGCATCAATTTGGGGTTTCTAGGGCGTGCAGGATCGTAGGACTCACCCGCTTGTGTAAGCATAATTTTGAAATTCTAGTGTCATTAGAAACACTTTATGTCCCCATAAAAAGGTACAACCTTTAAGCAATTTTACTACACATGTACATAGTATATTCCATTTATCTTTTTACAACCTTTTGGCCTCTTTTTCGCAGCCCCTACCCCAAGTTCCGAGATTATGGGTGCCCGCTGTCCAGTGCCCCCTTTGCGCTTACCCTAACGACGCCAGTTTCCTATTTTGTCAACGATGCGGCTACGCCAGGAAGCCTCTTGGGGAAGACAGCGCTCTTTCGAAGCTTCCCCTCAATCTCCCAGAGATTGAGTCGCGTTTGGATGATCTTCGAGCAGTCAACCAAGGCAAACCGTACCAAAAACAAAAAAATCTAAACTTCACAAAGATATAGAGTGTTTCCTGTTCTCTTTGCCAACTCCCAAACCTTTATCCAGCGCTACTCCCAATGACATCATACGTTTTTTAGTTTGGAAGGACCGCTCTGGCAAAACCAAAATTCACGTCCCATCCTGTCCATGGTTTGGCTCTAGAAGTCCCGATCAGTGTCTATGCCCAGCCAGGCTAGCCGCCGGGACCGTCGACAGTGTAATTGGGAAATTGAGATCGCTTTTCGCCGATCTGGGGCGAGGGGGCGAATGGAATGACCTTTTGGGAATGGGCAACCCCGCATCACATAAAACCGTGAAGCAATATCTGAAGTCTATTCAAGAGGAACAAGCTATTGCTAGAGTTTCTCCAAAACAAGCGATCCCTCTTTTCCTTGACAAACTTTCAAAATTGTGCTCGTACTTAAGGGGCAAGGTTTTCCATAAGGACAGCTCCCCCATCCAGCGTTTCCTCTATGCAAGGGACTTGTCCTTTTTCTGCCTCGACTTCTATGCGGGAGACAGGGCCTCGGATTTGGGCAGGGTATACACAAAGGAGATCCTGACTTCGAATGAAGGTAACTGTTTTCTCTTTCGTCATACGTTTGGCAAAACATTGAGAGGCAAAGACACCAACATTTTTAAGATCAAAAAGTGCGACGATGATCAAATTTGTCCTGTTAGCAACGTCAAGCTTTATATCAGTCTGTGCGACCTTATGGCCATCAACCTCAGAGATGGGTATCTTTTTCGAGTAACGGACAAGAAAGGACTTGTAACGAACTCTCCTTTCGTTGGCTCAGCCGTTGCCAACCGCTTAACCCTCCATTTAAAAACTCTGGATCTCTACCAGGGGGAAACCGCACACAGCTTCCGCAGCGGCTGCGCTATCACCCTTTCGCTCCTTGGTGTGTCACCAGGGGACATTGCCAGACACATTGGATGGAAATCTCTCGATACAGCGGAATATTATTCCCAATGCAGCAAAGTCATGGACCCGGGTCGTGCAGCCGCAGCCCTATCTCACGCCGCTGCGTCAGTTGAAGAGACTCCCCCCCGTAGCCTCTTCCTTACCTCAATCTTTCCAAGCCAATAATGAACTTCGTAATTGGTCAGTCGCCTTCCCATAAATTCTCGTGCCTTAAGGGGTTATAAGAATTTTTTGAGTTATGGAGAGGAAAGCTCAATAAACATCTGTTGTGATTCCATAGTGTATGTTTTGTGACAGTAACTAGCGTTGGGGGCCGTAGGTAAATCGCGTTCCCCATATCTTAACTACTACCTAACCGGAACAATGAGTGGCAAGTTTGTCAGTGAGAAGCGGTTACTATTCTCACTGGCAAGATGGCCACGATTTGATCTCGCATTCCACGGGTAGGTGTTGTAAAGGCCGCTAACTCTCGGGATACACGCATCTACACCCCATGGGACCTGGGAAATGTTTATAACCGCCCTCGAAGTCGGTTCTGCACTCATTTCGCGAAGTTAAGCCGCCGCTTTAGAGCAGACTCGCTTCGACCCTCCCTCCTCCCCTTCGGCGACGATTGCATATCCTATCCCTTCACTGCTCATTGCCTCCGGAAATCGCGTTCCCCATATCTTAACTACTACCTAACCGGAACAATGAGTGGCAAGTTTGTCAGTGAGAAGCGGTTACTATTCTAACAATGCTGCCTTTGCATTTATCATAAGACTACGCCCCTCTGCAATTCTGACAATCAACTATTTCAATGCAAAATAACTGCGTCATGATAGTTTCATTTTGATACAGGAAGAGGCAAATCACCTTTGTTGTTTATCAAACGATTGCGTAAATCGTCAATCTTTGTTTATCCATGACGTAATTACTCGGGCACTTCCGGAGGAAGCCCGAGTTATAAAATGCGCATTCTTTTTTTCAATCTATCTTTCGTTGGCCACAAAATCCGAAGTATTTGTTCGTATCGAGTTTCAAGATTACTCAGTCGAAGGAAAGAAATACGCTCATCTCACATACAAACACGCTGTTCGTAGTAGACCCGATAGGCCCACACTAAAAGATGTTGTTTAAGGGTTCCGAATGATTTTCGGACACATCGAAGGCATGAATTCTGAAATTAGGCAAAGAGACAGCAGAGCTTCGTCAGATCATAGTCTGAATCGCCTGGACGATTATCCTCAACGTCGGCCTGGACATTCTCAGGGTAAAATAAGTAATTTTCCCCTGACATTCTTGAATAATCATTGTTTTACATGTGGCATATTATTATGTCTAAAGCTAGAGAGCGACGGATTTGATTTTCCAGTAGATTTTGCTTTGGTAGATAAGGTCGCCTGGTCCGTGTCGCTGTGCTTGCTGACTGGGCTGCCGTCAATTCACCGATTGGCCCCTAGAGCTCACGTGGTGTACTTCATGTTACTGTCACCAAAATGTTCGTACATTGTCTGTGAATTGCCGTACAAACGCACTAAATTTTGTACAGTTTATCGACTCGATTTAGATGTGCGATCCTCTAAATATTAGCAAAATCTCGTTTATCAACCTTAGTTAAAATAGTTTTGCTAATATTTAGAGAATCGAAAAACTAAATCGAGTCGATAAACTGTACAAAAGTTAGTGTATTTGTACGGCGGCAATTCACGGAAGATGTACGACCATTTTGGTGACAGTAACATGAAGTACACCACGTGAGCTCTAGGGGCCAATCGGTGGATTGCAAGCCACCGGTCACTTTTATTTGACCGATTTTCCTCAACGTCGGCCTGGACATTCTTGAATAATCATTGTTTTACATGTCAAAAGCTAGAGAGCGAGGATTTGATCTCCCGTAGATCTGCCTTGAAAACTATAATTAATGAATCTCAACTGATGTCAAATACCCGGCGTACGCAATCGATGATCGGAAAACCAATCATTATATCAATCGATGACAATTAATCGATTGATATCGATTGGTTTTCAAATATAGTCTCCCTCGTAGCCGTGTTTGTTCAAGCGCGCTAGAACCGACGGTTTTTGTCGATATTTTCAGTCGGTTATTTGTAATATGTAAACGGTAAATAAAGCACAGCTTAACTTATCTCTGCGCCTGTCTCAGCGAATTCCGGTTTTATACTCCAACTTATAAACGTCTTGTTGCTCTTATACGCTTTCCTACGATCGTTCAGTTATTTCAAATGACTGTACGCTATGAACGTACACCGCTGTACCGACCGTACCAGGCGAAGCCATCGCTCAGTTAGCGTACTACATTCCTTTCTTCGAATTTGACCAATCAGAGAAAGCCCCACAAAAGCTAATTGCGAGATGCCATGATTTAAATAAAAATATGACGTCACACTAGTTCCGGGAAATTGTTAATTTTTCAGGCTATGCCGATATCCAAAAGACTTCTACCAAATATCCTCTTTCTTGCATATAAAACATATATTGTCAACATTCAATACTTTTTTTTGGCGTATTCACGCGATACATGTACAAACATAACTGGACTTTTTTGGATACCGTTTAGCGCGGGAAAATAAAAAAGTACATATCGCCTAGCAATTTGATTGGCTGATAGAAAACAATGTGGAAAGGAATGTTGTTCGAGTCTGAGCAGACGAAGCGCCACACGACGTCTGCATAATATAGGTCGTTTTTATATCTTCCTGAGCAACCCTAAATGATACCTTGATATATTAACATTCCATCGTGAACACCCTAAGGGATACCAAAAACCATAATTTGTACCCCTAAAAGAGATGTCGATCATCCCTAGCTGTCCCGTTTCAGTATGGCAAGTCCCCCCTCCCGGGATTCAAGATATTCGGAAGATATTACGGATACTAAAACCATTGTGTATTTACAGTATCCATGGATCAAGAGTCATGTATATAAATGGACTTTGCATTTAAATTATCGATTTTATAGTTTATATTTAGTATTCATGTTTTAGCATTTGTAACTAAAGATATGTATTTTTCTAAGGAATAAAGACATTATTATTATTCGAATGATGACAATATTAAAGATGCGAATTTAATTATTCTAGTTTACGATTGTGTAGTTATTGGTTGGGATTCGTTGGGTTCTTCCTCAGGAATACGTTCTGCTTTTACAGCGTAAGACAAGTGGTGCATCCAACTGAAGATAGAAATGGATTGTAAAGTATGAGAATACTATACAGAATGAAACATCATCATCATGACAACCACTGCCATCAAAACTCGCTATCATCACAACAATTACTAGCAGTCATCAATATTATGATCACCACTATCACCAAAACCTTCATCATTATCATCGTTATCATCACAACATAATACTACCAGTCATCAATATTATGATCACCACTACCAGCAAAACCTTCATCATTATCATCGTTATCATCACAACATATACTAGCAGTCATCAATATTATGATCACCACTACCAGCAAAACCTTCATCATTGTCATCGTTATCATCACAACATAATTCTACCAGTTATCAATATTATGATCACCACTATCACCAAAACCTCCATCATTATCATCACAACATAATACTACCAGTCATCAATATTATGATCACCACTATCACCAAAACCTTCATCATTATCATCACAACATAATACTACCAGTTATCCGGTCAATATTATGATCACCACTATCACCAAAACCTTCATTATCCTACATTCATCATCATCATCATCATTAATTACAACCATGCACTACTACTACCAACTCCATCACTAGTCATCACTATCATTATCATTGATATGATCACCACTACCACCATCATTATCATCATTCATCATCATGCACAATCATCATCATTACATGCAATCTAGCACTACTACTAACTACTACTACTACTAACACCATCATTAGTCATCATTATCATTATAGATCATTGTTATCACTGATCATTATCATCGCCATCAATATCATGATCGCCATTACGATCATCACCATAACCACCGCAATCATCTACTACTACTATCATCACCATCATCATAAATATAAAAGATGTTGAACTCATTATTATTATTATTATTATTATTATTATTATTATTATTATTATTATTATCATTACCTTTCCAAAGCTTCTTGTTTGTCTGTTGCAAAGTAGTGCACCACTACATTCTTATGATGAAGCTTAAAAGCAATCTTTTTGTCTAAACCATCAGCCTACAACAAATGAGTTTGCAGTCACACAGTGCAGCATTGCATGCAATAGTTGTTGGCAATATGATTGCAGTGCGTGTAAACCCCTGCATATAAATTGTTGTGGCCAAGCTTTATGAAGTACAGTGTGATCCTACTTCTGTAATATTGCGCGCAATATTGCGCGCAATGTTGCATGTCAAAAGTAATGTTGTGCTTAGAAATGTTTATGAGGTATTATGTACATGTTTATGTTCCATCAACGGAAAGTAACCTTGCAGGACCCTTGCAGGGGATCTCTCTCTTGTACATCCGTCCTCAGTATTACTAAAAAGCTATACATGTACCTACAAGGACTTGAGAGAAGCTTAACTAGAATGCGAAGTCGTGAAGGGGCTACTCAGTTGCGGCAGAGAGAGGGGGTGGGAAAGGGGGTAGAAAAAAACTACTGTTTTCCTCCTCTTTTCTCCCTAACCGTAGTCCCACTCTTTCCTGCCTCACTGAGTTCCTGGGTTTCCGAGGATAGGGACATCTCTCAACTACTCTTTGATGCCCTCCAGGCCCGTGATAACCAGAGCATACATTATCTACTGCGTCTAATGAATTTAACTAATGAAAACTACAATAGCTTCAATGTTGTACTTTGCTACGTTTAAATTACACTAAATGTTAAGCAATAAATGTTATCGGTAAATACGTACCATATTTGGCTTATCGACCACGTAACCAGGAAGAGGTACAGAAAAACCTGCCTTCGTATCTTTTTTCGCTTTGTAACAATAAAATTCGAACGTGTCCGATAGAACGCACCATCTCTTAACCCAACTTTTGTCACCGCCTTTATAGCTCAAATACCCAGACAGAAGAACTTTGCTGTCATGAGATATCTTTCTGAGGTCCAAGTCTTGCTCGACCTCGACTTTTTTCCTTATGATACTGCCTTTAGCACTTCGTACAAGAATCCCATGACAAGTCTGACAGACACGTTCGTGTTTCCCATTTGCGTATTCTAAAGGAACCTTGAAGTGGCAGCAATTATTACAGTAGATTCCTCCACATGCGCGACAATGGTGTCTCCTTTTCGTGAGCGTGAACAACGAGTCACACAACATACACATTGTCACGGCTTCGTCACGCACCCAGGCAGGTGCTTTCTTGCCAAGCTCACTCTTACTTAAAGTACTGAGCTGTGAGCCGCACTTGTAGGTTTCGCGTTTGCGGGCGATTTCTTGGACAGCGTCGTTGATTTTCTTGACCCACGTTTCTCGTTCGTCTTCCGAGGAAGCGGAGAAATCAATGACTTTTTGCTTACTTGTTACGCGGAATGTGTACGAGAATTCTACGTCCTCGTCTGCCTCCCCTATTTCCATACCATAGAGATCCATCTCGACTTTGACTTTCAGCTTATTGCTGCCGGGTATTTTAGCACAGCATAATAAAATATCGTTGAACTAGAAAATATAACAATGCCAGAAAATAAATTATAAGGATTATTGGAATGATATTATCAGAAATAGATATATAAATTCTAAATTATTCAAGCAATATAAATTACTAACAAGCATACCAGTAGTAAAGTCCTTTCCTGATGCGCGACATTACGAGCTGCTACTTTAGTAAGATCTCCTTCTTTAATAAATTGCTAGGAGAACAAATCAATAGTACCATTAAACTCATCCATCCCAAGCAATCCCAATGAATGGTATTCTAGAGAGTGTGCATATTCAAGAGGGATTGGGCGAAGGAATCAGAGGGAGAGCAAGGGTGACAAAACAGAAGGGTTACTATTACAAAATTTGGGAGAGAGGGGGAGGGGGTTTCTACTCAATATACCGCAGGGAAAAGGAACACAGAGTCCCTGGCCCCACCCCCCTTCAAAAGAAATCATTACCAAGATAGGGTGGGGTAGCATCCTCCGCACGCAACCCCTTTGGGATCCCTGTCCAGTTCCTCCCGGTCGATATACAACAGATCGATCATCCAGAGCTCAGTTATTGGCAATTCTAATAGCAAATACTTACTCTGCCTGCAGTAATAATGTCGTAGTCTTCCATCACTCTTTCTTGGAATTCTAACAATTTCTTGAAACTATCCTGTTCTCGAAGAGAGAAGAGAAATTAAGCGCAAATAAAGCCGAATCTACACAAGCAAATTTACTTTGACAAGTTTTCCTTGACAAGGAAGACTTGCTCGTGTAGAAGACAAAAAAATTGTCAATTTTTCCTTGTCAAGGAAAAACTGTTTCGTGTAGATGCGGCTTAAGAATAAGGATCAATAATGAAAGCTTTCGATATCTTACTTGATATCACACTTACGTCACCGTTTGATGTCATCATGATTTGTTCTCACTTTCATTCAATGCGCAAGCACAAGGAAACGAAAACAACATTGGATCCCATTGATGCGCTTATCTTATGCGTCCGGGCACGTTTTCACAGTGATAATCAGGCCCCTTATGCTTGTACATAAAGTCGTTTTCGTATGAGTAGGAAGTCGTTACGGTACGGTTCGTGCCGTGACGGTACCGTGCCGTGACCGTGCAGTGTCTAAGCATTCTGATTGGTTGAGTAATGATTTTGCGCGCTGTGATTGGTTGAATACGATGTCTTCGATTCCGTACCGTGACCGTAACTCCGTGCCGTAGGTTTCCAACTCGTACGACTCTATGCTTTCGTGAGGCCCGTTTTCACAGTAATAATAACTAAATGCATCCTGTGCTTGTGCTTGTATCAGGTCTCAAGGTCCGTTTTCAGTGATAATAAGGCGTCGTGTTTGCGCCTGCATTTTAGCTTGCGTCACTAGTGAAAATCAGGCTTTAAAGTTCAATATCTTACGCAGGAAAGAGCGTTTTTAGGAGGATGGATATTATTTATTGTATGTGTCCACTATTTATATATTATTTTATGGATCAACCTACTGTCTTTTTCATACTGTCGTTGGCATGTGCTGCAGCTTCCGATATAATTACCATGGCATCTGAGAAAAGAACATTAACAGTGCTTTATGAACTGACGTCTATATATTTTCAGTAGAGATTTAGCAAGCATGACGCGACGTGAGAACGCGACGCTAGATGACGAATATATCACATTTGGTCACGTCGCGACGTCAAGTTCACGACGCCATTTCACTCTTCATAACGTTGAGGACGCCAACGTCCCGTTTTCACAGTTATTCGTCAGCGCGCGCGCCGTCTTCTTTCACGTCGCGTCGTGTTTGCTAAAGGTGCAGTAATACGGGCAACAAAACCGTGCAACTTGTAGCGCAACATTGTTGCGCTGCAAGTTGCAGAGCAATGTTTCTCGTATTATCATCGTTCGCGCAACTTGTCGCGCAACACATTTTCGTGTTGCAGGTTGTAAAACTTTGGTGCGCAAAGTAGAAGCTCTTTCTACTTCATGCAACAAAGTTTTACAACCGGCAACACCGAAAATGTAATTGTTGTTGCGCGACAAGCTGTGCGAACGATGGTAATACGAGAAACATTGCTCTGCAACTTGCAACGCAACAATCTGAACAATGTTGCGCGACAAGTTGCACGATTTTGTTGCTCGTATTACTGCACCTTAAATCTCTCTATATTATTTCCTCCTCTTTTACTCCGACGAAGGATTAACGTCCGTAACGTCGGTTAATTTAGGTTACCATGCAAATGTACCTTGGCTGTCTTTGTAGTCAGGGGAATCTTCAGGAAGTTTCGCTAGATAATCTTAACAAGAACACACAAAAGATACATGAGTATTTCTTCAACAACGTGAGCCTTCATCGTTGATTATGGAAGGAATCTCGTAATCGTAATCAGTCGTAATAGTAATAGTAATAGTAATGGCAATAGCAATGGCAATGGCAATGGCAATGGCAATGGTAATAGGAATGGCAATGGCAATGGCAATGGCAATGGCAATGGCAATGGCAATGGCAATGGCAATGGCAATGGCAATGGCAATGGCAATAGTAATGTGGGGGGAGGAAGAGGGAGAATAAGTTTTTTTTCGTTTCTCTCAACCTCTTCTCCCCCCCCCCCCCCCCCCCTTTAAAAATGCCTGATATCATGTGCACGGATAAGACTATATTACTTAAGTAGGAATACCTCTTAGAAGGAGTTTGTATCTGGGAACTCGTTGAACCGGTTCAAGCATGTGGTGTCCCAGAGTAAGATTCTCGCATTCTTTGGATTTCTATAATAAAGATTTAATTAAAGTAACGGAACAGCTGGTGATCTGAGGCGATCTGTTTTCAATCATTATAGACATTAGCATTAGTACCAACCTGTGCATGTATGTCATGTAGTGGTTGAATGGATGGATAGAAGGACGAATGGATGGATGGATGGACGAATGGATGGATGGACGAATGGATGGATGGATGGACGAATGGATGGATAGAAGGACGAATGGATGGATGGATGGACGAATGGATGGATAGAAGGACGAATGGATGGATGGATGGACGAATGGATTGATAGAAGGACGAATGGATGGATGGATGGAGAAATGGACTTTCGAAAAAGAGAGATGGGATGAATGGAGGGCGAGAATAATGAGGACATTAATACACTGAATTGATGAATAGAAGAAGAGACAAATATATAAGTGAATTAATTAATGATGAATGAATGGAAGGATGGGAAACAGACAAGGAAAAATGAAGATGGATGGTTGATGAATGGGTGGATGAATGGATGGATGGATAGATTTAGTTTTTTTTTTTAGCTTTTGATTATAAAACTACATATATACTGTAACTAAATAAGTGCTAACTAAAGAACTTGAAATTGAACTTGAATTTGACTGAAATGACAAATTGACGGAGCGTCAAAGGGATAACTTAATTGCTGCATGCATATATCATGGCATAGGAAGGATATATATATATATCTTTGTTTAAAACCATTACAGTGCTACATAAGCTGAATTGCATAACTTAGAAGAATAAAAATAATTATACCGCGTAAAGAAGAAAATGACAAGAAAATAATTATATATTATTATGACCAAAAATTCAGTGAATTACCTTTCATTGTACAGGGGTATGCCTGACTCTGATTAATCTACAAACTATTTTCAGATCTCCCAACACCTAACTATCTGTAACTTTTTTTTTCTATCTTATTTATTATTATTATAAAATATGGTGTAAATGGAATAAAAATCTAAAAATCTGAATCTATATACCGTAATAATATTAAAGAATGAAGGAAGAGAGATAAATGGCTGAGCAGGGAAGAAAAGAACAAGTCTCTAGAGGAAGCCTCCCAGCTTCTTACCTGGACATCTTCAATAATGGAAGCAAATTTGGGGGACTTCTTGGTCCAAGTTGACAGTGTCTCACTAGACTTGTCAAAGTTAGCAATGTAAGCTGTGTATATCTGATGAGAACAAAGGTGCATGATGTTACAATGAGCAACAATTAAAATCAACAATAGAACTAATATCTCAGTCATGAATACTAGTAGTTATTCAGCTAGATTAGCTTAGTTATTCTGAGTAACTTTTACCTGTAATCAGTTCTTCCTTTTCTAAGTTTGTAATTTTTTCTCAAATTAAAATAATTTATAATAAGAATAAGAATTTTATGGTGATAAAGTTGCTGCTGCTGCTGCTGCTGTTGTTGTTGTTGTAGTCAAACTCTACACTAAACTACTACTATGAGTCTATCCAGTTTTGTTGGTGCTGGATATTGGTGTCAGTACATGCACACAAGTTTTACGCAAGGCGTTTACGTTTGATTGCCCGTTTCCGTTCAAAATTACATTGAACGTACAGGGATAGGTGGGGGGGGGGGGGGGGGGGGGGGGGGGGGGGGGGGGCTGCAGGTTGTCACTACGCTGTTGTCTGATAGAGTCGTTTTCGTATGAGTGGGAAGTAGCTACGGTACAGTTCATGCCGTACCGTGACCGTATCGCGCCATCATCGTGCGGTATCTAAGCATTCTGATTGGTTGAGCGATGATTACGCGCGCTGTGATTGGTTGAATACAGTGTCTTCGATTCCGTACCGTGACCGTAACTCCGTGCCGTAGGTTTCCCACTCATACGAAAACGACTCTATATACTACTCTACTAGTATATTATAACATTTACTGCTACACCGATAAGCAAACGTTACAAAATAAATTGCCATAATAAAATACGTTATAGATCCTGTGAATATTTCTGTTGGTTAAAATGGATAAAATACCGTACACAATGTCGTTTAGGTACACGGTATGGCTCCTAAAAAGATAATGATTTTAGCACCCCGAAAGTAGTGACCCCCCGAAAGTAACAGTTACCTAAGAAACGGTACGTATTGTACGCGCTTCACCACAGGAAACCCACCATTGACAATTATATTTTTTGTTAAAACACAGCGTGTCGAATTATTTAGATACCCATATCTATCTTTTTCTTTCTTTGTTTCTTCAGACAGCCTCCGGAGCAGATGTTACCAGTGGTTTTCTCCTATTCAACAGAAAAGAGCTACTGGAAGCATCTGCATTGGATGCTATTTATTTCAGACTGATACCTTTAGAAAGGGAGCGAGAGTCTTCAGAATGTCTCCAATCCTGTTATCTGTGCTCCTTTAGAAAACAAATATAATATTTGAAGGGCTACATGTGTAGTGACGTAATTGTGATCAAAATCTTAATTCTCCTCTGGAATTCAAAGACACTCAAGGAGAATTTAGATTATAATCAAATCAAAGATCATTCATGTTGTTCTTGCATGGACCCGACCTTTCCTCAACAGGAGAAAATATATCACAAATTCGAACTTATTTATTGATCTTATGTGTAAATATTGGAAAATGCCTTCAAAAAAACGTCCTTTCTGAGCCATAATTTATTTGCGAATTCCCCTATGTACGGCTACTACATACAAAGCACCAACTCAGAGCACCAATATGTTCACGATTACCAAACAAAGAGTTTTAGATTTCATTTTACCGCAGCTTAATTATATCCAATATACATGTATTTTATATCAAAACGCGCGCAACATTACAGAGCATTAGAATCTGGCGGTAGGTTTTTGATTGACACAATTTCCAAGGGATTCAGAGGGTTTTTGTGTGTAGCGTATGTCACGCTCTCCTATGTCTCTCCAGAGATTTCAGTTCGATCGATTTTGTAGAAACGGGAAATTCCGCGGTCAACTGACTATTTATTTTTCATTCCTTACATATTCGTCTTTTATATTTTGCTGGCAGGTTTTTGGTTTGTATTTTAACAATGCAGTAAAAATCAAAAATGTATCAAAATCATGCTGTTTTTATTGATAGACCGCCGTCGCCTCATCTCCATATGTGAAACAATGACCTTTTGTATAACATAAGTTTGATATGAACAATTGCATTCTTCCCGACATCATAGAAAATATCAGAGGAAGCATGACTGCATTGCATCATGGGAAGGAAGCAGCAATTCTGCTCTTTAATTGGCTGTATTTTCTATGATGTGGGATAAATATTTTACCATTGACTCATTCTTTCCTCTAGTTTGGGAAGCAAGAAATCTTTGTGTAAGGAGTGAATGGCGGTGATGTTGGAGAACACATCATGCAAGACATCAGGTGTAATATGGCCATGAGCAAGACATTCATGCTGAAGCCTGAAGTAGAACACCTACATGTAACAAAAAGAAATATTGGTGAATTAATTAATGAATGCAGTCAACTGTCTTGAAAGCAACCACCATCGTGGTCACTTACGAGAGAGATTTTGAAGCAGTATTTGACTGAGAAACAAAATGGTTATTTAAAAAGTGGTTGCTTACGGGAGATGGATGGGTATCATAGTGAGAAGTGGTCGTTAGGAGACAGTTGATTGTTTATGAACAAATAAAGTTAGGGCTAAACAAACAAGTGATTAAACAAATGAAAGAATAGATGGAAGGAAAGAGGGAAGGAATGGGAAAATAATATTATGTGAATGCATGAATCAATGAATGAATACACAAACGAATGCATGAATGAATGAATGAACAAAAAATGAACAAATGAATGAATGAACAACTAAATGAAGGAATAAATGAGAAAATAAGAAAATAACAGGTTATTACCTGATCTAGCAAATACAGTCTTCTAACATACCTGTTAAAATAAAATCACACATACTCTGACTGATTAAACTTTATGAAATAGTATAATTATTTAAAAAAAAGGAGATATCTGCAACCACTAAAAGTACAGAATTATATCTTTTTTCAATAGGAAGTTCCATATAAGGGGTTTCCATGGAAATCTTGACAGTTCTGAAAGCCCACGGGCTCAAGTTCTCACATGGTTTTTTCTCTTGTCATGGATCTCCTCGTGGCCAGCAGTTCGTAGCTGCTAGGAGCGGCCTATTTTTCATTTAGAGTGTTTTATAGCCATTATTCGCCACAGAAGCCTCCAGAACAACATCATTATAAGCTTGACTGGTGTGGTAGAGACCGTTCTCCTGGAAGAAATCAGGGGCGAGAAGCGATTTCACGGCGAAGACACATCGGCTGTGCGTTGAGGAATTCAAAATGGCGGACTCAACTGTGAAATCGCCTCTCTGGCCAGGGCCTACAAAGGCATTTTTGGCGACTTTGGACTTGTAAATAATGCAACCGGTGCAATATTTTGCCTGTAGGACCGAGTGGCTCGACATTCTAAAATACTCTAAAAACGGAAAGGACGGGGCCCTCGCTGTCAAAAATTTCCGTATGTTCCCAGCATGCTTTTCGTGCGTGCAGAAGGAAAACATGTGTTGCGAAAGTGGTTGTAAGGAAATGGCTATTGTTCAGCGAGTTAAGGAAACGACGGGGGAAAATTCACGATTGTCAAGAAGAGAGATGGAAGTTTGCTGAGAAAGTAGCGTTTTGTTTCACAGTGATGTATTTTGGAAGAAAATCCAAGTCAAATGTCGGTCATTTTCGAGGTTGTGAAATTGCACCAAAACCTCGCATTTTTGATTTCTATGAAAAACAAATTGAACCAATGCCCAGAAATCGGGCCTGAGTCAGCTCACTTGAGGTTAAAATTTGAAGAGTTATCTAGTTTGTCACTAATTTTCAAAGCAGTATCGATGTTTGCGGCCGGTTTCGGGACAGCCGCGACAGCCCCTGGGATTAGACCACCCCCGCACAATTGCCATGTGCTTTTTGGTGTAAGAGTTTAACGGAATTAAGCAAAAGCTACTATTTACAGTCGTTTGTACTAGTTTATTACCATTAAGCAATAGAGTGCAATTTAGAAAAGCTTGAAAACTAAATAACTAATTAGTACTAAATAGCACTAATGAAACAATAGAAAACAATAGAAATAGCACTATTTAGTACTGTTTAAAATTAGTACTATTTCACACTTTTCTAAATTGCACTCTATCACAATAATTATTAAATTAGAAATATTATTAAATTATTATTATTATGCTAATATACTTACGCTCTTTCTGTAGTCAGTATTTCACGGGCAATATTGTATAACTTTTTACTCCTTTCATCAGGGAAATTCTGAAATTATTTTTAATGTGATTTAATAAGAAATTATTACAAAGCGCATTTTTTATGATAACATTAGATTTTGTAGCATACCATTGTTTCAGTTTCTCCTTGCGAATTTGACCGTGAATTGTTGTCACTACTTAGTTCAAACTCACTAGAATCATCATCATCATCAAATTCATCGGGGTCCCATCCATCAGACTCCTCGTCACTTACAGCTTCAGACTTATTTTCTGCACTGCTCTGCTTCGCTTCAAGGTCTTGTGATAACTCCTCAAATTTAACACCTGACATTACATTGACACCAGGTGATGGATCTGCAGATTCACTTTTGCTTCGTCTGTTTATGAGTTTATCATCTTGATTTATATTTGGCAAAGTGGACTTCTTCTTGCTTTTGTCTACTTGAGCATATATTGTGGATGGTGCTTTGCTTTGCAGTGCTGGTTTCCTAGGTGGTGGATGTGATGGAATTCTGGGTCTTTCGTGGGAAACGTTAGCATGTTCATCATCATTATATTGTAGTTTTGATGGAGTATTTGACACATTGTCTTCCTTTGGGATAGCCGTTTGATTAGTTTCCTGCTCGATACCTGTACTAATAGACAATTTAGGTGGTTTAGGAGCTACCACTGGCTTGGCAGCAATAGAAGGTTTTAGTGGGACTACACCTCCTCCCTTACGAAATCTTGGTTGATTTCCTTTATGTAACGGATTTGAAAATTCTGCCATGTGTTGCTGGTGTGATCGCTCAAATACTGTTGAATGTTGTTCAAAGGTGGATTTCAGGTCCTTGAAATTGTGTTTACTTGCACCTGATTGTTTCTCTTCTGAAGTAACTTCGGCTGGTTTTCCTTTGAATGAAGACACTTGATTAGCATTGGCCTCACTAAATATAACAAGACCCCCAGATATATCAGGACTGAGTAACTCCTGGATTCTCGTTTCCCTCGTAACGTTACGATCCAAGACGAAATTAGTGATTTGTGGGGAAAAATTATATATTCAAATATTGGCCGCTATTTAACCGATTGCTTGGCATGTAAGCTTCTTTATTGATGTTCTTTCGAAATCGGGGATCGAAAGTTGATAAAGCGAAAATTGTATTTTTATGACGTCATCACTTCGGTACTCTATTGAATACTTTGTCTTGAACAGGGGTATGGAAATTTGTTTTTTTTTGTTTTTAACAGGGTAAGGGTTTCAGAGCCCCAGCGGCACACCCCTACCCAAATTTGGGTAGAGTAACCCCCGGGGCAGTAGTGATGTCACAAGTACCTATACAAGAAAGTTTTGTAATTTTCTTGTATTATTGCCTTAGAATTCGTGTAATACTGTTATAAATCAAGGTAAATTGGGATGGAGTTTTGGAAGCTGTTCAATAAACTCGCACATCGTGTTTTAATATCGGGTCTAAAACCACTCGGCTTCTCCTCGTGGTTTTAAACGCCGATAAATTAAACCCGATAAAACACTCCTGCTCGTTTATTAAAGAGTACATACAAATTATTATTATTATTATTATTGTTGAATAAGCAATTGGTGTACCATCAGATGCTCTCGACCGTCTATTTTCTAAAACTAGCTCTGCTTTAATTTGTGCAAGATCCTGGGATGATAGTACTCTTGATTTGACTGCATCACCCATGTCATATACTAAAAATAAAAATAAATTATTACATTTTTAAAACATGTATGGCTATATTTACCCTGGTTCCAGAGGCTACTATTGGGGGGCGAGCGAAGAGAGGGGGCCTCGGACTCGTCCTTCGGACTCGCTCTCTCTCGTCCTTCGGACTTCGAGACTCTGGAACCAAATAAATTATTACATTTTTCAAATATGTATGGTATGTATATATATATGTGCATGACTAGCAATCATCAGAAATATATTTTCTCAAACTCGTTACTAATTCATAAGGACTAAACGAAGAAAATCACTACCGGTGAAGGACGTTTGGAAATGTGTTCTTATAAATTAGCATAAAATTCGGCCAACTTTAGCTTTGAACCTCTCCAATTATAAACTGTACATGTCGTGTCAACATATAGTCTCCCTTACATCCGTCTTTAGTTCCGTCACGCAACGCTCTCGGCCCACTGGGGAACTAAAGACGGATGCAAGTTACAGCCACAAAATAAACCGAAACACCTTCAGGTGTCAAGTTGATTGATATTGATCACCTGTTTCCAGGCGGAAATAAGACTTGAAACGGAAACATATTATTCACCTCACAAAACTGTTTGTTGGATATCTTGTTTATGTCGTTATAAGAAAAGTCTTACCAAAATAATTTGGTAATTTAGATGTTTTGTTTTCGATTTATTGCGAGTCAAATTCTGTCACGCAATACTGTCACGCGCATTTTCAAAGCCGTAGAAATAGGAAAATTCGTTTGAAATAATACGATTTTAACTTAGTAGATGATGGGTAACTTTATTTTGATGAATGTAGCTGTTTAAAAAATGAAGTGTCGTGACTTGGCCGCCAGATGGGACACCAAGAGATGGCGGACCCATACATTTTAACTAAATTATGAGCATAAGCGATCGCTCATATCTTCGTATCTAAAACTTCTTCTAACTAAAGTTTCGGCTGAGATATATGGTTTTGGCTGCTCTTTCGGCCTATGAAGGTTTTGTTCCATATAAGTGCTGGGAAAATTTTCAATGACGTAGGTGAAGGCCGAGAATATTATCGAAACGCACCCGCCATGCAGACGATCGTGCGATACTTTAATAATGGTATTTTATTTAAAACTAGTCTACCTTGGCAGTGAATGTTGCCACACTAAATGTTATGCCGGAAATGTGGACACAATGCAAAAGTACTGAATGCATTGTTATGAGTACCAAAAAACCTCTGCTCGCAGGGTATGTTATGAGAAGCATGTCATCTAAGATGGGCAACAATATTGTACGTAGTCCAGAAGTAATTGTTTCAGTCAAATTCTGTATTAAAATCAGGATACGTTTTGGACCACTACTCTTTGGACTTCGACAACACGCGCGCTTTACAATATTTTACCAATAATGTATACATTTTCTGAAAGCTGAATAAATGTAGTTTTTGAATAAACGTTCATTTTTTTTAGATTTTTCATCATAGAAATTGTTAGGCGCGTATACGTGAAATTCGACCGTAGTGCGTTCTAAAAGTTCGATTGCACATGGAATTTTAAAAGTTATGCTTGTGAAAAACACTCTAACAGACTATCGAGATAATGAACTTCAAAACCGTGTCTCAATTTTCCGATATCTGTTTTAGATTAACCGTAATCCAACGCCAAAGTTGAACAATAAATTTTAGAGCTATGTTGTCAACAAAGACGGCCATAACATTTGAATAAAAATAACATGAAAAAATCTGAGACACTGTTTTTTAGATGAACTATTGTTGAGCCACCTTACCAATTTTCAGCGAAATACTCCCGTTTCGAGTTTGTTTAGACACCGCTGTACTCCTTGACAAAAGACGCGTTTGCTCAGGCTTAGCCTCAATCCAGAGAATAACCCGTGCAATTAAAAATGGTTTCTATAGAGTACCGAAGTGTGACGTCACGAAAACAATAATTTTCGCTTTATCAACTTTCGATCCCCGATTTCGAAAGAACATCAATAATGAAGCTTACATGCCAAATTTGAGAGCAACCGGTTAAAGCGGCTGAGATATTGCCAGTTGAATCATATAATTTCCCCACACAAATCACTGTAATTTCGGCCTGGATCATAACTTTATGAAAAAATTATTTTTATGACGTCATCACTTCGGTACTCAAAAAGCAACACTTTTTCGCGTTCTCGTCGGTATTTGTGAATAATTTACACTGAAATGAGGCTTAGCCTGAGCAAATGCGTCTTTTGTCAAGGACAGCGGTCATCGCTTAAGGTGGTTCCAGCATAATGAATGACCGGTTTGCCGTATTTTTTAACTCGCTCGCTCCGCGTCAATATTGATTGGATTTTATTATGCTTTAATAACACAAATACTAATTCAACTATTCTACTTTTGGAAGGTTTATTCAAAATTATCATTGTAAGCCGCGTTTGTGAATGCCAGCTGATATTCAAACGACACTATTTTCACTAAAACTGCTGCCAAGCGTTATTCCCTCGTACGATTTTTTTTTAACTTCGTGAACGACCTTTTAAGGTCCCTAGTAATGTTCTGACGAGGTAAGAAGGAAATTGATCGAGCCGAAATCACCAATTCATATTCTTGTTGTCAAAATTTGGACAAATCGGTTGTTACGTGATTTCGGCTCGAACAATTTTTTTCTTACCTCGTCAGAACATTACTAGGTACATTAAAAGGCCGTTCACAAAGTTTAAAAAAATCGTACGAGGGAATAACGCTTGGCAGCAGTTTTAGTGAAAATAGTGTCGTTTGAATATCAGCTGGCATTCACAAACGCGGCTTACAATGATAATTTTGAATACACCGTCGAAAGGCAGAATAGTTGAATTAGTATTTGTGTTAAGCACAATAAAATCCAAGCAATATTGACGCGGAGCGAGCGAGTTAAAAAATACGGCAAACCGGTCATTCATTATGCGGGAACCACCTTAACAACTCGAAACTGGAGTATTCATCGAAACCCTAGCGACATTAAAGCCTTCGAACGACGTGCATTTAGCGTTGAAAATAGTTCCGAGAAAAGACGCAATTTAATACTGATTTAATTTGGTTGGGCTGTCTGCCAATGTCAGTACACGCCTGACATTTGTTGTGTTTCGATAAGTTTGTGCATAGTATAGTTCATATTGCACTGACTAGTATATGGTAAATTGTTAACGGGTGGATAATGATTTTGAGAAAGATTATACTTGATAAATTACAGATTTATATAATAAACGTGATCATTCAATGTATGTTGACCTTTCCATCGATCTCTAAAATGCTCTGATTGACTTTAGCGATCTTCTTCAATAACTTTAATACTTTATTTAATTGACGGTCAGGGCCTGTGGAACCTTACCGATAACGCATGCAAAGCAAAGATAGAACATTCTGCAAATATAGTATTTAACACCGACCTCAATTATAATAAGCAAGGGAAAATTTAGACATGAGCTTAATTATTCTTTGTTTGTTTTGTTTATTTTAACCTTTTCTTTCTTTTTATTTTTTTATTTTTTATTTTTTATTTATTTATTTATTTATTTATTTTCAAGCGCCCGGCGTCCGGCGTCCGGCGTCCGGCTTCCGGTCCGGCATCCGATCCGGCGTCCACATCTGTCCGGTCCGGTCCGGTCCGGTCTGACTTTACAGAGACCCTGTTTTGGAGGATCAACCCACACCATGTTTATCTAAACACCTAGCGTAATTGAATCTGTCAACCACTTGTCAAGATATCTGGTCAGTATTCAGCAAAGGTCGACAGGTCATATGTAAATGACAAAGAACCACGGCAATTTTCAAGATTGTGCTCTGGCTTGTTTTGTGGGTGCCGGGCATGTTGGGGCATGTTTTATGTGTTTGTATTTGTGTGATTTTCTGCTCTGTTTTAATAGGAACAGTTTCTTCGAAGACGAAGTCGACGATCTTCTTGGATAGGAATATAAAGATTTACGTTTTCTTGAAGACATGTATTTGTTTTTACATGTAAAAAGTTCAAAAGTGTATCGTTGTTTTAATTAAAACAAGACGCTCAATGAGCGTATACTCGGACATTTAATATGACAAGTAGATCTCTATCTTTGCTCACCAACACACACCATTGGTAGAACAAGCCACAGCGCCATCTCAAAATTGACAGACGAAGAGAAGTAGCCTGTGAACAGGCTCTCTCCAAGGGGAGGGGGAAGGGGATGGGGAAGGGGAGACTATAGAGTCATTCTTCCGTGACAATCTCCGATACTTGACCCTGTTATTTGATCATACGTCCGATATGCACGTCATGACAATGGCATTTGCGTGACGAGGGAGACTATTTGTCGATGATCATAGATAAAGATCTCGGCAGTACATACTCGGTACGTCTTGAGGTTGCATAGGTCATGGTTCTGATAACGCCCTTCAAGGCGCGTTTGTTTTTGTTAAATATATTTATAAGCTTACAAAGGCTTCAATAGCACTTCTATTAACGATGACCCTAGAGCGAACAATACTTCGGATTTAGCTTAATATACGTTCGGAAACTCATTTGACCCGTATTAGCATAGAATTACTTCATTAGGCATTTGGATATCATCGCCCCCGTTTTCAGCCAATCGAAACCCTGAAACAGACATTCCTGACCGATACGATCACATACTTCGCGTTCTTTTTTCATTCTGTATACTATGAAGAACAAGACGCTCAATGAGCGTACACTCGGACATTTATGACAATGACAATGACAGTTGCGTGACTAGAGAGACTATGTGTCGGTGAGGATAGATAAAGATCTCCGAATCGTCCGTCTGCAGTACATACTTCGAACGTCCAGTTGAGGTTGCATATTCATGCATATGGTCAGATGGTTCTGATAAAGATTTTCGTTTGTTGTAATGAAGGCGCGTTTGTTTTTGTTATAAATGAAACGACATCTTTCAGAGTGGGCCCACACGAATCGGCGTATGCTTTTGTATGTGAAATGAGCGTGTTTAAAGCCCGTGTTTTATCGGCCATAAAGATCCGAGCCGCAATCAAACTTGTTGACGTTGTTGCGTATATGCACTCCATTATGAAACATGAAACCCAACACTATTCACTATACAACACTATTCAGTTTAGCAGCATTAAAACAATTATATTCAAGATTGATGAGTTCGTGGACCGGCCCTTTCAAAAACACTGAAAATCTCAACTGCTTCTCTCTCTTCTCTTCTCTAGTCGGTAGTCGTGGGACGATGAGTTTTTAAAACGATGACCCAAGAGCGAACTATTTGACCCGTTTGAGCATAGAATTACTTCATTACGTGTTCGGATATCATCGCCCCAGTTATCGAAACCCTTAAACAGACATTCCTGACCGATACGATCACATTCTTCGCATTCTTTTTTCATTCTTCGACCAAACAAAACTAAAAAAACAAACAAGAAAGTCCATTTTATAACTCGGACTTCCTCCGGAAGTGTCCGAGTAATAAAAATATACTAGGCTACCTAACAGCAGTGAATGCTGACGGTGAATGCAATGTTTATAGTAGTTGTGGATAAGAGTTGGTGCCGGAGAGCTTAGAGTGATTCCAATCAGAAACCTGGGCACTACTAATTAGCTGTCAGTGTATATCAGATGCAAAGTAACAAAAGACAACAAAAGAGTGAGTGTCTAATAGTGTGTATTGGTGTAGTTAGTAATGCCCAGGTTTATTGGAATCACTCTACTGTAGTTATGAAATGTTTTGTTTTATGTAAGTGACAAGTATGCAAATTATTAGGCGAATCTACCTTTCTTTGTTTTGAATAGTATTTGTCTATTTGAAAAAGTGGATAGCTTATGAATAACTAATGTATTACTTATAATTGAGATTTCAATGCGAATATTCACACTTGAAACTGACACACGGTCAGCCGGCACTAATCAGCTCAATTAATACGGTGATCTTCAACTACACAATTCCCACGAAAAGCACAAGATACGGTATCTGATGAGCTTACGAGTCAGGATATACCGCGGGCTAAAGAAACATACACATGTAGTACAAATTAATTAGGGACACATATTTTGGGCACGACATTTACCGATCAGAAACGCGAAAACAACTCCCTTCAGGCTATAGCGTATGTAGGAGTTGGCGCGAAAAGCATGATGGTTCTTGAGAATTGCATGATGGTTATTGGAAACTGCATGCCGGGTAAAAATCGAGTTTTTTTCTGCCTACGTGAATGAATTAGAATTGCTTCCTTGCTCGCTCGCTTCAGGCTCGCTCGCTGCGTCAGCAAAAAGAAAGCGCAATTTCTAACTCGGTCACTTCCTCCGGTACCCTGGTCCCCTCTCTTCGCTCGCCCCCCAATAGTAACCTCTGGAACCTGGGTATTCCTCCGGAAGTGTCCGAGTAATTATTATGTGAATCGTTCGCCGCGTGTCACGTACTGATGCGCTTCGACTGACGTCACAATCCAACCAATTACTGTTGACATATCGTTTCCTGTAGCTAGTAGCCTGCCTTCAGGCTCTCTTTGTGTTTTTTTTTGGGGGGGGAGGGGGGTTTGGGGAGGGGAGGGGAAGAGGGAGGGAGACTGGGAAGAGAAGAGAGGGGATGCTGCGTTCGTGGGCGAACGCATCTACTCGAAAATGTATGGCGTCCGTGCAGGCTCTCAATCCCCTTCCTCTCCCCAATCCCCTCTCTTCTCTCCCCAGTCTCCCTCCCCCTTCCCCTCCCCTCCCCCAACCCTCCCCCCACCCCCCCCAAAAAAAACAGAGAGCCTGAAGGCCCCTCCCCCCACCCCCCCCCCCCCAAAAAAAAAACCACAGAGAGCCTGAAGGCAGGCTATTCCTGTAGCAAAATAGTCACGATTTTGGTTATCTTCATTTTCTCTTCTCAATTCTTTGAAATTAGTAATTTTTTTAAAGAATGTCATAGCAAAAGGAAAGCTTATTCAAAATG
Source organism: Actinostola sp. cb2023 (assembly GCA_033675265.1). Lineage (NCBI taxonomy): Eukaryota > Metazoa > Cnidaria > Anthozoa > Actiniaria > Actinostolidae > Actinostola > Actinostola sp. cb2023. The sequence continues at coordinate 236,510 of JAUJYZ010000091.1, read as the reverse complement.
TTTAAAAATCCGATTTTGAAATTTTTGGCTAACAAACAACATATCCTGATACCTTAAACTGAAATAAACTGAAACTGAAACTGAATTAGTTTTTTTTTCGTTAAACATTCTCCAAACGTCCTCTTTCAGCCCCTCACCGGTTATTATGTCAAGGCCGTTTTTAAAATTTACAATATTAAAGATCGAATAATTTCGAAAAACAAATTGAATGTTCCAATCTTGACAGGAACGGCACGCATGAGCCGATTTGACATTAACCAATCAGAGTTCACTCGTTCTTGTTCATTTCAGACGTGGGAATGGATAACTGTAGTTGGTTAAAATAGTTTTGAGAATAATTAGCGGATTTTATAAAAATCCCAAATGATATTTACAATGTAAACGACTTTCATCGTAAAAAGAATTATATAAAACGTTCTTGCTTATACTTCATTTTGGGATCAATAGGCGACTTGCATGATGGCGTCATTAGCCTGCGTCATATACCACAAGTACCAGAATGCTTTGCCCATTTTCTTTTGTTAGATAATTAGCACCAATTGTCTTACTATTCTCATGAGGGAATAAAAATCTGAATCAGAAATAAAATTCCCAAAGCATTCTGGTACTTGTAGTAAAACAACGTCATCATGCAAGTCGCCTATTGTCGAATTTTGCTTCTGGGTCGTGTATGTGTGTTAGCAACGCCTTGCATCAGTGGTCTCAGTCTGAGCATTTTAACCAGCCTGCCTTGCACCTTTGATCTTGCAGTTAACCACAATTCCTTGCGTTTTGCAAGCAAAATGCCCAAACACCCCTATATATTGTTTATATATGTCGATTAGAGGGCTGCCTTGCTCGCTCGCTTCAGGCTCGCTTCAGGCTCGCTCCGGCTGCGGCGGCAGCAAATACCGACCCTACACTTGATTATTACTCGGGCCCTTCCGAAGGAAGCCCGAGTTATAAAATGGGCTTTCTTTTTATATATATTTTTTAATTCTTGGTAGTACACAGAATGCGGAGTATGTGATCGTATCGGTCAGGAATGTCTGTTTCAGGGTTTCGATTGGCTGAAAACGGGGGCGATGATATCCAAACGCCTAATGAAGTAATTCTATGCTCAAAGGGTCAAATAGTTTCCGACTAAAGTTTATTTTATTCCACGTTTGAAAAATTCAGTCCGACAATAAAATGAAACACATTCAGTTTCTGAGAGCCGTCACGCCGTGGTTTCAAAAACCCGTTTAAAAGGTATCCGACAATAAAATAAAACACATTTCTGAGAAGTATAATGATTGAAGTTTATTTTATTCCACGTTTGAAACATTCAGAAGGAAAAGGAATCGTAAAAATCGTACTTCAAAACTTCATCAAAGCAAATAGGCCGTCCTCAACGCCACGGACTATAAGCAAGTTCAATGTACGAAATTTGGGGTTAACTCCGAGTCGTACTTCAAAACTTCATCAACTGCAAAGGCGAGCAAGGTCAATGTTAGTCTCCCTCGCATCCGTCTTTGCGTGACGGAACTAAAGACGGATGCGAGGGAGACTAGGTCAATGTACGAAATTTGGGATCATGCCAAAGTAGTTTTAGCCTATTTATATACTTGCACAATAGAGAAGCGCATTAATTAGTGACGTCACAACTCTGACAAACAAACCAAATTTTTCATATCCTTCAGTCCGATTTTGTTAGTTATATATTTTACTGACAATTGTTTTGAAAATAAGCAGTGTTTGCATGATAAAATGTAGGTTTCTCCGTGTTCTTTTCAGTACGATGCATGATCCTTATCTGAGTCATTCATCTATGACGCGACCTAATTTTAGAACAGCCGCGCAGCGCTATTTGAAGCAGAATTTCCACGCTCAAAACAGGTCAGTGAACGGCAAAAATACAATCGAAATCAAAACGTCATTATTAGATTTTAGGGATCTGTTACAGAAGAAGACGCTCAATGAGCGTATAGTCGGGTATTATAACAATGACAGTTGCGTGACGAGAGAGATATTTGTGTCGATGAGAATCGATAAAGATCTCCGATTCGTGGAGGTACGTCTGTAGTACGTCTTTAACCGTACTTGAGGTCACTTGAGGTTGCATAATCAGGGGCGGATCCAGGTTTTTGTCAGACAGGGGGTTGTGTTGCGGCCGTTGTGTTGTGTGAGCGGCAAAGCCGCGAAGTACTAGGGGGGTGTGGGGGCATGCCCCCCCAGAAATTTTTGAAATCTACAAGCTCTAAAATGCAATTTTTAGAGATCTGGAGTTGTTTTATTAACACAACAAAACTCAATTTTCAGTAAAATTGTGAGTTTATTGGACATCCAACAACGGATGCTTGGAAGAGTCTTCTTGGGTGAGCTTACAAGTATGAAGGCTTCACATACGTTTTTGACGCTAAAACGGCAGGTTCTTTCTGTTATCAGTCAAACCGGCCTCGAAGTCGAACGGTCGTGTAAACAGTATGAATGAATTATATTATTCTTACGAGTGAGAGAGCTGAAAGTGCAAGAGAGACCTACGGACAGACATATCTATACAAGCGGTATTAAAAAAATATCCATAGGGGGGGTTGCAACCCCCAGAACCCTCCCCCTGGATCCGCCCCTGATAATCATGGTCGCCATAAACACGTCGAATAGTTTCCGAATGCCTATCGAACTAAATCCGAAAGTATGACTCCGGCTCTCACAACATATTAATAAACAAGACGCTCAATGAGCGTATACTCGGGCTTTATGACAAGGACAAAGACAGTTGCATTTGCGTGACGAGGGAGACTATGTATGGGTGAGCATAGAGAAAAATGACCGAATTGTACTATGTGTTATTGAATATGTTGTGAGAGCGAATCATACTTTCGGATTTAGTTCGATAGGCGTTCGGAAACCATTCGACCCGTTTGTGGCGCCATGAATATGCAACCTCAAGTGACCTCAAGTACGTTTAAATACGTACCATAAACGTATACCTCGAAGAGTCGGAGATGTTTATCGATGCTCATCGACATAAATAGTCTCTCGTCACGCAACTGTCATTGTCATATTAAATACCCGACTATACGCTCATTGAGCGTCTTCTTCTGTAACAGATCCCTAAAATCTAATGACGTTTTGATTTCGATTGTATTTTTGCCGTTCACTGACTATTTGGCCCATTTGAGCATAGAACAAGTATATAAATAGGCTATTAAAACTACTTTGGCATGATCCCAAATTTCGTACATTGACCTTTGAAGTACGATTTATACGATTTCTTTTCCTTCTGAATTTTTCAAACGTCGAATCAAATAAACATCCATCATTATATATCTGAGAAATGTGTTTCGTTTTACTGTCGAATACTTTTTAAACGGTTTTTCACGGCGCGTGACGACAGTCAGGCAGCAAGCAAAGCGAGATTAGCTAACAAAACAAAATCTACTGGAAAATCAAACCCTCGCTCTCTAGCTTCAGAGACATAATAATATAACATCCAGACTATGATCTGGCGAAGCTCGACGAAGCTGCTAACGGGTTTTTAACGGCATGGCCTATAAAAAAAACCTTTGCAAACGTTGGAATGAAATAAACATCCATCATGAGTTACTGAAAATAGCTCGACTGGCTCGACTGTTTGCATGACTTCTGTACATATAGCTTTTTGTCAATAGATGTAGTTACATCGCTGGTCGTGAGTTTAATGGACATAGCTGTACACGTACTATTACAATTAGCAACAAACATGACAACATAGCGAGGTCATGATACTTTTTGAGTTCATTTCATTTGCTTTTCAATTCATTTTTTGATGAGTTCGAGTTTGTGGAACGGCGTCGTACAACAGCCGATAAAACACGGGCTTTAAACACGCTCATTTCACAGACAAAAGCATACGCCGATTCGTGTGGGCCCACTCTGAAAGATGTCGTTTCATTTATAACAAAAACAAACGCGCCTTAGCTTCATCGTCGAACGATCAACTAGAATCCTGACCTTTAATAGCTTGAAGATCTATGCTGAGAAATCTTGAAACTCGATACGATCAAATACATCGCATTCTTTCTTCATTCTTCGCATTTTTTCTTCATTCCGTGACCATGAGAAAAATAATAATTAAAAAAACAAGAAAGCCCATTTTATAACTCGGGCTTCCTTCGGAAGGGCCCGAGTAATAACACATAAGTACAATTCGGTCATTTTTCTCTATGCTCACTGACCCTAGCCTCCTCCGCAGGCTACTTTATCGGAATGGAATTTTTATCGGAATTGGGATTCCTGTGGTAGAAAATAGGAAGAGGGAGGACTAGGGATACAAAAGAGGAAGACTGGAGACGAGAGCGAAGGAAAAAAATGGAGAGTAGCCTGCCATAAATCGAATGGTGTGGACGAGTGAATTCACCCTTGAGGACATGTGAATTCACCCCGGGAGCCCCTGGGAGTTTTAGTCGACCAAAATACCTCACTAGTGGATACTTAGTAGTTAAACCATCAAACAGTACTGTGCGTTTACGGTTCAAGACGTGATCTCTACTAGGTACTAGAACGTTTATTTTAAAGTTCCTGCCTCTGAAGACTTTCAAAATAGAGAGAGTGAAATCCCTTTCGCGACCGAGTGAAAGATATTTTTAACCGCCATCAGTCAAATCAAACAAGAAGTTGATTCACACTGCGGACTGATGCATTTTAAAATTAGTCGCTCAGTTTAAAATGTTCCTTTGAAATACTGACTTCGTTAATGCTTTCAATTGAAGTACAGCAAATCTCAAAGATGATCAGAAAACGCAATGTGAGTGACCTGACGGCGGTTTAAAATTGTCACACAACGCGTTGAACGCGCCTGGTCAACTCGCTCGCGCTCGACGCTTATATGCGGCCTTAAACACGAAGACGCACTATAAAAGGGCATCGCTCCGCCCACAATTTTTTGAATAACAAGACGCTCAATGAGCGTTCACTCGGGCATTGTGAAAAGGAAAATGTCAGTTGTTCGAGGAAGTACTTGAAAATGAATGCCAGTTGGTTGAAGAACAAGGACAATGTCAGCTGCGCGAGGAGAGACCTGACAATGACTGACAGTTGCGTGACGAGGGAGACTATGTATATACATGTATGTGTCGAGTTCATTTGATTTGCCTTTGAGTTCATTTGATTACCTTTTGACTTTGAGTTCAATTGATTTGATTTTGATGAGTTTGTGTAAAGGCTTCAGATCCCGAAACGTCGAGTTTGGAATCGAGTTCGGGTTCGAGTTACGGTTCGAACGTCGAATAAAACAAGGACATCTTCTTCAATACAATATAATTTCTCTGACGTCATGACAATCAGTGACAGTTGAGTGACGAGGGAGACTATTAGTCCGGTGAGTACGAACATGATACGTCTTGAGGTTGCATAGGTCAGATGGTTCCGATAACGGCCTCGCGTTTGTTTTAAAAAAAAAATATTTTAAGCGAGCTTCTAGTCCTTTTACCACTTCTAGTCATTGAACGATGAACTAGAATCCTGACCTTTTAATAGCTTGAAGATCTACAGCTGCTTTCAAAACTAAGATTCATAATCTACTTGAGTCCTGTGTCTCCTTTATCTTTTCAAATCTGCGGAGTAATCTTGAAACTCCGGATACGATTAAATACGTCGCATACTTTCGTCATTCTTAACCGACTAAAAAAACTACGACTACTACTACCGAAAAACGCATTTTCTAACTCGGGCGGCCTGCGGCCTGGGCCCGAGTAATAATGAGTTTGAATATGGCGGACAATGGTTGAACATGGCTGAACAACGGGGTAAAATAATTGTCTTAATAAAGTCACATTTCAACAGCAAAGTCGATGAAGAAATTGTAAATTTAGGTCTAAAACAGTTATAATAGACGGACGTGTCAATATTTTTCGTATTCGGTAGTTATCTATACGATTATCAGTCGCGCCACGCGTACCGAAGAATGTTTTGAATTTTGAATTTCGCGCGCCATGTATCACAACAATCAACATCCGTACTTCTTATCCAGGCCTACAAATTCATGAAGCGAAATCCTCTTTGCCTGTAATAAGCATTTCCAAGCATAAAACTATGTTCGGTCATTTCTACATAAAGCGACAAGAGTATTGTTTTCATTACACAAGTCTTCGTCGTCACCATAACAAGACGAACGACGTCGTTCGCACGAAGGCGTCTTGTTCAGTACGAGGTAAAAGTGTCGAGCATGCATTTGTACTTTTATGGTAAAGGCCGGTAAGGTTTCGAAACCTATGCTGTGAGTATATTTAATTCGCAAATGGCATTTCCATGTCTTGGCGGGTAATTTTAGGATAACCTACGAAAGAAACGATATAAGCAGAATACTAGAGCCGTGCGACTTCAAAACGGCTATATAACGGTTCCAGTTCAAATTACCATAATAATTTTATTTTACCAATGTGAAAAGTGATAGTGAATTGTACAACAAAAATTATCCATGTCCGTTTTAGTACTTATTTCCAGTTTCTTGTTCATTTGATTGATTTATAGAGCTTGCACTCAGTTCTTGAGATCCTCTCTCTGTGACGTCTCGGTAGATTTGATTGACAGATCCAACGAACTTACCTTAGGTACCTCTCCTTTTATAGTGCGTCTTCGTGTTTAAGGTAATTCCTTAGTTTTGCACTGCGCAATTCTACTGCGCATATATTATATAGCGTGATGTATTGCATGATCTATTACGTGAAATAATAATTTGGTGTTGAAAAACACTGCATAACAACCGAAACTATGGATTGTGGATTAAAAAAGAATAAGAATGGTGAAAAAAATGGCAAGAAAGTGGAGGATTATGCTATGTTTTTGAATAAAATTTTAGTTGAAGAGCGCGCGCTAACTTACGTCATCGAGCGCGCGCTGGGTTTTAGCTAAACAAATTTGTTAAGGTGATTCCCTTGAATTGCATTGCGCACGCTCTACTGCGCACGATTCTGAATAAAATGTTAGTTGACGAGCGCGCGCTAACTTACGCCATCGAGCTCGCGCACATTGGAGACCATTGGAAATCGTTAAATATTTCAAGTGTAACTGAAGTTTTCTCAAAATAAATCGAAAACGAGCACGGTGACCCCCATTTTTTATTCAATAACTTTCATCACACTAAAGTTCTCTAGTATATAGCAAAGTATTAAAAAAAGTTAGGATTTCAAACATTAAAAAAATTGAATGAAAGCATACGGAGTATCGATTTTTAGACCCTCTCGGTGGTTCGAACATCTGTGTTTTTTGTTCTATTTTTCGACAACTATGCAAAATTTGAGCATTTTCTTACTATCAGACGGTAGGCTAGAGATACAAAAGCTATATCAACCACTTTAGTTCATTATTAATAGTTTGTCTTTTAAGTTGTGGAAAATTATTTACCCGATTCCGATGTCATGCGAGACTCGACTGAAAGACCTAAAATACCATAATTTCAAAGCAGTTTAGCTCAAAAATGAGCGTGGTGACCCCCTGTTTTTAGTGCATTTTTTGAAACTCCATACCGTAATGTATCACCATGCCAAGTTATAGAAAATTCTAGGATTTGCTTCTATTTCAAGGGAATCACCTTAAGGATCATTCAGGGAAAGTCTTCAAACCGATTTTTCTCCGAACGAAGCACGGTGACCATCAATTTTTATTGTATATTTTATTTACACTACCGATTTCACATCTTTTGTGAAAAAATAATAAAAAATTCAATTTAGGGGAAGTCAATTTTTTTTTGCGTTTTCCGTGTCATTTTCTCGATTTGCATACGAAAATGGAAGGAAATTCGGTCATTCCTTTGTCAAAACCCGCTTGTAAATGACTCAATTGGCAAAATTGTTATGCAATTTTTGGTACATCACCTTTGTTGAACTGGTGTGATTGAAAAAATGGTAAATCGGTTGCAGAAAAGCACTTCCACAATTTTTTTGAGCCATTTTAACACCGTGACACGATATTCGATTGTTTTGAGTCGATTTTGCTTATACCGCATGGTCTATTCTGACGAATATTACTGAAACAAGCGCGGTGTCCCCCATTTTTTTTTACTTTTCTGACAATAAAAACTCAAAAATAATTCACCTGCATAATTTCAGCGATTTTTCAATTGGGGAAGATATACTGAGGAATTACCTTAATTGTGAATACAACTTCTACCTAAATACCACGTACAAAAATCGTCTCTCAGTTTTTAATCTCTCGTTCTTATAATTATTATTTGTTTTCACTGTTGCGAAACAGAGAGAGAAGATGTCACGTCTCCAACGTACGCTAACCCGACCCGTTGTTTATAAGTCGGGTTATATACGTGGGCATTAATATAAATTTGTAAGGCGCCCGCCGTCGCTGATGTGTTTTGCACAAGAACACATGTTTGTGCTAAAAATTTGAAGCGAACCGAATTCATGTTATGGTTTCCTATCACTATAAACACTCGAGTGTTGGCGATTTTAGGCGCCAGAATCAAGCCACGCTCTGATCGGTCGGTTAGTTGTTGTTGACCTTGGTCCTGACGCTGTCATTTGCAGTGTATTATATTTATGAAACGCACTCTCTTTGCTTCCGATTAAAATCTGTCAGTTTCACTGCTTTTCCGTTGGCCTTTATTTCTAAAACAATGGCCTGGACTGAAAATAATTTCCAGGATTTCACTAAAACATCGGGCTTCTAGAGATTGAAGAAATCTGTCGAATTTTTCTTATCCCTCCCGTACTAAGTATATTTGGCATGCGCAATAAAACATGCGCGAAGTGATAAACTGTTGTCCATTTATGGCAGGCAACTCCTTCGCTTTTTCTCCCTAGGGGCCAAGTCCCTCTCGGCCTTCGGCCTCGCAGGGATCCCATTCTCGGCCAATTCTCGGCCTTCGGCCTCGCTTCTTTCTCGGCCTTCGGCCTCCGAACGTTGCCTGCGGAGGAGGCTACACTGACCCATACATAGTCTCGCTCGTCACGCAAATGCAACTGTCTTTGTCCTTGTCATAAAGCCCGAGTGTACGCTCATTGAGCGTCTTGTTATGTAAACACTACCGGTAAGCACTATAATAGGACATGTGATCAGTTTAACGGTCTTTCTAATCACGTAAAACGGAAAATTTGCCATAATTTAAGAAGTAGAATCTTCAAGAGTACAATAGTTTCAGCCTGGTTTCCATTTCATCGCTACGATCGCTGCGATCGTTGAAAACTGTACGTGTTCAGCGACTGCAGCGATCAAGTCTGAACGCAGCGATCGCAACCGCCGAGATAGATTTGGTCGCTACGATCGCTGAACACAGTTTTCGACGATCGCAGCGATCAAATGGAAACCAGGCTTTACTGACTACGGTATTCAATTTATTCTATTTAAGCCACGAGCACTTGAATGGCTTTTTATAGGACCAAATGGCTGTGTTCACACTAGGGCCGTGTTCACACTGGGACTTTCTTCTCGATTTAAGCCGGTCATGTTTGCTTAAGCGTTCACACACGAACTTGAAAACCACGAACTATTGCCGGCAAAGAGCTAAACTTCACAGAAAAAGCCAATGTTTACTTAGGGGTGGATCATTAGAAATCTCGGGAGGGGGGGTGACAATTCCCCAAAAAAAATTCCTGCAAAGAAAAATTGTCCCAAAAAAAATTCCTGCAAGTACCCTACCACCTAAAAAAAGAGCTACACATCTCAAAAAAAAATTCCTGCAGAGAAATACAGGTACAAAAAAAAATCGTGCCTAAAAAATATTTAACCCCCCCTCCCGAGATTTCTAATGATCCACCCCTTAGACGTTTCGACCCCAGTTCCGAACTAGGGTTGTAGCCGTACCACAACAAAAGCAACCAATCAAATGAGTTCTGGAGTTAATTGAATTAATTAAGCGTGTGAATTTGGCGCTAATGTAGTCAATGTACCGAGTTCTTCTTGTCTCTTGTTGAAGATTCTAGCGAGTAATTCATGGCGAATAATAATATCGTTTAGCTTCAAGTATTTGGCTTTCGCTACGTCTTCAGCCATTTTTTTCAACTTGGCGCGCGATTGAATTCCCGACAATGATAGGAGTAACGACAGCAATGTGACCGCTCAGCTCGGTAACTTATCGCGTGTGTGAACGCTGGGAATCCCGAAACGTCGAGTTTGGTATCGAGTTCGAGTTCGAGTTCGAGTTCGAGTTACGGTTCGAGTTACGGTTCGAGTTACGGTTCGAGTTATGAATTCGTTGAAATTTACTTTGTTGAAATCTCTCTTTTGTATATCGGGCATTTTAAGAAACGTTTTGTACTCGAAAAATAAAAATTGTGTGAACCTGCAAATATATAGGTACCGGTACATCAAGAACTACACTGAAGGCAGGAAATAGACCGTCTGTATATGTAGGTTAGAATACGCGTATCTTCGTTTTCATAAGTGAAAAGGAGAAAGGAAAACCCTCAGTACTGACAATGCATTCCTGAAATTCCTGTGCGCTTCGACAAAATATACCCTGCGAGCAGAGGTTTTTTTCTCGCCGTTTCCGGGGCGAGTAGAAAAAAAAGAGGCTTATATGATCTTTTGCGAAACGAAACGATGCGATACGAAACGAAAGACGCGATATATTTGAGATGGCTTATTGCTGCGAAGCCGTAAGGCGAGCAGCAACACTAATCTTGACGGTTTCCCTGTGTTATGTTGGGATCCCTGTGTGCTAGATGCCAGCAAAAATCTCGATTTGTGTTTGTCCTGCCGGATTTTTCGGTGTGTGGTCGGCGCAACTTCGACAATGCTCGGACAGCAGTATGTTCTGAGCATGCAGTACATGTGTCCAGCGGGGTTCATCATAAATTCCTACGTACATAATATTTGTACGTTGTTGTTCAGACTCGATGGATGAATAGCAACCTCGTCCCCAGGGCCCTCTCTTCTCGCTTTCAAAATGGCGGTCGCTCGAGAGAAGACCCTGGTGTAGGCTGGTCACGTGTCTCCAAGAATCTTGGAGGTTCGTACCCAGGCTGCCTTTTCTAGCCTCCGCATGCAGCGCCACAGGAAACCCATCTGATAGAGTTTTGTATTTAGTCGAAAGTAATCGAAAGGGCCTTGTGAAGAGTTACTGAAGAAAATACGTTTGTTGATGTTGCGATTGTTTTGCCTCAAATAATAAATAAAATCACCTGGAGCAATTCTGGCCATTTGAAAAATAGGGGTTCGGAAGTGTAATTAATGAGACACATTACAACTGAACAGGTTAGATCGACACTTTATTCGCTATTTGTATACAAACACCTTTCATCTCTAACGGCTAAAGTACAAAACATGTTGACGTGGATTGACGTGTCACATACTGCAAATCTCAAGAGCACTAGCAAATTATGTAAACAACGACAATAATATATCAGTTTGCCGTGTCGCCGTCCGAGTAGTCTTGCTCGTATAAATTGATGCCTTGCTTTACGGTAAACGATCTCGATCGGTGGACTTTTTCATGTTCCTAAAGACATTTCAATGCTTCGATAACACTCACACATCACTTGCAGCGGCTTCGATCTTCCTAATTCGATACATTTAGGACCAGAAAAGAACTATCCGTTGAAACTATAAATTCACTCGATGCGATTCGAATTTTAATTTATGCTATATTTAGCAACCTTCGATATGGACCAATTAGAAGGCTTGTTGTGTTATCCAATCAAAATGTGTTTTAGTTCAGCCTACACCAGGGTCTTCTCTCGAGCGACCGCCATTTTGAAAGCGAGAAGAGAGGGCCCTGGGGACGAGGTTGGATGAATAGTAGACGATTTTGGAAGTTCGTTGTTGTTTGGTCCGAGGTATTCGCCGTGTAATTATGTCAAGGTCAAACTTATTTATTGCTGGAAGCATTCATCAAGGCCACGAACGCTTAATAGTGACATTTCACGGGGAAGACAATGTTCTTTTATGAGTTTTTTCAGCCCTGTTATTTGCTCAGAATTTACCAATCGAACAATGGACCGCCGGCCGCCATGGCAGATCAGATCCTTGTCGAAGGAGATCGACTTCATTATCTGGATGTTCTTCGAAGTAGATCCATCCCTGACACAGAGATGTTGTCCCTAAACTATCTGCCCATTATCAGTGGCATATTGGTCTTTGAAGACTAACAGTAATCCCGGGAGTAATGTAATGTTGGTATTTGGGGCTATTAATTACGGCACAAGCACATGATTGTGATGATTCGCTTATTTGGGCAGAATAACAAACAAATAATAATGCATTTACTTCTCGCAGCACTTCGCTTGCTTAAAGCAATGACTAGTATAGTCTATATATTAAACGTATCACGTATATGACAGCGGATATCACATCCCAATCAGAATGGACCGTTCCCACGGATGAAATGGACAAGAAACGATTGCGAAATCAAAACATTTCTACGTGCATGGAAGATTGTCAAACCACTGGGTGAATCAGAAAGTAAAATTCAAGAATCTCTATAACGTGTAACGATGACACAAGTATAACGAACCATTTTCTTCCACTTATCTTCATCTTTTCAAACAGAAAACCCCAATTTTATACAAACAAACATATTTTTAGCATATTTTTACAGTCTCAAATAATAAATTGTTATCATGATATGTCTACTAATTGTGTCATGATGAACGGTATTGCACAATGCTGTAATACTGACTCCCCTAAAACACTTCTCTCGTGTTCTGATCAGTCCCCGCGGGGAGTAACTAACTGTCGTGGGTCGTGGGTCGTGGGTACCAAGTCGTGGGTCGTGGGTACCATGTCGTGGGTCGTGGGTACCAAGTCGTGGGTCGTGGGTACCGATTATTATTATTTTTTGATAAACAGCAAAGGACCATGAACGAAATATGCTCCTAGTATACACTTGATCTGTAAAAGATCTAGTCAGTCAAAGTATAATCATGCCGTATAATATACAACGAAAATATGATGATAAAAGGCCGATACTGCGTAGAAAACTTGTAAACGATGACATGATACATCCCAAAAGAGTGAAGATGCAACACAAATCGGAAAACATCGGAATTGGAACTCACTTGAGCCACTGTTGTTCGCGTTGGTTGCTTATACTATGTTTTGATGCTTCGCCGTGCTGATGGGGGTATCTTGTTTTTTTATAAAGTATACAGATCATTTGATTACGCTTCTTTATTAAAATAACTGGATAAAACAAACAGATCAACCAAACAAAGTGCGTTCTGTTTTGAATAACGCTGAATAACGCACTCGGCTCCGATTTGAAGGAATCGGACTCGGACCGTGTATTGAATGTCATTGACGTTTCCCACGTAACACTCGTATTTCGATTTTTAAGTACTATATACAATATGAGCGGCCGATCTGTACAGATCGGACGCGAATATTGTATATTATATTACTTATCGAATGTTTTACTATAATTTGGATGATAGGAAACAGTTTGGCCGAGAAAATCCAAGTTAAAGTTGAATGCAAATGAGGACGAATCTGTATCCGATTTACAGATGTCTGCTACGCTTATGATTTCTATTGTATTTCCCTCATTAATTATTCATGATTCGATAACTGTATAAAGAGTCACAGTGAACAGGGAATTATAATTATGAACTCTACATTTTCCGTTATAATGCTGGCCGTATCGAGCCTTAAAAGCGAATGTATTTGGTATTACGTTATAATTTTTACGTTCCTGAGCATTAGTGTGACGGAGACGTGACTCGTAACGCTACAAAAATATAAATTCCGCGAAATTTGTATCTTGTATATTATTATTATTATGTAAATGTAAAAACAAATGTAGTCTTTTAATTATATAGCGCAATTCCTATGCGGATAGTCCGATTTCGAATGTCAAGACAGAACGCGCTTTGTTTGGTTCAGTTGATTTTCTGTTCTGTTCTTTTCTCAGTTATTAAAAAAAACATTATCCAGTCATTTTAATAAAGAAGCATAATCAGGTCAGTTTGACTGACTTGATCTTTTACAGATCAAGTGTATACTAGGAGCATATTTCGTTCATGGTCCTTTGCTGTTTATCAAAATAATAATAATCGGTATCCACGACCCACGACTTGGTACCCACGACCCACGACTTGGTACCCACGACCCACGACCCACGACCATTAGTTACTCCCGTCCCCGCGTGCTATAAATCTGCACATAGCACGCGTGCTCGTTTTAAATTTCTTCATTACGTTTACTTATTAACTTTTAAGTTAATAAGTAAAACCGCTCTAAAAGGGCTAAAAACCAGCCAGAATGACGTTAAACAACAACACAGGACCAAGGTATGTTCAAATTTTTTTTTTTTTTAAATACGTATTTTTCGCCCCATACATTCACTGTAAATCACGTTCGTACACTCCACAAATGTATTGCTTGGGCTGCCTGTGATTGAACAGTAGCGTACACACATTACATCAAGCATTAATATTTGTTGCGATAATCATTTCACGTGATCCGTGCATAATGTGTTCAGTACCTACGGGTCCTACGGCAAGATACGTAGAAAGTCGAAATTATTGCTCGATATTCGTAAATTTCATGTTCTAAGATGGGAGCCTCGTTGAAGTTGTCTTTCATTGCGTTTTTTAGTTTTATTAAAACTCGAGATTTGTTCGGAGCGTACTGAATAATTTTAAAGCATGGCTAGTACTGTGGGTTTTCCCTATGCCCTGTGTCACGTATTAAAGGCTACGCATCTCATCTTCATATAGCATACATGTGTAGTTGAATTTCAGTTCACGAAGTAACTGATTTCAACGAATTCACGAAAAGTTTTGTCGAAGAACGAATAAACCCTGGGATCCAGGGTCGGACTTAGGACGCACCATAACTCGAACTATAACTCGAACCGTAACTCGAACCGTAACTCGAACTCGAACTCGAACTCGAACTCGAGTCCAAACTCGATGATTCATGACTCCCGTGAACGCTTTACTCTAACTATTAATTGCTATGTAAACATTTAACGTCTTGTTTCTAGATCGAAAAGTCCCAGTGTGAACACGGCCTAGGTTCCCTAAGCAGCTTAGGCCTTGACCTAAGCAGCTTGACTAGTGTGGACACTTTTTAGACCGTTTTTCCAAGCTGCTTAGCAGGCCTTTGATTTTGCCGAAATTCAGCGTTCACACTAGGATTTTTTGAAAAATCCAAAGCTTCTTGAAAACATGGTTTGAAGCGGGTGCAGCTCACTAATTAGCTAATCCTGTCATTCTTGACAGTTTTTTGTTTGTTTATGTCAATCATACCAGAATCTTGGGTCGTTAATAATGGTTCATGTTTCATTTCAATTTGAGCGCCGAATCAAAACTATATATTAGTCTTGTCTATCATTTGTTCTGCCTTACAAACTGATATGACCGGCAAGGAGAGAGACCATACACTTGACGAAGCAGCGAAGTACGTTACTTGTACTAGTTGTACATTTACCTGCTAAACATTTTACATGCATATATAAGTGTCAATTGCCCTATACCACTATGACGTCAAATCAAAACAATCTATTGTTTAAACGCTAAGGATCATGGTCGCTAGAGGGGGACAAAACAGCAACAACACAAAGGATTTCCCAAATAAATGTATTTTACAGACGGTCTGAAAGCGATAAAAGTCACCAAACACAGTAAATATTGTGGGAAAAGTATCGATGAACCATAATATCTGGAAACTAGCCAATTTGAAATCAAGCGAACCTCAGCAGAGCAGATTTAGTTCAAATTTCTATTGTTCTTCACGATTCTGTCCCCCTCATAAATAAGCCGTTACGTCATAGTGGTATAGGGCAATTAATATCTCCGAAAACTTTGATTTTCGTTTATAATTTTGAACTATATTCTTGTTACATTTGGTACTGACTACGGTATTCAATACCGCCGTAGTCAGTAAAGCCAGGCAGTAGTAAACCGAGAATCATGAAGAGAGCAATTCCGGAAATACAGCTGTAACAATAGCCATACTATAACACAAACTAGTATGAAATATACAAGGTAATTTACCTATTTAGTGCACCGTCACTGTTCGTGTTTCAGGCGGCGTTCCTCTTTAGCCTTGAAGAGTACAGCATTTATACGTCCATGGGTCCTGTCGCTTGATCCAATGCATTCCAACACTCACATGTTGTAGTATTGATTACATGAAATGCAAGTGTTTCAAATCTTTCCTAGTTTTTCTTCGGCTAATAGTAATCTAAGAGCCCACGTTATATAGTATTGGCAGGCTAACAGCGGGAAGCAAAATGGACGATATCTTTCCGGATTATTAAGGCTCGTTAATAATTTCGAAGTCGACAATCATTTGCATGACAATTTGGCAATGCGGAAGTGATTTTCATTGGTTGTTATTTTCAGATATATGTATCGTGCTGCTCAAATCAATAGGTCTGTGTTAGGCTTTATTCCCTTCTCTTCCCCCCTTTCTTTTTCTCTCACCCTCTGCCAAAAAAGCCTGATACTCAGGTTATTTATTATTAGTAGTATTAATTAAACTGACGCACGTTGGCTGATACAGCGTGACTGACAGACCTATAGCACGATACATATATCTGAAAATAAGAACCAATCAAAGGCTTCAGCCGTTGCCAACTGTGTCATGCAGTGCCAAGACTGTCGGGTGTCAATAACTCGATGCTGTTGAAGTTTTTCTTTGAACCATTTCGGTACGTTCTACAAGCACCGTTTATATCTTCTTCAATTTGGTTTTATCGTGCTACCCTCGTTAAATAAAGTCCTTACTTACTTACAAGATGAAACTAAGAAACAGCTGATAAATCAGCCTGTCGGTAAAACCACAAGCCGGCGTCGTCTTTGTTAGTTTGAGGTCAAAGTTCTTGTTATTTCTTCAATTCAATTCCAGGAAAGGCTTCATTGCTCTTTTTAGAGCCTGCCTTATAAATTATTTTCAATCATAAATAACAGAGGAAATCGAGCTTATCTTGTAGAATACTAGCCTCCTTTGAAAAGCGTCTGCAAAGGAGGCTAGTAGAATACCGACTAGGCCTAGCCACAAATATCCCGATATTTTTTTAGATATTTAGAACTGAGCTTCGGGATATTTAGAAAAAAATGTATTTTTTGAGAAATTTAGGATTTCATTTTGATTTTCATATAGATTTTAACATTTTCTAAGGATGTTTTTCTTAATAATTAGTGCCCACAACATTTTAGTCCAGCGGTTTCCCTTCTGAATAATAATAATAAAAATAATAATAATAAAGCATCCCATAACTCTTATTGTTGTGTTTTCAAATTTCAATTCTCCAAATGCAATTAATATGGCTGTATTAGGTTGTATATAAAGTGTATATAATGACTACCTAGGAACCAATTGTTATCGAGATATTTAGAAAAAATTTCGAGATATTTAGAATAAAAACTGTGATATTTAGAAGATTTTTTGAGAATTTCCGGAACTATTTAGACGATTTTACGTGATATTTGTGGCCCAGAATCTGGACGGCTGACACGGGCAGATTTAAACCTGAGTATCAGTCAATGACCTTGAAAGGGGTGTAAGGGGGACTCTGACGAAAATCGTTCGAAATTTAATTTAGCTGAAACTTCATTGAATAATTCTTCAAGTGTCTAATAATCACTAGTTAAAATATTTTTTCGATATTCCAGAGGGAATTGTGAACGGTTCTAATTGTGAACACTGTTCAGTTAATGTGTACCCTGGGTAGAGAGACTATTATTTTATCTCTCTCTAAACATGGCTCTACGAAAGCGCCTACGGCTCGAGAGAGAAAAAATAATAGCCTCTGGTAACCAGGGTACACAGTGTTCACAATTAGAACCGTTCATAATTAGAACCACATACTGTACTTCCCTCTGGAATATCGAAAAACGATTTTAACTAGTGATTATTAGACCCTTGAAGAATTATTCAATGAAGTTTCAGCTAAATTAAATTTCGAACGATTCTCTTATGAATCTTTAGAGGTGTCAGTGACGTCATCTACTAAAACATTTCTTTGTAGTTTTGTGATCAAAATATCTCAATGTTTTGTTCAGATAACAGCTCTGCATTGAACAAAACTGGTCGGACAATGTAAGCCCACTTGAAATGGACTCTATTCCAGTATAGCCGTTCTATTTGAAGTATTTGTATTATCTGTCACAATTTCCAATGTTCGTAGGAATTGTGACAGATGATACAAATATTCAAAAAGAACGGCTATAAAGAATAGAGTCCATTTCAAGTGGGCTTTATAAAGTACTAGCTCCATCAACACGGCTCGTGTTCTAAAGATTCATAAAAATGTAATACTTCCCATAGGAATTTTGAGATTATTGCAGTGAAGTTTCAGCTAAATAAAATTTCGAACGATTTTCGTCAGGCTAGAGTCCCCATTTGTGTCAGGCCTTCCTCCTCTCTCTTCTCCCCGGGCCTCTCCCCCTCCTCTTTCCTTTTTGAAGGCCGGATACTCAGGTTAACTAATAAAAGAACATATATTTACAAACCTTCACAAGAGAAAATGAAAGAGAGCGACACGTTCCCAGTCGTTACTTGGTACCTCTTTTTACTCTTTCCGCGCTCTCTCCCACGGAAGTGACTGGGAACGAGTGTGCATGACCTGTCTGTCTGTCTGGACGCCAAATCATAAGGTATTCAGGTGCACGTGGCAATAACCAAGCATAATGATCATCACCAATTAACAACGATAAAATATTTATATAACTGTAATGATTACCTATTAAAACAAGTATTTCAGTCAGTCTTTTCTGGATGAAATACATTGAACAGTACTGATAAATACCAACTGATGCTTAGCTGACTTGATAAAAGATCTCTGTAGTGTACATGTTCTTTGTCTTGTTGACTCCCTAATCGACTATCAGTAGATCTAGAAACGGGATCATTTGCATCCGCTTCAGTAGTGACCTCTTTGGCGTGTTTTCCTTTGGCTTGATTGCCAGCAATGATATAATCACAACTAGTATCTGTTTGTGAACCGCTAGATGAAGTTTGCACCCCAGTATCTTTCATGTCGATGATATTGATGTGGTCTGTCTGTGCTTCTCTATCTAAGTAATATTTGGCCTGCGTCGATTTCTGAGCCTTTTTAATACCACCATGATAGACGTCGTTGGCACGGCTCGTAGCCAAGAGACCCCCATGGTCTGCTGTTGTTGCTTGGATTTTCTCATCACTGGGAAATAAACATTTCTTGACTTTCTGGCGCTTTGATCCAAACTCTTCCCTTTCAATGTCTGGAGAGATGTCTATGTTTTCTGAGCACCGCAACAAACTTGACGGGCTGTTTCGTGCCAGGGTGTGGTCAGGATGTGAGATAACTTTACATGTAGGGCTTACCGGTTTTGAAGAATTTGAATTATCAAAACTGCACGTACTTCCTATTGTATTGTTAGTGATGCTGGATGAAAGTGCCAAGGAGTTCTGTAGATTTCCATCCTGAGAAAAAAGAGTACAATGAATATTAAATAACACATATATATTTATTTACAGGCTATATATCGAGCAATATGCACCCTATGGGCTACTGAGGATGATATGTGGTGATGCATGGTCCGTGATGATGATGATGTCAGATGATGATGATGGCGCGATGAAATGATGGTGATGATGGTGACAGTGATGATTATGATGATGGGTGGTGTTATAAGTCATATGATGATACGATATATGTGATATCTATGCACGTACATAGGAACCGTATATACATAGTAGCATGCACATTCAATAAACATTGTAAATTATAATCATTTACCCTAAACATTCCAATCAGTGGTGTCTTGAGTGGCGCGCAACCGTCACTCTCTATCTCCTGTTCTTCGTCTTAGCGCAGAAGATATATGAAAACGAAATGAGAATATGTTGCTAAATAATTTGTTTGGTTTCTCAAACTTCAGTTGATTCCACATGCAACCGTTTCCCTGTTCCGGAGTACAGCTGTTTTAAAAACGTTGCAGGTGAAAAAGTCTCAAACGTCGGTCTGGCATCTAAAAGGGGGCTTAATAGAGGAAGTGGGCTAACCAAAACTAAGTGATTTTACAGACAACGTCTATTGAAACAGTAGTATAAATTAGGATAAACTATGGGTGACATTTATTTTGCCTTAGCCGGAACGTGAAAGGTTCAGGTTCAGAATTTTTTTCATATTATAAACGTCATGTGCGTCATAATCTCAGAGTATAAAATACCTGAAAACGTTGACCAAGATGAAGTGAATCCACTCGACTGGTCTTCATCCTTGTCTAAATCCATAACCTAAATATTGTATAGCAAGCAGTACAGTATATATAGTAAAAGTCTGTAGAACTGAACTTCTCATATACGTTAGTGCGGTTCTTACCTCTTGGAGTGCTTCATTTTCATGTGTGTTTTCAATTCTGTCAAGGTCAGCAATAGAAGAGCTGGTAACGCTTCTTATATCTGAAAAGGTTTGATAGAATACCATTAATAGCCTGTTACTGCTGCTGTAGATGATGATGATGATGCATGATAATTTTAATGAATAATTATGATCAGCGATATTGATAACAATGCTGACGATGAACGACGCATCATGATCCACTGATGATGATGATGCATGATGATGCTGTGATGATGCTGTGATGATGATGTTGATGATGCAGTAATGATGATGATACATGATGATGCAGCCATGACGATGATGCGTGGTGATGCAGTGATGATAATATTATACTTGATGATACATCCAGATGATGATGCAGCGATGATGATGATACTTGATGATGCAGTGATGCATGATGATGCAGTGAACGATGATGCAGTGATGATGATCGGATGAACGATGCATAATGATGTTGACGATGATGAGAGATGTTAACGCAGGCTATAGAACTTGGTGATCAATTACAAAAAATGACCTTCATTATAATAATAATAATAATTTATTATAATTTATTATAATTTATAATATTTATTTATATATTTATTATAATTTACCTTCATTGTCAGTGCAACTCGTATTTGAAATCATTTCTTCTGCGACGGGTGTCAGTGGATGGGACTCGTCAAGACAGCATTCCTACAAAGAGAACAAAGCAAATAATCACAAAACATTAATTTCGATGAGTTCATCTATATAGCTATAACATGAATACGTTCAAGGTCTAGCATCAACAACTGAGTCTTACATTAGGCCTTTGAAATCCCCTAGAGCCTTTAAGAAATGTCCTCCACGCCGTCTCCTGCTGTCCTTTAGAGGTGTCTCCAATCCTACCCTCTACTTTTACAGGATAGCTGATATTAAAAGGATTCCATCCGACTATCTTCATGTTGTAATTGGGTGTTCTTCTGCTCTCCAGGGTGTCACCTTGACCGAGGTTTTGGAAGAGATTTGGCCTCGGAGAAATGTGAATGGTTTTTGTATTTTTAATGGTTGCGTCTAGTATTTCAGACTCCTTGTCAAAGAATGGGTTTCTCTTGGGTGGATGGCCAGGGTGGATTTTAAAGTGGCTCCACTGGGTGTCCTGAAATGTTTAACATAGGACTGCTTAAAGTGCTCCTAACCCCCTTTACAATTGTATTAAAAATTGAATGTACATAATAGCTATAGGGTTAAGTATTTTTTTTTTTTTGAACCTTGCATTTAGGAGTTATGGAGGTTTGAAATCTGAATATGCAAATCAGATGACGTCACCCCGGGCTTCATTTATTATACAAAAACGCCCTTGTGAACTATTAAACAAATAGATTTAAATGCTTGCCTTGCGTCTGTACTCTTATAGATATCCAAATATGACGTCAAAATGTGGTGAGAACAAAAAAGTACAACAGTCGAATGGCGTGACTTGTTCTCACAACATTTTGACGTCATCTGTACATCTATGCTGAAGACTGAGTACAAACGCACGGCAAAATGGAATCTATTTGTTTTTTTAATACTAGTTTTAAAAATGCGTGATTTTGTAACGTCATCTGTGCGTCGTACTCTTATTAACACACGGCCCTCGACCAATCAAAACGCGCGTATAGTATCACCAATTATTATATAATCAAATGTACATGATTACTTATAATTACCTTTCGCGAAGTCCAAGTTTGTACTGGAGTGTCTAAGGGCAGTGGCTTGTCACCCATCGAAGGACTGCGCAAGACACATAATAAATATGTAATCATTTAGGTGACAATGATACTAGAACAAACGTATTTAACGTTAACCTTGTTATTTACGGCACGAGACAGTTTTCACTAGAGATGCAAATATAAGCGCCAGCACGAAAACGTATCTCATGTCATGATTAAAACGGGCCTGGCGCAAGCCGGCCTAAGCGAAAGCACCAGAAATGGGAAAATGTTTAACCTAGTGGTTATGTTTTCATTTGTACAGTATCAGTTGCGTCAGGACGGTTTTGAACATGGCAACGCATTGCTTATGATTGCGTTTATGCTTGCATCGCTAGTGAAAATCACCTCACTAGGTGTGAGGAGGGAGGGGGGGGGGGGGGGGGGGGGGGGGGAGTTTGTTCAGGTTGGACATTTGGTTTCAACAAATTGTTATGTAATTTTTTTTTGACAAAGAAGGTATTCGAATTTCCAAAGGGGGGGCATGCGCCTCCTCACGCCCCACCCTAAATCCGCCCCTGCGCATGTTATGCAGTACCCACCTAAGTGCTTTTGTAGATGTACTAGAAGGTAGTCGTCTGTTAAAGGGTTCTAGTTTTGGAGTTTTAAACCTGTTGTTTTCTTCTTCTTGGCTTAGCTTACACGATGCGGTTTGTTTGGTGAAGGAAGTAAATGGAAACTGAAAGACACGAAAACAGAATATTTACTTATTCAACACCAACGCAATTTTCTATTATGGTATATGTCTCAATTAAAAGAAAGAACTGGGCTGCCTGTGTCATCATTACCTTGTCACTATACGCAATCTCGCTTTGGGAATTGTTTTCATATTTAAATTTCCACAAATATAGAAGAAAAGAAATGATTGTATATACGGTACCGTAATAATTGTAGACACGCTATCCCCTGCTCTTATTTCATCAGATTCTGTAAAGCCAGTACGTTGTTCTTGGTATATCTTTCTGTCCAGTTTACCCTGACTTGAACTGGCATCGTCATTTTGTTTTGCAGCAAAATCTTTCTTTGGTTTGTCAAAAGAAACAGCGACATTTGTTGTGTCCATTTGCATAGGGAAAGGTTCTAGACTCAAGGAGAATTTCCTTTGTGGTGTGGTAGCCTTCGCATCGATGTTTATGCTCATGTTTGGTCTTGAAGTCACAACATAGCCGTAGTCCCTTTTTGGTGGTGGTGGTGGTGGTGGTGGTGGTGTTGGTAGGTCTATCCAGGTATTGATAGTAAACGGTTTCCTATCAGACGTTAATAACCTTTCCTCAGGACTAAGTGCCTCACAGTTAGCTACATCTTCAGGCTCTTTTTGAGTGCAGTGCTTCTCGACTAAGTCATTGGATTTCCTCTTGCCTTTTACATTCTCAATCGAAGGCGGGTTGTGATGTCCAGGCGATTCCGGTAGCTCAACAGCGTATGTACGTCTTGTGAAGTCTCTCCCTGTGCGCTTTGAAACATCTAAGTTTACCGCAAGAGGTTTTCGTACTTCCCCTAGAAACATAAGATGGATACTAAACGTAAGGTAATGATCATTGAGAAAGGCAAAGTTCCACTTCCTCTCCACCGCAATCGTCGACCTATCTGCTACCTTCCGTGTCTGTACGATCGTTCTTCCGGTCTGTTTACTGACTTTTTTCGTTCTTCCTGTCTGATCAATCGTACTTGTGTATGTATATGTATGTGTGTATTTGTTTGTTTATTTGTTTATATTTGTTTATTACTATGATTGTTACTGGTGTTTGTCTATATACTATGTTTGTTCTTTATTTCTTTGGAAATTTGTTTGTTTGATTGTTTATTTCAGTCAGTTGGATTACTAGCACCTTTGCATTGAAAATCATCAGTTGCTGGTTTTATTGATGAGGCTCCAATGAGTCGCTTTGATCCCCTCACCCCTTCTCAATGTTGGGGTAAGACTGGCAGTTTATGGTCGATGTTACGACATTCTAAAGCAGTAAAAGATGCCAAGGCCATAAATATACACGGATGCACTGTCAGGCCCCTTTTATTTTGCAGAAGCTTGCAGAGCTTTGTGAATGTGATTATGATGTCACATAAGCTTACTTATTTTTCCTTTTGGCTGATCATGTGCACTAACAAGTGCTTTCAATGCTATTAGATCTTGGCTGATTCCTTTCCTTCCTCCGCTTTCATGCTGATTTTTGGCCGAATTTCCGCTGCGAAGGACTTTCTTGCTATGGCGTTTTCTCTCAAAAAATTCCTAAAAAAATAATTTCAAAATATACTTCGTCAGTCAGTTATTGCATTCACTCAGTCAGTACGGTAGAAAACCTCTTACTGACTCAGTACGGTAGATAAATAGCTAACAGGAAATCTCAAAAGCTGCATGTTTGACTGAGATTAAGCTTACCTTTTGAATTTTCCTTTCATTTTTGAGTTTAATGCGATTCCTAAATAAAACGAAGGTCCGTCATCTTACATTTAAAAGAAACTGTTAAGAGTGTTAAAAGTTTAAAACTTGTAGTGTACAAACGTTGAAACGAACAAACTGTAAGCTTACAAGTAAGCTTACTACTTATAAGCTTACTGTGTACACTGTGTACAACAATGTACAACAAATCGATTTGAATAAAATATAAGCTTAAACGTGTGTTTTTCCCCACTCTTTTCACTAATTATAAGTACCGATCTACCAACCTTGCTCCACCAACCCAGTTCATTGTTGAAATACTTAGTTTTTAAGCATTAATACACGATAAAGATGCGCTGTCTTTATTCGAGCAAAAGTGAAACGAAGCAAGATTGAGTGATTTTCGCGGTTTTTTGTTTAACGCGCGCGCGCAGGCAGCCTTGGTTTTGGCGGGAAATACGATATGACGCGACCGGAACGTGACATACCGGAAATAGGCCAGAAATGAAGGAATATTCACTATAAACCTTTTTTGGTTTTCTTATGTTCTTCCTTTGTGATTCAAAGTGATTATTACTATCTTCTTGCAATTAATTCAGAAAGTTTTCTAACAATGCTGCCTTTGCATTTATCATAGCACTACGCCCCCCTGCAATTCTGACCATCAACTATTTCAATGCAAAAAAACTGCGTCATGATAGTTTCATTTTGATACAGGAAGAGGCAAATCACCTTTGTTGTTTTTGTACGTATCAAACTATTGCGTAAATCGTCAATCTTTGTTTATCCATGACGTAATTTTATTTCTCGGGCAAAGAAATGCCCATATATGGTCAGCTATGTGTCACGCAGGAGTCACGTTACTCTGACAAGGAACTGATCGATGCTCAGTTTATTTCACACTCGCAGACTTTTACACGGCCTCGAAAAACCTCTTTACAAAATGGAGAAACTCTTGATATTATGCTTGATTGCTGCCTCTGCAAACGGAGACATGTATTTTCACAATCCCAGGTAGGTTTGATTTCTTGTAACCCGGGTTGTAGCGCTTTGACAAGTTCAGGTCAGGAGCTGCTTGCGATGGCGCTTTTCCTGGATCGATCGTAAAACGAATTTTCTCCGCGAAATAACACTTCAAAAGTTGGAATTATAAAGCACACTGGTTCATTTCGCAGTACAGTTCGATCAGCATCTTCACTTTCAGTGAGGACTTTGCTGTCAGTGTCAGTTGTCAAACTCGATCGAGAAGTCTTTCAGTTTCAGTAAACTACATTGTACATGTAAGCTTACATGTACATAAGCTTATGTACGTTCGACTTTGCTAACTTCTTCCTCGCTTGAAGTTGAACTGACTCAGTGACTGACTGAGACAGGCCTGATGTCTTCGTTGATTATGTTACTATAAAAACAAGTTGAAAATACATGTAGATGACTTCAAATCCTGTGCTGTAAAGTGTAAGTATTAAAGCTTACTGTGTACACTGATAAGCTTACTGTACATGTGCATGTGCACAGCGTTCTTTGAGTTTGAGTTTGTATTTTGTAGTTAAAGTCGTTTTAAAAAATTACAGAAACTGACAAGTCTGTTTTAATATGTTTTAAATAAATGCCTTTACAAAAGCGTACATATTATTTAAGTTATCAACCATTCATTTGTCATATGGAATATTTGCTAAGTAACAAATTCAAAGTCACATTCAAATTGCAAGCCATTTCACATCTGTCAACGTTGATTGGGATAATGACGTCATACTCAGTATTTTGATTATATTCTTGATTTGTGTATAAAGCACAATACAATATATAGCAAGTATGTTGACAATGTGATTAAAAGTACACATAAGATCTATATATACAGTATGTACATGTATTTAAATGGGTTCCATGCAAGACTTACAAGTGACTTGTGATGGGGGGACTGGGAGGAGGGGGAGAGATGCCTAACGGAGACCAATCTGGACTCCTGCCTGATCAGTCTAGACCACCAACACAATATACATGTAGGTTGTTTTTATATCTTCGTGAGCAACCATAAATGATACCTTGATGGATAAAAATATTGACATTCCATCGTGAACACCCTAAAGGTGTGGGCGGACACACGGTGCAACATTGCACGCAATATTGCTAACAATTTTGTTGCAGCGTGTGTCCACCCATGAAACTGATTGTTCGCAATTGACCAGCGCGCGCTAATACGACGTAATTTGTTATTCGCAATGTTGCAGAAGTAGGATTCGATTCTACTTCTGCAACATTGCGAGCAACATGTTGCAGAGGTGGACATACGCTGCAACAATACGTGTTGCAGGGAATGTTGCATGAAATGTTGCACCGTGTGTCCGCACCTTAAAATTATACCTAAAAGAGATGACGATCATCCTTGTCCCTTTCAGTATGGGAGTCCCCTCCCTGACTATGCTATTTGTTATTGCACAAACTCCTTCAATCAATATTTTAAGTAACTGCTAGCTGGCCCTTAAAATTGAGCTGAATACCACAAAATATATTTTAATTCCATATGGTAAACCCCTATAAATTAACCCACAAATTCTATAATTCTAAATATTTCTGTATGTGTACTGGACATGTTGTCTTGTTATTCTTTTAGAGGATCAAACAATAGATTGGATGAAGCTGGTAGAGCAAGGAATAATCCTAACAGGTAATACAATCTACATTTGTACATTGTACATTGTACATTGTAGGTTTGTTGTTATTTACTTACTTCAAGTAATAAAGTGTGAGAAGACCATGGCTTAATGTTGTTGACACATCTATGATACATGTTTGTACACGTACATACATGTATTACATGTACATAATAATAATAATAAACTTTATTTACCATGGTCTGAGTACACTTAGCTCAATACAAAATATATGTTGCTAATTGGCAGGTACTGCCACAACACAAAAAAAAAAAAAATCTAAAATCTAAAATGATTTAAAATGTAATATGTACAGTATTTGTAATATGTATAAAGCCTCTCCCGTCCTGGTATCAAGACTGTGTATATATATGTTTAATTTGTACTTGTTGTAACGTTGTAAATGTGCTTGGTTTTATGTATTATAATACTTACTTAAATAATTTGTATATATAGCTAATTGCATAATCGTTGTCGGGTTGAAAATCATAAATCATAGAAGCTAAGACCACAAGGATGGATGGGAAATCAGTTCATGAGCCGCATTACATGCAGATATATTCAATGTTCTCATAGTTTTGAAGGTATATGAGCTATTTAACTAAGATCCTACAAGTCTGGATAAAAAGGTCGATGATTTGACGGTGTTATTTGAGAGTTTAATTTCCCAGAATTCCTTTTGGTCATAGCTTTCATGATTTTCAACCCGACAACGATTATGCAATTAGCTATATATATATATAGTTAAAATTATGTATCATGCTATAATGTCTGATTGTTATTGTTTCTATTACAATATTATATAGATTATTTGATTCTCAAAACAACAATAGAGGAGGGTATAACGTTGGTAGTCTCTACTATTATGAAGGATCTGTTTTACCTATTGAATGGTAAGTATTTAAACAGTAAATTGATGTGTATGTATTTATTGTAGATGGGGAGATATATAATCTACATTGTACTGTAAGTACAATGTAGACAACAAGATGGCAGCACATGCTCACTAGCGATCTGCAGACAAGAATCAGTTGTGGCAATTTGTAGCCACCCATACTTTTTCAGATGGTTCATTTTTTTCCACATTTATATGAATTACAAATAATAATACATACATGTATGTAGATTAGCAACAACCCCATTTTATGCAGTTACATGTACAGTAGGTGGTACAATGTACATACATATGTTTTCTAGAAGTGGTCATGTACTTTTCGTGTCACATACACACTGTACATGTTGTGCTTTTCATATACATGTACACCTATTTCAAATAACGTTGTCGCGTTCAAAGCAACAAGCGTCAAGCCAAGACCGAAGTGAATGCCGGTTTTGTGTTGGCAAATTATCCAAATCAGACCTATTTTCCATGGAACGAAGTGTGATATGCAAACAAGCACGTGAAAATGTTCATATTTTGTAAAAGTCCTTATAGAAACAATTGTGATTTAAATAATTGTCAGCCCATAACCAGCATACACTTCGGTCTTGGCTTGACACTTGTCGCTTTGAACGCGACAACGTTTTTTGAAATAGGTGTACATGTAAGTGGGAAAGCTACACAATGTACATGTATGACACAGTGTTACGGTCACAGTATGGAATCAAAGACATCTATTCAGACAAACAATCACAGTGCGCAATTTAATCGTTGCTCAACCAATCAGAATGTCTGGACATGGTCACTGCACATACCATGTGGCATGAACCGTACCATAACCATGTACTTTCCACTCATATGAATTTGATTCTGTACTCTAAATTTGTTAGTGAATTGTACATGTATGTACATTTGCTTTCAGGACCAACCAACACTCCTGTTCAGATCGTAACGGTCATTGTGAAATTATCCTACAATATATGTGTGGAAAGAATGTCAGGGATGGGGTGACCACACAGTAAGTATTATTGCTTTCACAATAGGAAAAAATAATTGATAATAATATGAACTTTTAAGTTCATTAAAATTTAAAATTTAAAAATTAATAAAATTTAAAATTTAAAATTAAAATTACAAAAGTTTTTGTCTCTGCCTTAAATTAAAATTGACAGACGTTTCGTTTAGTTCTTTAGCCTTCTTCAGTGAAAGTCAAATTATCTTATTGTGTTATACTTTTCTGTAATTATAATAGAACTATCCCAGAAAACCCTGTTCTTTGTAAAAAGTTTGACTGCAACGCAGACTTGAGGTTAGTGCCTGGACAAATTGTAAAATTGCATGCTTTCAATACATTGTGATTATAAATGTGTACATATCTAGATGGACTGGATAACTAGTACAGCTACATTTTATGTTGTACATACAGTACACAATAATACTGTTATTACATGGATGTGATGGGGAGCAAGGGTGATCGACCACTGCAGTACACAATAATACTGTTATTACATGTATGTGATGGGGAGCAAGGGTGATCGACCACTGCAGTACACAATAATACTGTTATTACATGTATGTGATGGGGAGCAAGGGTGATCGACCACTGCAGTACACAATAATACTGTTATTACATGTATGTGATGGGGAGCAAGGGTGATCGACCACTGCTGTGGTGCCTGGTTCAATTCACTCTTATCATGCGTACTGATTTTCAAGATCAGCAAATTGGTTTCTTTCTGGTGCAAACAGCCTATATGAACTGAAAGAGTTTGTCTGAAAGAACACTTCTGGAAAGTTTCGATGGTATTAGAGGATAAAATCTGAAAAAGTAATCGGGATGACATTTATAGACTTTAGTATGGGATTTTGCCGTCATGCGTTACAAGCTTCGTTTTGATGTTTTTTCAGAATTTAAATCGTTCATAACTTCGCAGAGATATATAATTTCGTTATGAAATTAGTTATATAAGTATAATGTAGAAGTTTCATGACGAAAATGAGTGAATTCCTGGACCAGACTTCATGTGAGCTGAGTAAAATTCTTCTTTCCCTTGCTTCAAGGGTTTTCTCCAGGTACTCCAGTTTTCCTCACTGAGTAGAAATGAACGAGTGATGGGATGTCAGAGTGTTGTGTGTAGAAAATATTATAATGTATATGATGAGATGCCAAATCTATCTATATTTATTTATAATGTCAGGTTTGGAATGCATGAAGATTCTGACTACTACCAGAACTGCAAGTATAGGAGTAGGAACAAAGGACTCTTTTTAGCTGATCAGGTAACATTACACATGTTGCTAAAAACCATGTACTCAGGTACATATACATGTACATGTATAGTCAGTACAGTATATTAATTAAGATTTCAAGTATGTACATGTACATGTAGCTGGCTAGCTCTCAGACGAGTAGCCAGTTAATCTCACACTAACAGGTAGGTTATTCTTGGAGTATAAATTGTCAAAATCCAGAGTGGATGTGTACAATGAACACCCTCCTGAAACAACCAGGAATAAATGTACAACTGTACAATTCACGGTCATGTACATGTACTAATGTAAGAAACTTTGATAAATTATTTTTTCTACAGAAACTGAAAAGACAATCTGCCAAGTACACTCGTCAAAATCCTGGGGGTACTAGGCGTGGCTATGAATGCTCTGAGGAAAGAGACTACTACCCATACTGGCATCCCACTCCATGGAAGGTATTTAATGAGTCCCTTTGTTGTTACATACTACATAATACCCCCTGCCAACCCCCCTATGGGTATATGCTGATATATTTGTCATCTAGTCTGTCTGTCCGGCTTTCTTTCCCAAAGCTGCATGTACATACATGTATGTACACAACCCCCTCTATGAGAAAATCCTGGGTCGACCCATAGTATCATAATAATTAATAATATTAATAATTTAATAATAATAACAATAATTAATATTAATAATTTGATAATAATTAATAATAATTTAATAATAATAATTTATTACTTAATAATAATAATTAATATTAGTAATTAAATAATAACAAGACGCTCAATGAGCGTTCACTCGGGCATTGTGAAAAGGAAAATGTCAGTTGTTCGAGGAAGTACTTGAAAATGAATGCCAGTTGGTTGAAGAACAAGGACAATGTCAGCTGCGCGAGGAGAGACCTGACAATGACTGACAGTTGCGTGACGAGGGAGACTATGTATATACATGTATGTGTCGAGTTCATTTGATTTGCCTTTGAGTTCATTTGATTACCTTTTGACTTTGAGTTCAATTGATTTGATTTTGATGAGTTTGTGTAAAGGCCCCCTCTCTAGCTTCAGATCCCGAAACGTCGAGTTTGGAATCGAGTTCGGGTTCGAGTTACGGTTCGAACGTCGAATAAAACAAGGACATCTTCTTCAATACAATATAATTTCTCTGACGTCATGACAATCAGTGACAGTTGAGTGACGAGGGAGACTATTAGTCCGGTGAGTACGAACATGATACGTCTTGAGGTTGCATAGGTCAGATGGTTCCGATAACGGCCTCGCGTTTGTTTAAAAAAATATATATTTTAAGCGAGCTTCTAGTCCTTTTACCACTTCTAGTCATTGAACGATGAACTAGAATCCTGACCTTTTAATAGCTTGAAGATCTACAGCTGCTTTCAAAACTAAGATTCATAATCTACTTGAGTCCTGTGTCTCCTTTATCTTTTCAAATCTGCGGAGTAATCTTGAAACTCCGGATACGATTAAATACGTCGCATACTCGTCATTTTGAAGCCGAACAAAACTACTACTACTACTACTACTACTACTACTACTACCGAAATCCGCATTTTCTAACTCGGGCGGCCTGCGGCCTGGGCCCGAGTAATAATAATAATTTAATAGTAATAATAATAATACTTATCACACTATTTCAGGATATTGCTGTGTTGACAAATGATGCAAGTCGATGTGAAATGTACCATCAAGAAAGTGAAAACGTCAAAGGCCGCTATGCTTGTGAGGTGCCAAGACAATACAAAGTGGCCAAAGGTTGGATGAATTATGTCATTCCATCCACTAAAGAGAAGTGTGAGGTAAGAATTGTATTAATAAATAATTGGGCACTAAAACCTGAATCCATTAGAGCATAATGTTCAGTACTGTTGGGCAATATTCTGCCACAGTCTTGAAAGTATGTTGGTGGGCAAACTGGGATTTAAAAGCAGTTTCTATGATCGATATTCTGCTTATATCCAACTAGTATAAACTTAAGACAAGTTTGTGCGTATATTCAACATGTACCATGCTTGAGGATACAGCAGTTTTTGCCCAGTGCTTCGAAGTTACCCAGCCAAAGTCATCATCTCTGAAGTCATCTTCGCCGGGTGACTTCGGATCGCCGGACGAAAACTGCTGGATCACCAAGCATGAACATGTACATGTGTACATACAGTGGTACATATATAAGAATGCATCTACATTTGATAGAGTAGTTTTCACATGAGTGGGCCAAACATGTATGGTACAGAGTTACAGTCACGATATGGATTCAATCGAAGATGACTCTAAATATTACTGCATTTGCATTGTATTGCAATGACTAAGGACTCATTACTGGACAACTTTCAGTAAGAGCTGCATGTAAGATAATCCTCAGGAACCCAGGGGTATATTCTGTCGCTCGTTACTCGCTCCCAGAGAAATACCTCTGGGAACGAAGTCTGTTGGAACTTGTTCTGGAAGTCAAAATGGCGGCTGTCCTATTCAAACCAGAATATTCTTGATCCTGATTGGTCGACCTTCCTAGGTTGACCAATCAGAAACGAGAGTAATTTTGACTTCCGGAACAAGTTCCAACAGACTTCGTTCCCAGGGGTATTTCTCTGGGAGCGAGTAACGAGCGACAGAATATATCCCTGGGTTCCCAAGGATGATTTGATACATGTATGTCAGTGGTTGTCAAGTCACTTGTAGATAATGTGTAGCCATGTTTGTCAAGTCACTTGTAGATAATGTGTAGCCATGGATACAGCACGTGTGTACGTATAGTTGCATAGTACAGTGATACAATACTCACCTTATCCATTCTGATGAATACTGTTTCTCTAGGCTTTCCGATACCCAATGAATGATCGTAATGGAACGCGTGCTACCTGGAAACTCTTCCCATCACATGAACTCCCACCACCAATTTGTCGAGAGACTGACTGGTCACGTGACAATCACCTTGGTAATGGCATTGGAGGTAATCCTAATGGCTATAATTGGACTGTGCCTGATCTCAACAGTGAAAGCTGTGTATTAAGAATAAGGTGAGTTTGGTGGCCAGTACAGAAGACAAAACTGATACATATACATGTATATACCTGTATTGGTGAAACATTGTGGAAGCTCTCCATTCGACTGTACAAACTGCTCTGTCTGCTGATTGGAGCAATGGGATGCACCAGAATGAAGGCCTCTTTAACTAAAAAACTTAAACTTTCTACATCCTCACCCAGAGGAATAGGGAGAGGGTTGATAAGAGAGGGCTATGCACACATTAAAGCATGATTTGTAGTACAGTTTAAATGATTTCATCCATAAAAGTTACCTGAATTACATACGTACATGTACAAACATACAAAACTAACGAAAAAGGGAATCTGCCTCACACACACCCCTATCCCTGTACCCCTTCCTACGCCCCTACCCCCTCCAACACCCCTACCTCCCATGCCCCTCCCTACACCCTGCCCTCTGTGCCCCCTCCCTACACCACTGTCCCCCTTGCCCCCTCCCTACATCCCTGTCCCTTGTGCCCCCTCCCTACACCCCTTTCCCCTATCCCCCTCCCTACACCCCTGTTCTCCATGCACCCTCCCTACACCCCTGCCCCCCGTGCCCCCTCCCTACACCCCTGTCTTGTCCGTGTACATTTGTAGGTGTTCAAGATGGTGGCCACTTGATAAAATCAGAGGACAGACTAGGACAGGACAGAGCAGTTACGTGCAGTTCAGTCAAATGAAAAACACCTTTTTTACATTCACAAAATTGTCTACATTTAGGTATAACATTTCTACTGGTGAGTTTGATGGATGGAATTCATCAGTCAATGCCTCCCTTAACAAGCCAAGGAATTCCAAAGCCTCTCTGCTAGACATTGGACAGAAGTTTGGTATGAACTATACCCAGGCTACTGACCGAGGTTACTTGTTCAAACAAAACCCTGTGGTTTCCTTATTTGGTGGTGACCTTGGCAAGAAATTCCAGCTGCAACTGGCCATTAACACCAATCAGATTGGACGAGTATTCCAAGACAGGTAAATAAATAATAAATTCATATTCAAGGCCAGAGAATCCGTATATCAATACAGTCATATCTCTCAAGCCTCAGGGAATTTACTACGATGCAAGCATAAGCACAAACACAGGCACAAGCTCAAGTGGCAAGCACAAGCGCAAGCACGAGGCACTTGTGTTGTGTGAAAACTGACCATTTTATATGTTTAATTTAGGTCTCATACATTTGGAGTGCGTCGTCGCCCTAGCAAGCTAAAAGGCAAAGTCATCCATAACCTTAATGTACGTGGTAAGAGGGGGAACATAGTCCAGGTATACCCTGCAGTGGAGTACGACTTTGTACCCAACACTCTTGTGGCCAAGAATGGAGACTATGTGCACTTTCAGTAAGTACAAACCACCGGGACAATGGTCTCCTGAATTGTACGTACATGTAACACCTCTGGTAATGAGTGGATGTCAAAAATCCCCAGGGTGGGGGGCACAGGAAGGGAGGGTGTGACCACTACCCTGGGGAATTTTGCACCTCTGGTAACGAGCGGAGGTAACGAGTTAAAAATCTCCAGGGTGCCCTGGGGATTTTTGCACCTCTGGTTACGAGTGGATGTAGCGAGTCAAAACTCCTCAGGGTGGGGGCCACAGGAAGGGAGGGTCCCACCCTTTCCCTGGGGATTTTTGATTGGTTATCTACTACTCTGATCGTAATGATGGATAAAGACCAATAAAATAATTGGGAATCGCTTGCAGTCTAATACTTTACCTCTGTGACTTTAGGTGGACAGGATCCAATACAAACCCTAACAATAACGATGGTCAAGGGAAGGCTGGTACTGACCGATCCAATGTGCTGTTACTAGAGAAACAGCGCTATCCTGAAGGAAAACCCAAAACTAATACATACGGGCAGTTTGGTGGGAGCTATCCAGAACACTTAGACCGAGTCACTTTCATGGGACTGGAAAAGAGAGATCTAATAAGCTTAGCTACGCTGATTAATGGTGATTATAGCTTGTTTGTTTGCTTGTTCTCTCATTCCTTAATTTTCCCATTCATTTCTTGTTTACTTGCTTACCTGTTTGCTTGCTTGCTTGCTTGCTTCCTTCCTTCCTTTCTTCCTTCCTTCCTTCCTTCCTTCCTTCCTTCCTTCCTTCCTTCCTTCCTTCCTTCCTTCCTTCCTTCCTTCCTTCCTTCCTTCCTTCCTTCCTTCCTTCCTTCCTTCCTTCCTTCCTTCCTTCCTCCTTCCTTCCTTCCTTCCTTCCTTCCTTCCTTCCTTCCTTCCTTCCTTCCTTCCTTCCTTCCTTCCTTCCTTCCTTCCTTCCTTCCTCCCTCCCTCCCTCCCTTCCTTCCTTCCTTCACGTTGTTGCAGCTTCTTATTCTTGTTATTTCTTTTTAAAGCTCAATATGGAGGTGAAATGTCTGAACTCGACGATGCAGGGACGTACTTTGACCTGGGTCCACGCTCTGTCACGGGGACTGGAACTTACCACTACATGAGCTCAAGAAATAACAACTTTTCCAATCGAAGTCAGAAAGGACGCATTGTACTTAGCGATAGTGCTATATACAACTCTAAAATAGGCATCAACGGTGGCACTATTCCATTCAGAGAACCGTAAGTATAAGCCTTTCGCTGAAAGACCCGTCTAGGGACACAGGCAGCCCAACCATTGCTTCTGAGGAATAAATAAAAATATATTTGCATGTGCGCGCATTTTTTTATGGGTTTCCTGTGGTAGAGCGCGCGCGCAATATGTATTATGTTGGGCTTCCTGTGCATAGTAGCATATTATGTTGGGCTCCCTGTGCGCGTCCCGCAAATATATTCAGCAACCAGATGGGGTTGTAATACGTATTCCATATATGGTAAAAGCGTGCAAGCGAATAGCGGCCCCTAACAAGCGTATAGCGGCCCCTAACAAGCGAATAGCGGCCCCAATTTGGTTAATAGGTATTTGCAACGCAAAATATTTTCAAAAGCTAGAAAAAATGCAGAGTTTGGCAGCGTAATCCCTCGTGGTCAAGTGCGTTAAAGCGGAGGGTTAGGTTTAGGGTTAGGGATGGGGCAGGCTATAAAGTGATTAATTTGATGATTCGAGTTTCAGATTTGATATAAAGTTTTAAAAGGTTAAGAAGTTTTTAATAATCGGATGAAAAAAAATTCTAAGTCCAATCCTAGGAA
Organism: Actinostola sp. cb2023; assembly: GCA_033675265.1. Lineage (NCBI taxonomy): Eukaryota > Metazoa > Cnidaria > Anthozoa > Actiniaria > Actinostolidae > Actinostola > Actinostola sp. cb2023. The sequence goes on along the minus strand of JAUJYZ010000091.1, from coordinate 200,224 downwards.
ATAAAAAAGGGTCCGCCATACGCTCGTTCCATATATGGAATACGTATTACAACCCCGACTCTCAGCAACAATGGTTGGGCCGCCTGTGCTTTGGACGTTAATTACCGGACTGACAGTTCTGCGCGCTGCTTTTAATAATGTGCATCCGGGTCTTCACTAAAATCCCTTGAAAAACCCACATTGTTTATACAACGGCAAAATCCTTTACAAAGTCCATATCTCAGTGTAATTGTTTTGTGGGTGGGACGAAATATTCAAAATGCGTCTTCACTAAAGCTAATCCCTCAGAATTGGTGCGTTCTGACTCTGTAAACAAGCTCTACAAGGTGAAGGGAGCGCAAAGATCTTTCCAAAATCTGTACTAATAACTATATTTATGTATATGCATGAGTGCAGTGTAACAATATTACCTGGAATATTGTATTTGTAGACGTGTGCCTTCGGCCTTTACTGCATGGATTCCCCTCACTCATAGACTGCAAGACAGCCCATACTTCTTCGCGTAACTTCCGTCGAGAAGAGTTGAAGTTCGATCGAGTCATTGTTCGTGCAGCGAAAGAATAATGAGGCGAGACGAAAAGACGATCTCGACGGAACAGTTTCACGAAAGTAGGGGCTGTTTTGCAGTCCACCTCACGCATTCTCTACGTGTAACTGAAATTATTATTACAATCTATTCGCGTTTTTTTCTACAGAGGCGAAGGAATAACGTTCAAACCCAAAACTCTAAGTCAAATGCAGAATATTCAAATCGAGAGAATGTCGTCCGAAAAAGGCGACGAAATGATCAAATCCAAAAACGGTAAAATGGGAGTAGGCAACGACTACGCCAGCGATTTCTTGTTGATAAACCCGCAGTCATTAAAGACAGACAAGAAATTCACCGTTAAGATGGGGTTTAAGAGCGGTGTTACAGACGATATCGAGGTCTATCGATCTGATGATGACGAGGGCCTAAGGACATGGTATCAAGTCGTCGACTCGACTACAGCAGAGGGCAGTGTTGTTGAGTTTCAGACAGACAAAGGTAATGTCAAGGCCCAACATCGTCCAACATGAGATGAGCTTCTGCGATATGAAAGTCCTCTATTGTCCACCATGATGATCTGTAGATCTGTAGATCTGTTTATAGTTTATTATATTCGATCTTTATTTGATTTGATTAATGTTGCTAGACAGTTTTGTAAGAGCATAGAGACAATAGTATTATGCTCCAAATACCTATTATTATTATTATTATTATTATTATTATTATTATTATTATTATTATTATTATTATTATTATTATTATTATTATTATTATTATTATTATTATTATTATTATTATTATTATTATTATTATTATTATTATTATTATTATTATTATTATCTGGACGGAAGTTTGTACGTCTTGTTTTGATGTTCTTGTCGTATGAGTACAAGATCTCCTTCTTACTCATCTAAACGTTTTTTGAGACGTATTATTTATACATTGAAATGGTATTTTTGTTTTTTTATTAATTAATTTTTATTTATATATTTTATTCCCAACAAATACCGTTTTTAACGGATTTTCCTTGGACCCACCCACACCTCCCCTGAGGTTCGTCTTCTCTTCCCCCTCGCCCCTCCCTCTCCCCCTTCTTTCTTCTCGCCCCAAACCCCTAAGCTACGCAGGCTAATACTCATTCACTGATGTTGTCTTTCCTCTGTTCAGGTGGAGTCTACGTCGCACGGACAGTAACCAACAAGAGCGCCATTGCTGGCATTGTGTGTGCCGTTATTATCGTCCTTCTCATTGTTGGCGGTTCGATCCTGTATTTCCGTCGGAAACCCGAAAAGCTTGTTCGCGTTCGTTCGTGTATGTCTAACGCAGTAAGATCGTGCAGAAAACAGGTTTAAACCAGTTCTGCTTAACAGGCTGAAAACCTGTTGAAAACGACTTGGAACTACAGTATCCGCGGCTGGATTTCCGTGGATGCTTTGAGTATATTTTCTAATGACAACCAATTTTATACAATTCGTCTTTCTATCATATGCCGAACACACCACAAATTATTCAATTGAATCAGTCAAGCACTTCATTTGCTAGTTTAATTGTAGTCGAACCTCTATAACGAATACAGAAATGTCACTAATGTATGACTGAACAAAATAAAAAACTTTACACAATGAAACACAGTTTGAAAGCAATTTCAACCTAAAAGTATTGTGCCCGATTGGTATAACCATTGCACAAAACTTAAATTAGGCTCACGCAAGAGCCCATTAGTTCCACGCTATTCATCAAAATCTAGAGATATCACTTACTACACAAGTTGGATAAAAAAGGATAAAAAATTTAAAAGAAATATTTTAAATGTTTTATTTTTAACTGTCAATTTTCTGGGGCATGCATCACAATGAGAAAACGGTCGTTTCTTTTCTTTCATAGCTCGTCCTTAACGCCCCCTTTGAACTGAAACAGTCGCACGTCGTTACAAACATCGAAGTACCCCTGGCCTTTGCAATCCTGTCCGTTGAACAAATCAATGTGTCCTGTAGCGGTGCTGAATGTAGGGCAGTGCTGAAACACTATGATCCCCTTCTTGCCCTGAAATAACCAATGACAGCGCATCTTTTTTGACAATTTGGATCATGTAATGAACTTATGATACCGGTTATCCCGTGGGTGAGGATCCCCAAGGCCGTAGGTGGGGACAGAGAACAAACAAATGGCCATCTGAGCGTAATTTCTCCTTCGCAGCCGTTTTTAATCTCGTCCCGTGGTGCGAGGTAAACTCCAACAAAAGCTCCCCGTAAGCGTTCAAATCCAGACTCGTACCCAGTCGATACCGTGGAAAGGGAAGTAACTGGACCGGAAGCGCAAAACCGGACGGAAAGCACGCAAAGGCGCTTGGGAAGGAGGAGCGGAACGGCGCTCACAAGCGATTGGGTACGAGTCTGGTTCAAATCCCCGGGGTCCCCCCTCCCCAGGGGATAACGTTAATAAATTCACGAGTTTGCTTACCAAAAAGGCTGATTTGGTATTCGAGACAACATCTGCGCCTCCCACGAGGTTTTCAAGGTACTGTCTGAAGGTTTTAACGCGAATGATATACTTTTCGTTGCCTTTGCGAGAGGCTCGTACCTTGGACCAGTTAAACTGGTTTTCACCAATATCTATATTAAACCCTGGAAAAAGCAATCGTGTTATCAAATTATAACTGGACGGAAGAATAGGTTTTAAGAACTAATCAATTTGATGTGCAATGGATGTCCTACCAACCTGACAGTAGAAGGGCGCGGCTGAGTCGAATGGCACACGTGTTGGACCCATACAGCCAAGTAGGGAGACCTATAATGTCAATCAATTGGTCCCCCCTATGGTCACTGGCTGTTTTGTAGTTGAACCAAAGGGTAGAAAATGAAAGTCTTCCTACAATTCAAGCAAATTATATAAAAACCTTATGTTTGTTGTGATGTCACAGTTGCTGTACGTAAACTACTTGTACTGTAGGAGCCTTACTATACGGTGTATATCTGCATGCACAACAGGTCTTCCCCTCTATACTTTTACAAACGTTTCTGAGAAGTGTTGCCGCAGCAATCCAAGCCCTTGTATCCAGAGTGCATCGCGAGACGCTCATGCATGAGGTGAATATTTGCTGACTTGCGAGTTGTATAAAAACTCCTTGACCAAAGCAATGTTGCTTTGTTCATTAAAAACCCGAATAGAACCAATAGAATAAAATGGATAGGTTATATATAATCTTACCTTCAGTAGTGCCTACAATAGTTAGGCTTAGGAGAATTACAACCTTGAATATACGTAACATAATCACTTGTCTATACCAGTACAGTATCAATATATAAGCAATTGTCCGACTAAACCCGTAAGCGGATCGCCCTTAATTATGTAGAGATGATTAGAATTATTGTGTCACCAGCACGTTGCGTATTGCATGGATCTAGTACTGATCTTCCTGGTAGACGGTCGCTTGTCTTATGCCTCCAATATTAATAGATTCCTCTTTCGATTTCCAAGAATCAAAATCTGCTGTGCAAGCCGAATAAAGATCGACGCACGATAATGAAACGTTTCTCAGAAAAACTGATGAACCAGCAGCGTATCATTTGGGGGTTTCTCCCTTCCGTGACAGTCACGCAACTGCCAATGACGTCATATCTGGTCGTGAGAAAATTGCACCTTTTCAATAAAATATTATCTGCTTGATTAGCAGTTTCGCTCCTCAGTCGTAACTAATGGGATTCAAGGACTTGAATTTCTAGGCTTTACTGACTATTGTAAGAGAATATATTATTGCTGCGAGCGAAGCGAGCAGCGAAACTAATCTGGACATGGGCTTCCTGTGTTGTGTGTGGACGCGTTTCACTGGGCTCTTTATTATCCAGTTTGATTCGAGACTTTGAGGAATCGATCGAGATGATTTTTCTGAGTATGACGTCACTGGTCATGACCTCGTGGTTATTGCGAAATCCACATGGTACTTATGATCAGCGGTGGTAATAACATGGACGCTGTGATACAATACGTTCTCCTTGTAGCTATTGGTTGCATTGTACTTACACTCGGAAAAGAAAGCGAAAGCTTGACATGTTCATAGCGACTATACAGTCAGGAATATTTGGCGAGATTGTCTACTATAGCCGTGTACGGGGGGTGATGAAAGTTCGCCGTGATAATCGTGCTAGAACTGATAAACAAACGAATAGCTGGTCATCTACACATCTATATTAAATCTAGATGTTCTTAAGTTTTATTCATCTACTGGTATATGTTCAAGGTAATTTAATCATGGAGCAGAAGCCGTCAAAGTTCGTTCTACGATGACGGTAAATAAGAATACATGCGTACTTTATTTTACCTCACATCGACCGTTTCAAGTTCGACTAAAAATACTACTGCAGCCTGGCTACGCAGGCTATTATATTTCTGAAATTTATTCGTTCATATTGAAAGGACTAATTCTCCAGAGAACACCATGTTTACATCACATGGTTTGAAATGGGCAATTTACATACGAAGCTAAAGAGGTCTATTGTGTCGAGGTCTATTGTGTCGCCAATTGCTGGCTTTCAATCAGCTGTTAAAACTCCTTGAATCTCATTATTTGCTTCAAATGACGGGCAAACACTGCCCGTCAATTTGAAGCACAGGAAGCCCAAACATAGAAGTGAACTTTAAAATATATCATATCATTTGCTGAAATGTAGAATGAATGTTCACAGTTACATTTTGCAACTAATTCAACTCGCAGCACTTCACTTTCTATTAGAAACGGCTAGTTTATGTCATTTTGGTGACGTTTTTCGAACTATTTATTCGAAGTCGGCTTCACAGAATTACATGTCATCGATGATTCATATTGTAGGGGTTTTCCCCTGTAAAAGCCTCGATCCGACGATCCGACTGCTCATGAGTTATAGCCAATCACTGACACGGCTGAGTCGTGAGATTCTTTTTTTAGTGCTCTTTAGAGTCGTTTTCGCGCTACGGTACGGTTCGTACGTCATGCGCCGTGCCGTATCCAAGCATTCTGATTGGTTGAGCAATGATTTTGCGCGCTGTGATTGGTTGAATAGATATATTCGATTCTGTACCGCGACCGTAAATCCGTACCGGGCGTAGGTTTCCCACTCATACGAAACCGACTCTAATAGTTACCGCTTGATTACGGTTTTAAAGTTATCTTTTCTGGAGTTGAAAATCATTTATTCCTTGGCTCAGCAACATTATTATTATTATTATATACCTTTAAAGGTTTTTTAAATAAATGTTATTATTATATTACATTAATTATTATATTATAATCTTAAAAAAATACTATTTCCCAAAAATTGATGTCAGAAATCCAGTCTAATTAAGCTCTCTCTGTGACCTATAATAAAGTTAATCGTGAAGAGAGAAAGGATCGACACTCTCCCAAGCACTTGTCTCTGAATTGAAGAAGTTTAAAACTGACGATCAGCCATGCGGTCAGCGGAGTTGGTCGCTTTTATGGTCAATCCTTCATATATGGTACATTTTTATTATGTATGCCTCGTTCTATCATATTTATATCGTATTTTAACATCTCATAGTAAGCAAAACATTAAGAATGTACCTAAAAATAAGGATTATTGTATATAGACAATGTACTATGGACCACCATAATGTACCATATATGAAGTCATTACCGCTTTAATTAATACGAACGGATAGTCACTAACAAGAGGTGCTAATATTTATTCAATATCTATTCAATATTCATACTTATAGTTTCTATATTTATCCATTATTACTTGCAAGTCTAAGATTACAGACGGTTATTCTTTTTGGTCGTCGTGTTTCTACGCCAAATCTGCAAGTGCACCATAGCGCATGCGCATGCTAATCTTCTCTGTATCGTTCCAATTTTTGAGTATACAGAAGTTGTGGTCAGCAGCTTATCAACGAAATTCAAGATGGCAGACGTACGTAACGATAAATCAAATCACCAGCAGCATTCAAAAAGGATTTTGCCGTGCTCCCTTGCTCGAGCCAGTCGAGTCGTTCATTAATACTGCTTAGTAAATATGCAAATATCCTAGAGAATACTTTTTGGCCTTGCAATTCTGTCTGAAAGTGTATTTCTAACAGATGTCTGTGGCTTAGTAAGAACTCGATCGTAATTTTATTGAGTTTGTGAAATCGTTTCTTGCAAGGTAATCGAAATGTGCTTCGCCATGCAGCTGTCAGCTAGGAGTGTGAGTGTTGAAGCTAATTACGTATGTATGCTCTACTGAGTCACGCAACGAGTGACTTAAATTCTGCAAGTAATACATGTAGGCTAAAACTACTTCTGTATGATGATACAAGCTATTAGGTTTCACATTTAAAATCTATCAAAACAGCTTTATTAAGAAGCCCAAGTTCACGCTAGTAGAGCGTCTAGTTTATATAGTTCTCCCCTCTCGGATGTATTCACCACGAGTTCAGTCGTTGCATATCGAGATTCAATAAAGTCAACAACTGCAACAACAATTATTGACAGGGAGAAAAAACCAATGAAACTTTGGTCGCTTAGTAGAAGTGCCTGGTCACTTAGCTTAGAGAGGTTCGACTGTGATATGAAATATTTCATTTAATTCGCCTTATAAAATTTAGATAGCGCTTTGAGCACTAGAAAAAGCGCTTTATAAATGATAAAATATTATTATTACTATTACTATTATTATTATTATTATTATTATTATTATTATTATTATTATTATTATGATAAAGAAACTAGTATGATGAGTAAGTACAGAACAAATGTTCGGAAAAAATCAGACGCCTCGAGCGGGATTCGAACCCACGACAATTATTATTATTATTATTATTATTATTATTATTATTATTATTATTATTATTATTATTATTATTATTATTATTATTATTATTATATTATTATTATTATTATTATTATTATTATTATTATTATTATTATTATTATATTATTATTATTATTATTATTATATATATTATTATTATTCTGATAAAGAAACTAGTATGATGAGTAAGTACAGAACAAATGTTCGGAAAAAATCAGACGCCTCGAGCGGGATTCGAACCCACGACAATTATTATATTGTTATTATTATTATCTCTTATTTGTAATTATTATTATTATTATTATTATTATTATTATTATTATTATTATTATTATTATTATTATTATTATTATTATTATTATTATTATTATTATTATTATTATTAATAAATTATCCTTTATTTAGGATTAAAGAATTTTAAAATTATTAAGTTTTATCGAGCGATTAAAATTCAAACAGACGGATGTCGCTACAGTCGTTGAAGTACTCTCGCCCTTTGCAGCTGTTCCCATCAAAGATATCCACGTGACCCGTATCTGGAGTAAAGCTGGGGCAGTTCTGGAAAACGATGATCCCTTTCTTGCCCTAAACAATCCAATACGACAAATATTTTAGTTGTATGATCAACTATACCCTCCTTCTCAGGCTGAGATGGCCTGGACTCTAGTAAATGGGTTTCCTGTGGTAACGGAAGAGAAGAGGAAAGTCTGGGACGAGGTAAACGAGAGAGGAGAGATGTCGAGAGTCTCTATTTACTTCATTCCCAATCTTCTCGCTCCTAGTAGTCGACACAGGAAGCCCGAATAGAGTTGCAACTCCCCTAACCCAATATCCTGTGGAATTCCATCGCCTCGGCTCCGTTCTTCCAGTTCCTGTGGTTTTCAAATTGAAAACTGTCGACTGGAAGTCTAAGAAACTACCTCTATGGAATATGCTAAGGTGATCAGTACTCGACCGATATTTTGATGGTTACCAGTCTCCTCTCTTTCATTCAACACATCTTGGCTGGAAACCACTAGATCCCAATTACCAAAACCAGGTCAAGATTTGAATAACAATAGGAACTGTTGTACAACAATAGGAACTATTGTTAGATATGCCTCGTTCTACAAAGGACATGTCTTTGTAGAACGAGGCATCTATTGTTATTCAAATCTTGACCTGGTTTTGGTCATTGGGATCTAGCGGTTTCCATCTTGGCTACTCGGTGAAATCTTATTTCGTTGCCAGACGCATTTGCTCACCATAAAAGGCGCCTTGTTTTTAGACACAACACTTGCAGGTCCTTTGCGGTCCTCTAAATACTTCCTGAAAGTAGCAACGCGAATGATGTACTTTTCGTTGTCTTTGCGCAAAGCTCGTACTTTGGACCAGTTGAACTCGTTATCACCGATATCGATGGTGTGACCTGAATTGAAGGGAAGATGGAATAACTTGAGATTCAACTCAATTATTAGCCTGATTTTCAAACGGTCAGCGGTCCACTAGGTGGAGGGGAGTATAGCGGAGGACCGCTGACCGTCTGAAAATCAGGCTCAATTATATGTTTGCAAACATATATCTTCTAATAATCAGGGTACCCTGCTAGCAGAGTTTCCTCTTCGGTCAATGGTTTTGTATTTATCTTTTGCTGTATAGGCTTTTGCTTCTGTTTCTTGATCGTCCGAGAGTAAACTCTGCCAGGATTCGCCACATTTCTCGTTGAGCATGCGCGACGGTTACGTCATGGGTTGCGTAGCGACGACAATGCATAGTTGACTAACGGTAATCAATAAAGTCTTTTTTTACAATACTTTATTCCTAGATTTGTACATTCTTCTATTTGGTCAATTTAAGTTCAGAGGAGTTATAACGATTTTTGCCAGCGATTGTCCACTGACTTGTTTTATTCGAACCGGTATAAACTGGTAACCAAACACATTCCCCTTGCAGTTCTTGATGCAGCCTCTCTAATATTCCTCTACGTGAAACAACAGCTCCATCGAAAATAACATTTCGAATCAGTGGACGTACGCTATTTGTTTGGTAACGAAGGCTCCTAACCAGCTTCATTAGACTCTGCGTACGCATACCGTGGGCTCATTTATATCATGTTTATTTTATGCGTGCGCCTGTAAACCGGTTTAAACCAGTTTCTATCATCCAAGAATTTGGAAGAAACCGTCGCGCATGCTCAACGAGAAATGTGGCGCGAATCCTGGCAGAGTTTACTCTCATCAAGAAACAGAAGCAAAAGCCTATACAGCAAAAGATAAATACAAAACCATTGACCGAAGAGGAAACTCTGCTGGCAGGGTATAATCAGGGCCGTATACATTTAAAAGCAAATAAAAAAAAAAAAAATGTTACAGTTCTTTTAATTTTGGTATCTTTTTCGCTTTGCTAGGGGGGCAAGCCCCCCCCCCCCCCCCCCCCCCCCCCCCCCCCCCCTTCCTCTGTGCTGTGTACGGCCCTGCTAATCACGAGTATAATCAATCTCCTACCAGATTTGATGAGAGCATAGCTGAGTCTAATAGCACAAGTATTACGGCCATACAGCTCTTTAGTAAGCCCTGCAGCATCTATCAATGCATCACCCGTGTAGTCGCTCACTTTAGGGTAGTTATTCCACAGGGTAGAGAACGAGGGCCACACTGAAAAACAATACTTCACATTATATATTTCTCACATTCTGTTTTCCCTATCATGAAACAAACTCAGACGTTGGGCTTCCTGTGCTATGAATGTTTGGGGAATGCTGAGTTCGACCCATAATGCCACAGGCAGCCCAAGCTGTGATCTTGTGAATAATTACTCGGGCCCAGGCCGCAGGCCGCCCGAGTTAGAAAATGAGTAGTAGTAGTAGTAGTTTTTTTAGTCGGTTAAAGAATGACGAAAGTATGCGACGTATTTAATCGTATCGAGTTTCAAGATTACTCAGCAGATAAGGGAATTCGTCGTTGCAGGACTCGAGCTCGATAAAACATGCTTTCTTGATTTCAGTACTGTGAACAGTATATCAGAAAAACGTTAAACTTTACAGTATATCAGTAAAAACGTTAATAGCTTCAATCTAAATTTAGATGAGAAAATACTTTTATTTTGACCCCTTGACCTCCGTTGCTTTCCCTGATTGGTTTGTGCTTTCTAATCTTTCTTGCCCAGACTTCATGTCTGCTTCGGATGCGCTGTAGACGTCCCAAGTACGTGCTTCGGAAATACGATTCGGAGATTTTTATCTGTGCTCACCGACAGATATACGTCACGCAACTGTCAGTCATTGTCAGGTCCCTCTTCACGCAACTGACATTGTCCTTGTTTTAGAACCGCCGCGCAGCGCTATTTAAAGCAGAATTTCCACGCTGAAAACAAGTCAGTGAACGGCAAAAATACAATCAAAATCAAAACGTCATTAGATATTAGGGATCTGTTGCAGAAGACGCTCAACGAGCGTATATTCGGGTATTGTGAGAATGACAGTTGCGTGACGAGAAACTATTTATCTCGATGACTCATAAAGATTCGTGGAGGTACATCTGTATTACATCTTTAAACATACTTGAGGTCACTTGAGGTTGAATCGCTCATGGCAGATACTGAGATATTGCTAAGTCATCGTATTCGACGACTAGAAGTGAAAGAAGCAGTTGACCTGTGCAGAAGAGAAATTATGTTGTATCCAAGGCAACCCATCCACAGTTCCTCTTAAATACGCTCTCACATACAAACCACATACGCCGATTCGTGTAGGCCAACTCTAAAAGATGTTGAGCGTTTTCGACAGGGCTTTTCACGACTGAACTCATTCAATTAAACTCTAAGTCAAAACGTTATCAAATCAACTCAAACTCAACAGCAAATGAACTCGACACATATATACATAGTCTCCCTCGTCACGCAACTGTCAGTCATTGTCCGGTCTCTCCTCACGCAACTGACATTTTCCTTATCATAAGCCCGAGTATACGCTCATTGAGCGTCTTGTTGTAGAGAATGTATGTAGAATTACAAAATAACGTACAATGGCACTTACATTGTCAATAAAGGACTGAAAATTCACCACAGTGTTGATAATTTACTGTTCTATTGCCCTGATGTGTTAGTTTTGCGTTTTAGGCCGTTTAATGTGGTGAATTTTCAGTCCTTTATTGACAATGTAAGTGCCATTGTACGTTATTTTGTAATTCTACATACATTCTCTACAATTATTCACAAGATCACAGCTTGGGCTGCCTGTGATAATGCATAGTACTATTATTTCACGGACATATGGTTTGCACTATATAATTTTTCAATTTCACTCTAACCATAGTGTTGTATATGGCTTACTATCTACATGTGTTGTGTATTGTTGTATAACTTTGTATAAACTCATTGGTTTTCGTAGTTTTTCATGGCCAATGGTTTTATACTAGCTTGCACCCTGGGCATCCCATAATTCAATATGGCCGCCGTTGGTTTGCCGGCGACCTTTGTCCACCATTGAACTGGTTGAATGACAACAATACAATATTTGAGACAGTTATGCTTATTCAACTATGCAGTGCATAAATTAAATTGAATCCGAGATTTCGGGTCGTTGAAAATATCGCTGTATTTCTCGGAACGAAACGAATGAATTTTGGAAGTTTTATTTTCAATAGTATTTAATTATTATTTTGAAAACAGCTAAAGGGCCGAGAAAATGAATTTCTCAGATCGAATGATGCCACTTCCCTTTATGACGACTCATATTCTATAGACCTCTTTAGCTTCGTATGTAAATTGCCCATTTCAAACCACGTGATGTTTACATGGTGTTCTCTGCAGAATTGTTCAGTTTATTATTCTGAAAGTTTATTCGTTCATATTTCACCTGGATATGAAAACATTTGAAAGGACTAATTCTCCAGAGAACACCATGTCAACATCACATGGTTTGAAATGGGTAATTTACATACGAAGCTAAAGAGGTCTCAGTATTGCGTACAGTATGGACACTCGAACCGTAAACACTTAGTTTTTTTCTAACACAAATATATAAATTATCGATTGAGCAAATTGATCAGAAAAATGATTTATTTTGATCACTAAGTGTATTGAAACTCAATGCTGCATTTGAGAGGCTATGAGGCAATAGAAAGTTCGGGAAAAAAAGTTCCACAAAAACTTGAAGTGTTCACGGTTCGAGTGTACACACTGTAATAAACGGCTCAGTTGTTGCGTACCATCATTCCTCATTCTATCATTCGTTCAATCCCCGAACTAGTATACTAAGAAACATCAAATGAATTGAGGAGTATAAACTTACTTTTATCAAGAAATAGCCAACACTTGTTCGATTGTCACTGGATTAGGTTTCTGTGTTTTCCGTGATGTGAACCTGCTACGTAATCATTATTCCGTCACGTGATACTAATGGTGTCACGAAATCGCGTTCTTAATTCGCCGCAGGCCGAAAACGGTAACGCAGGCTCTGGGTACGACTGAGAGATTTTTGCTATAGATTTACATAAAATAAAATAAATAAATAAATAACTGTTTATTTAAGTAAACTATCGACAATCGCGATCAGTTTAATTTCCTCTGCATTAAAACCTGAGAGTTTAGATTTATCTCGGCTAAGATGGACTTATATTATAAAACTGAATAGCAAGAATCCTTTCTCGATTTAGTTAAAATCCTTTCTCGGCCCTTTAGCTTAAAATAATAATAATAATAATAATAATAATAATAATAATAATAATAATAATAATAATAATAATAATAATAATAAAATTGCTTGCCCACTTCGGTCGTCCATAACTTTCGTTCTATTCATTGAAATTACTTCAAAATTTCAAATTTTGCTAACTTTGGTGTGCTCTTTTCAAATATAATATTTTTGTTATTGTTGGATTAAATTTAAAATGTCACGCAACACCTGCAAAAGTCGATACGAACATATACTTAGTAAATAATAAAAGATCAGAACAAAGCGCTTCATATAAAATAACACTCTATATACTATAATACCCTCATAAAGTGTCACTAATGTCTTTGATGGGTTTAGTACTTGAGCTAAACTAGATTTAATACCCTACTCATACTGTATCCTTAATTATTTTGTACTTTGTGAATATTCACTGCTGACAAGAGTCTCCTTTTCTCCCGAGGAAGAGCACAGGTAGCCCAAGCTGTGTATCAGTACACTATTATAAGAGAATGTATGTGGATAATGTCAATAAAATCAATAAAATAATAAAATGTAAATGAAATCCTCTACTGTATCTTCTTCAATTATTCCTTTATTGTCTGTGAAGATTTGAAGCGATTTGGACGAGAATTGAGCGAGTTATAGTTCAACACTTACTTTTCACCTGGAAAGAATTGACAAGGACACCGAGTCGTCATCTGATGTTGTAAAAGAAAAGCATATGATGGAAAGTGGGTGTTTAACCTCTCTTTTCTTTCTTGTTCTTGGGAAAGAATATGCTGACTCGGGTACTTTCGCCTTCTTTATAGCTTGAAATTTGACACTTTTTCACACAGGCCACCTTTTTTCGGCTTTCGTTGTTAGGGCAACCAAAGCCGGCACATGAATGCCCGAGTCATGTCAAACGAGTAACAACAAAATCTACGGTCTTTTTCTATCTTTTTACGATCGTTGAGTACAGAAAAAAATCATTCTGCGAATATTTTGTAAACAAGCCGCCTGAAGTTGCCCGAAATTGCCTCGCTTCCGTGTTAATCCACAGGGTACCCAGAAATACGTCATTAACCGCGAAATGGGCCATTTTAGCCAATGAGTGCGCGCGTTATTTCGAACAGCGCGCGCGATCAGACGAGGCCAATGGGAAGTTGACGAGAGCGAGCAGCCCATGGGGAAATAGTTCATAGCAATTTTAGCCAATCAGAGCGCGCGTTATATCATTGCTATATTATAATTAAATTTCTCGTTCATTGTTAGTGAACTCGACGTGCAGGTAAATCCCAATAACCCACTCGCTTGAGTGCGTTAACCTCTAATTACACAATGAAACACCGTTTGACAGGGAGAAAAAAACAAACTGAATGAAAAAATGGTCGCTTAGTAGAAGTGCCTGGTCACTCAGCTTAGAGGCGGTGGTTCGACTGTATGTATGAAACTTTCATTTCACCTTATCAAATTATATAGTCTTTATTTTAATAAAGAATTAAAGAACTATGAATATTTACTGAGCGCTCAAAATTCAAACAGACGGATGTCGCTGCAGTCGTTGAAGAACGCTTTCCCTTTGCAGTCGTTACCATCAAAGACATCCACGTGACCCGTGGCTGTAGTAAAGCTGGGACAGTTCTGGAAAACGATGATCCCTTTCTTGCCCTAAACAATCCAATACGACAAATATTTTAGTTGTATGGTCAACTATACCCTCCTGATCAGGCTGAGATGGCCTGGACTCTAGTAAATGGGTATCCTGTGGTAACGGAAGAGAAGGGAAAGTCTGGGACGAGGTGAGATGTCAGGAGTCTCTAATTACTTCATTCACAATTTTTTTCGCTCATCGAATCGAAGCCACAGGATGCCCGAATAGAGTTGCAACAAGCAACCCCCGGCAAATCCCCAACCCCTATCCTGTGCCGGCTTCTCCCTCTTCTCTATCCATCGCCTTCTCCTTCCCTTCTCGTGATTTTCAAACTGAAAGCTGTCTGTGATAGATTGCATTGACTACCGGAAGTCTAAGAAACTACCAGTAGTTATACATGCTCAAACTCGACCAATATTTTGGTGGAAATGAGCGAGAAACTCGTCCTTCGTTACCAGTCTCCTCTCTTTCATTCAACACACTACAAAACCTAGCTCTTGGCTACTCACTGAAATCATATTTCATTGCCAGATGCATTGCTCACCAGAAAATCCGACTTGTTTTTGGACACAACACTTGCAGGTCCTTTGCGGTCCTCTAAATACTTCCTGAAAGTAGCAACGCGAATGATGTACTTTTCGTTGTCTTTGCGCAAAGCTCGTACTTTGGACCAGTTGAACTCGTTATCACCGATATCGATGGTGTGACCTGAATTGAAGGGAAGATGGAATAACTTGAGATTCAACTCAATTGTTTGTTTGTTTGTTTCTATACAGTCGAACCTCTACTAACGGCCACCTCCCCACAACGGCCATCTCCCCACAACGGCCATCTCCCCACAACGGCCATCTCCCCACAACGGCCACCTCCCCACAACGGCCACCTCCCCATAACGGCCATCTCCCCACAACGGCCACCTCCCCACAACGGCCATCTCCCCACAACGGCCACCTCCCCACAACGGCCACCTCCCCACAACGGCCACCTCCCCACAACGGCCAGCGCCGTTTTATGCCACAAGCAAGTCCATACAAACCTCCCCACAACGGCCACCTCTACACAACGGCCACACAATTTAGTCCCGAGGTGGCCGTTGTGGAGAGGTTCCACTACGACAGTATCAGTTATTTTAGAAATCGGTCCAACATGAAGTGAATACGAATAGCTGAAGGGTTTTGTGATTTGAATTGCATTTTAATATGAGTTCTAGAGATTTGAAATCTCAATATGCAAATCAGATGACGTTCAAACCAGGTGACATTTATTATCAGCAAAAATGACAGTTTTAAACTTGCAGAATATTTCAGTCAAAATAAATGATTTTATAATTTTTCCTTTCAGAAAAAAAGCTGTTGACGTCTAATTTGCATTGCCGCGAGATTCCAAACCCAACCCGAGTTCAAATCACAACTGAATACTTAAACCGGCCTCCCCGGCTATTCAGTTTATATATAATCGATTCAGTTTTAAGACAAACAAGACGCTCTAGTAGCGTGAAGTCGGGCTTTTAACGTTTTCACTTATACCGTAAAGTTCCGAAAGTTAGCCTCGATCCTCCGCACGCATCTCTATAGCTCGGAATACTGAATATTGGTCCACAGCCCGGCCATACCAGTTGTTATGACAATGACAGTTGCATGACGAGGGTGACTATTTGTCGGTGAGCATAGATAAAGATCTCGAATCAGTACGTACTTGATACATCTTGAGGTTGCATCAGGTCAGATGGTTCTGATAACGCCCTTCGTTGTAATTCAAGGCGCGTTTGTTTTTGTTAAATATATTTAACTTACAAAGGCTTCAATAGCACTATTTTCAGTCAATCATGCTTCTTCATTTCTCTAGCTTCTGCATGTTATAAAACACAACTGCTTCTCTCTCAACTCGCTTAAAAAAGACGACATATAAACCTCCCTTCGACAAGGTTTGTGAAGAAAGAGGACGACGTGCGATGTTTCGTCTTGATAAGCCATGTAGTTTGAGCCTTCGGTGATTATCTTAGCGGCCGGCACAGGACGCATGCGCTGTAGAACCCAGTTGGCGATTTGAAGCCAAAGACGAAGAATACGACCGGATCTCATTTTTAGAGTCGGGCCTTCCACAGGAAGCCCGACAAATAAATACCAGAGAAAAGATATAATCAATCTCCTACCAGATTTGATGAGAGCATAGCTGAGTCTAATAGCACACGTGTTACAGCCATACAGCCATGTAGGAAGCCCTGCAGCATCTATCAATGCATCACCCTTGTAGTCGCTTACAGTAGGGTAGTTATTCCACAGGGTAGAGAACGAGGGCCACACTGAAAAGTAATACTCGATCAATGCTTCATATTATATATTTCTCACATTCTTTTTTCCCTATCATGAAACAAACTCAGACGTTGGACTTCCTGTGCTATGGATGTCCGGGAGGAGTGACAATGAGAATGCTGAAAATCGACCCATAATGCATAGCGAATCGTGTTCACGGGAAATCGAAGCTGCTTCCATTTTTTTTTTTTTTGCTTCAAATTTTAGCGGAGGGTAATTGCCTCGAGAACCCCTCATTTTCAACGATGCAGTGACACAATAGATTCGTTCTATTGTTTGACACTAGAAGGTCCTTTTGAGGCATCCCATTTAGCCACCACCAACTATGCGGCACTCTTTGAAAACGACGCAAAATACAATAGGTTATATTGTTATGCATATATAGTTGCGGGGAATTTAATTTAATTCATGAATTAATATTCAGTAGTTCTTTTTGCCCTTTCTTCTCTTTCACCGCACCCTCCCCCTCGCAGATGTTTTTCGTACCAGCCTTCATATACAGTCACGTGACCAAAGCTTCAGGTCAAATGTCATTTTATTTCGAAAATTGTTTAGCCGATACACCGAATCGAAATATGGCGACCAATTTGAATAACTATTGTTCCTGACTGACCAACCTCTCATTCATGTGAAAACGCTTTTGTGTTTCCACGTGAACACGAGGTTGGTCAGTCAAAAAACAATAGTTATTCAAATTAGTCGCCATATTTCGATTCGGTGTATAGAAAGTAAAATTAAGTCAAAGTGTGAACGGTCTCAGATTTCTTCCTGTATTTCTAAGAATTTATGGTGGAACCACGTGGCTGAGGTCGCGGACCAAGGGGGATGCAAAGTAATGGAAATGGTTGGGGCCCACCGTCCTGCCAACTGTTCCTTATAGCTTCTCGGTCAGATTAACTGTTATTGGAGTTTGGCGACCTTTGTCCACAGTTGAATGACAACAATACAATATTTGAGACAGTTATGTTTATCATCTATGCAGTGCATAAATTAAATTGTGAATCTGAGATTTCCGGTCGTTGAACCAAAAATATCGCTGTATTTCTCGGAACGAAACGAATGAATTTTGGATTCCCCGTTTTAATGGAAACTGAGTAGTTTTCAGTTTTCAATAGTATTTTTAAATACTATTGAAAATAAACTGAAAACTATACTTTCCATTAAAATTGTTATTTTGAAAATAGCTAAAAGGCCAAGAAAATAAATTTCAGTATCAGCCGATCACGAATCATGCCATGCATTTCCTGTTTGACGACATATTGAACTCAGTTGTTGCGTATCATCATTCCTCATTCTATCATTCCTTCAATCCCCGAACTAGTATACTAAGAAACATCAAATGAATTGAGGAGTATAAATTATATACTTACTTTTATCAAGAAATAGCCACCACTTGTTCGATTGTCACTGGACTTGTGTTTCGGAATGTGTACCTGCATACGTAATTAGGATTTCCCAGAATTCCGTCACGTGATGCTAATGGTGTCACGACTTAGAGAATTTTCATAACATAATCGCGATCAGCCGGTTTAATTCCTCTGCATTAAAACCTCAGAGTTTAAATTTATTTCGATGGACTTTATATATCAATAAAATAGCAATGACTTAGAGTCCTTTCTCGGCCCTTTAGCTTAAAAAAAGTTAATAATAAAAAAATGATGAAAATCATATTTTAAAATTCTAAGAATTCCAAGAACTGATTCCTAGAAGCCAGGCCTTTCTCTGAACTGTTCAATTTAGTGAAATTACTGCTAGTCACCAATTCTCTTGTAGTCACGTGAAAATAACAATTGAAAATGAAAGTACCTGCGAACAGTCCCTCTTTCTCTCAGTCTATTTTTATGAAAGTATTTTTCAAAATAGCTAGAATCTCAAACGTTACCAGTTCGCTTTCGTCGAGTGAGAGGGAGAGCGAGCTGGAAACGTCTTAGATTATTTATAACGGCAAACTTGATCAAAATTATGTAAAAGAAAATGATATTTTGAGACATAAAATAATTTCGTTGGTCGGCAATGCGTTTGCGTCACGTGATATGGTGACGTCAGGTCGTACCCGTTGCTTGGAAGCCATCGTAGTGTTTATATTTCTGTTTATTTCTACTAATATCTAGCTTGACGTCATTCAAATACTATCAGTACTTACTTGAACAACAACGGTGACGTTTTTATCCCAAGTGCGTGTCATTACCTACTAAAACTGATACTAAAATAGCATTCTATATACTACCTGACCCTCATAAATCAGTGTCACTAATGTCTTTGCATGGGTTTATAGTGTGACTACACCAACCAAGGCCACCCAAACAAAATTTCATACAAATTATCCAATCATAATTGAGTATTTAAACAATAGAATCTGCACAAAATTTCAAATTTTCGCTTTAAAAGCATACATTTGACTTTATATGTGTATGTATATGATCAACAGTGAACAAGAAACAGTTTAAATTGTAGAATTCGACATCATTCTGTTATTCAGCGTCACAAATGTGATTAGAAAATTTGATTCAAAATTTGTTTAAGTGGCCTTGGTTGGTGTAGTCGCACTGTAGTACTAAACTAGATCATAATACCCTCATAAATGTATCCTTTATTATATATTTTGTACTTTATACATCAGTTTTTGAATAATATATGAAGTATATTACTTAGAATAATGAGCCACTGTATAATGAGCCACACTCAGGTCTGATATAGTGTCTTTATATTTGCAACATTTGAGTGTGATAGAGTACAAACCATATGTCCGTGAACTGACAGTACTAACTAATTAGTACTAAATAGCACTGATGAAACAATATAAAACAATAGAGATATAGTACTATTTAGTAATAGTACTGTTTCACGCCGGACATATGGTTTGCACTCTACTGATATTGCTAATTTGATACTTTGGGCAACTGTAAAGCGCTTAGACTCTTTAATGTTATATTATATATTATATTATGGTGCATACTCGCGGTGCATATACTTTAATGAGGTACATTATTTACTAGGTCGAATACTTGTCATCGATATCTTATTTACAATATGTGTATGATACATTGAAACACTAGAATCACAGACAGTAGCGGATTTAGGGTGGGGCGAAGGAGTATCTACAACAACTGCAATCAGTTGATTTTACACTGAACCAAGAGTCTCTTGACTGAACTGATCTCAAAGCTCTGTTGGCTTACAAGTTTTGATCACAGCGATAAAATAGATATATTCTGTCCATGATGGCGACGTAGCCCTGGATGAACGGTACTTTCCAGCCCTTGTGAATGCCTTTTTCTAAACCGGGTACTGAATGAAAGACAATAACCAAATAAAATGTCAGTGGCGGATTGACAGCTTTTTTCTTGAGACTTATCAGTAGCTCAATATACCCATCATAGTGTTAAAATGACCAAAGGTAAAAGGTGGGATTGGGTGGAGTGGGGGCAGTGGGCCTCATTCATATAGGGAATAGGGGGTAAAAGGGTGGGATTGGGTGGAGTGGGGGCAGTGGGCCTCATTCATATGGGGAATAGGGGGTAAAAGGGTGGGATTGGGTGGAGTGGGGGCAGTGGGCCTCATTCATATGGGGAATAGGGGGTAAAAGGGTGGGATTGGGTGGAGTGGGGGCAGTGGGCCTCATTCATATGGGGAATAGGGGTAAAAGGGTGGGATTGGGTGGAGTGGGGGCAGTGGGCCTCATTCATATGGTGAATAGGGGGTAAAAGGGTGGGATTGGGTGGAGTGGGGGCAGTGGGCCTCATTCATATAGGGTATAGGGGATAAAAGGGTGGGATTGGGTGGAGTGGGGGCAGTGGGCCTCATTCATATGGGGAATAGGGGTAAAAGGGTGGGATTGGGTGGAGTGGGGGCAGTGGGCCTCATTCATATGGGGAATAGGGGGTAAAAGGGTGGGATTGGGTGGAGTGGGGGCAGTGGGCCTCATTCATATGGGGTATAGGGGGTAAAAGGGTGGGATTGGGTGGAGTGGGGGCAGTGGTCCTCATTCAAATGGGGTAGGGGGTAAAAGGGTGGCGGTTGGGTGGGGTTGGGTGGAGTGAGGCAGTGGGCCTCATTCAAATGAATATATATAGCTACTGCCTGACGCACCCGCGAATTTTGGTACGAATAGGCAGTCGTTTTCCAAACTCATCCCATTGACAGTATGTAAACCTACCTTCAAAAAGGTACTTAAAACAGTAGCTATATCGTCTTGAAGTATTAATGGCCGAGTCACTGATAAACAATGGCACAGAAATCTTGCCGAGAGCGAGGTTATGCGACATGGCCTCGACTGCGTCGGCATGGGGTGGTCCTTCATGGTGGTCTGTCTCGTTAACCCGAGGACGCTTTTCTGGGAACGTTAGAACCAGATGCGCACTCAATGACAAAAGTACGAGAACAGCAAATAATTTCATCTCTGGAATAAAAATGATGAAAGTTACGGAAAAGTATGTAAACTGTTTTCATACTTTTTAAACACCGGCAAAAGAAAAAGAAAAACACACACACACACACACAAAGTATTCCAATAAATATTTTCTCAAAACCTCGGTCATGCAAGTATTTCTTCCAATTTTTGTCTTCTAATTTTCGAAGCAAATGGTGCGCCCATTTACAATTGAACGGAACATATATGCTGTCACTGAGACATTTTATGCCTGAGTAAAGAAGAAATAAATTGCGTTGTCGATCCGGATGGAATGTTTAAAACCGACGTTTCAAATCATCAACATTGCCTAACCGACCACAGTTTCATTTCTAGTGCGCGCAGACATTATTTTCCCACACACATGATATATATCTGATTCAAACGATTTAAATCAATTCTTTAAATGACGTGTTCCGTTTGAAAATTTCTTGATGGGAGCCGGCGTTTACTCAACTACAAATTGTGCAGAGCAAATCAGATCAATAGCTGCATAATTACCTTAATTACGTCGGTCGTCCAGTAGTGATCAGTATACACTATAATGTTGTGTGTTTACCTCCATACATCAGTACTGATAGAGAGGATCAGTCTTCTTTATTTATACTAAACCCACCGCAATCTCAACCAATGTATGCCTGCGGCGAGGTTGAGTCTCGAGATTTGTCGTATATCACGAAAAGTCGTTGGCGTTGCCTTAATAGGTCACAAACTGATCACGATATTGGCCTGGTATGCTTCGGCCTAAGTATAGTTTAAGCCGTGCGTGCATTACGTAATTTTAAACGCGTTAACTGCATGAACCTCTTAAAATTGCGCACTGCACAGTCCATAAGTATATCTATATATATATATAGCCAGTGTGAGCCCACGATCTGCAACTAACACAGATATGGTTTTGAATTACCATGGTAATTAGAGTTGGTCAGCGGACAAAACTTGCAAGAGTAAGCACTCGGCAACATGGCGTCGTGAACAATAAAAACAGTTTAACATCAACTCAATTAAGCGTTTATCATTACAGAAGAAATAAAATCGAAGGCAATATATTTTATGAAGCTGAAAAGGACCGCACAGGAGATAGCAAAGTCAAGAGGAAATAAAATATTGTGTATTGATATTGATATTGCCGCGCGCCACATCGTCAAACGGGAAGACGATTGAAGATTTGGATCCGTGACTGTTGCTTGTATCGGTCCTTTTTTCCAAATTCTTTTTTCTTTGATACTTGAAAATATGCACAACTTTACGAATTAGAAGCCAGTAAGCAAAGATGTTCTGCACTGCATGTTTCAGGATTACGTACTCATCAATTAATATAGCTCAGTTCAAGCATTTTTATCGAGCGTTTCAGTCGTTCACTGATGATCGTGTAAGTTGTTGGAAGAGACGTTTAACGCCGTTATATTTAGCACTGACTTAAACTATAAGATTATGAAATGTAGCTGTATCCGGTACTTTAGTATCGGAAGAGTATAGGAATAACTTTTTGGCGCCAAGTTATGTATACAGCATTAGCTAATTCTGCAAAAATGTGGCAACGCAATGACTGACGGGTAGTAGTACTTTCGCTTCGTCAAGCATTCCGATTGACTGCATGCAGTTGATTCCACATAGGAAAGCATGAAAACTTGTTTTCACTTGTAAGAACTACGGTACAGAATTGATTCGTTCCATGTCATGTATTTTAATATACAGAGTTTTTAGGGTTTTTTTTAGTTTTTTATATTAATTTTATTAGTTTTTTTTCTTTTTTCTTAAGAGATTATCTCGTGATGCTGGCCTACACAACTACATGCACAGTTGCATCATCTTGCTCATCAGGAAGACTTTGGAACTACTTTTACCCATGTACAGTAGTCTCTTTAGTTGTTTGTTTCGCTGGAACAGAGACGGTCGACGCCAAGATATTATTATATAATACATATAATGCCCCGTGGAACAATTGCGTCGCCAAAGCCAAGTGCATTCGACTGGCTTTGTCTGGGTCACATATTATCCTATAAAATTGCAGCAGACTTACTGTCACGGCAATTCATTAGATGTTTTATATTAAATATAGATTCTCAGCAACAAAAGTCAAAAACAGCCCAGTTGAAATTGTGTAGTAATTTTTCCAAAAAAAAAAATGAAATAAAAAAAGAGTTGCTAGGCACGCTTTTGCAATCAGTTTATAGTACTGCAGCTTGAAAGTTATTCAAGATGAAAAAGTTTCTGAGAATTAAATATTACTTATTTTGTGTTCGTACCCTTTTTGTTAATGTTACCTTAGAAATTTAAATACTGTTTTTTTTCAATAAAGTTTGTTAACTGAAAAAAAAAGTTTCTGAAACTTTTCCGCGATTGTACCCTGCTCGCTCGCAAAAATATGTTCCAATTTGATTTTCAAAGGCATCAGAACATTATCATACGATATACTGTATAGTGTTCGAATCCATTGGACCAATAATTTTGAAGTATCGGTCTCACTTGCGAGCCTCAAAGTTCACATAAGGGCAATATATACGATCGACTCTCGTAGAGTTTGCGGCCATTTTGTACTAATACTCATGATATCATGCACATAAGAACTGATGAGAACGTAGAGTGATAGCTACGGACTGCGAAGGCGGCGTGGGGGCGGTGTATAACGATTCGGGTGTAAAATTGAACAATTAGTATTTCACAGTTTGTTCAAATACCGCTTTCGGCACCTTGTCATATCACGCGCCATTAATTTAAAGTCACGAAGACTTGTCTAAATTGCCCCCAAAGGTACAGCTACGGCTTCTTTTGTAATTTGATGAGCACTTTTTGCAAAGTTCTTCAGACCAAAAATGGAGGGCTACTTTTGCATATAGGTGACGGTTTGTTAGATGTTGGTTAAATGGCATGACCGTCGTTGTTTGAAGGAAGTCAAAGATTATCAATACACAAGTGTGTAATATTGACGAGGTCAGTTCTTGGGGCGTTCCTATATCAATCTAATTATTGTAAGGGCCAAAGATGGCGGGAAGGTTGAATAAAAACGCAACTAGCTATAATTTCCCTTTATCTTCTTCTAATGCTTATCGGAGGGGCATCAATTTATTCTAAAACTGTGTTTACGGTGTTGAATCAGTAACTAAAATTAGCGAGTACACTAGTATGGGCTGCGTTGGTGTATAATGATAAATTCAAATTAAAGGTTAAAGGAAATCTATGACACCGTGAAAAAAGAGCACTAAACTTACATGGAAACTAGCGAGTACACTAGTATGGGCTGCGTCAGTGTATAATGATAAATTCAAAGGTTAAAGGAAATCTATGACACCGTGAAAAAGAGCACTAAACTTACATGGAAACTAGCAAGTACCCTAGTATGGGCTGCGTCAGTGTATAATGATAAATTCAATGATGTATAATGATAAATTCATGGAAACTGATCAAAGGAAAATGATAAATTCAATGATCAAAGGACACCGTGAAAAAGAGTACTAAACTTACATGGAAACTAGCAAGTACACTAGTATGGGCTGCGTCAGTGTATAATGATAAATTCAATGATCAAAGGAAATCTAAGACACCCTGTGAAACCGTGAAAAAGAGCACTAAACTTACATGGAAACTAGCAAGTACCCTAATATGGGCTGCTGCTCTCCTGCTCTCCTGCTCTCCTGCTCTCCTGCTCTCCTGCTCTCCTGCTCTCCTGCTCTCCTGCTCTCCTGCTCTCCTGCTCTCCTGCCCGCTCTCCTCTCCTGCTCTCCTGCTCTCCTGCTCTCCTGCTCTTTGCCGCGCGCGTATAGATAAAAGTGGGTTCAGTTCTGGACTAGCTACTCTGCGAAACTCTGCGTTTCATTCCACGCGCGTACACACAAATAACAGTTCTGGCCTGGCCCCAGTTGCACTGAAAGGTGGATAGCGCTATCCACCGGGTAAATCCTTATCCATTGGATAATTAAATTGGTATTGTTATCTAATAAAGTTATCCATTGTCTAATAACTCAAAGGTTCATCATCAATGATCTTATTACAAGTATTCATCGGTAGCCATAAATTACATTTGTCAAAAAGAATTGTTATACGAGTAAACTTAAACTTGAAATTCTGAATCACTTTCTAGAGATATTAAATTGGAAGATAATTATCGATTCTCCGGACAATACCATGCAGGAAAGGAGACAAGTGAAACAGATAGAAATTGAGGGAAAGTTAAAGTGCTATAGAGATACCCATAAAGTTCTTCTGAGCGTCAGCCCTAGAAAGTAAGGAGAAAGACAAAAAAAGAATCTGATCCTGATGGGACCACGACCCTCAAACCGACGACTCATCTTTCTTTATAACATAGGTATGATATAACGCGCGCTCTGATTGGTTGGTTGGCGTGTGCCCGTAAGCCCGTAAGCCCACGAACACACGCTACGACTACGGACACACGGTCACGTCATCGCCATAGCGCGCGCTATGAAATCTATCGGAAAATAAAATTGTTTTATTTGAATTTGCAGTGACTATGTTATAAAAGAAATGGTCAACGCTTTATAGCTGTGCGTCCATCGAGTTGTGGAGCACTTGGGAATTTGGGAGAGCACTCGTGAAGCTAGAGTTACTCTCGGCTACGCCTCGAGTAACTCTTACGCTTCTCTAGTGCTCTCCCAAATTCCCGCGTGCTCCATAACTCGCCTGGATGCACGCTAAGCGTTGACCATTCCTTAAAGGGCTAACGCTCAGAAGAACTTTATGGGTATCTTTATAGCACTTTAACTTTCACTCGATTTCTATCTGATTCTGCGGACAGTCGACGTATCAAAACATGCGGAATATTTGTCCATTCATGCCACTCCTCTAGCAATTCTGAATTATGGTTCCATTCAGTGCAACAAATTCAGCAGTACACGACCCACACCTTCTCGATCTGCACTTTGCATCTGGGAACGCCGAACAAGCATTTTGACATGGATCTACAACACACTGAACGGTCGTTTCGCCTGGTTGGCAATGACATCGGTCAAAAGGGATAGCGATCTTGTGCTGGTCGTAATACACTGAATTACAGCCTCCACAATAGTTGGCCTCGCATCGGCTGGTGGTTGAGTAGGCTGGACACGACGATGCTTGACATGGATTGACAAAGCAGTTAAAAACTGGTATACCTTTAGGGCACACTGGAAGAGAAGCATCGAATGTTTTCGTTAGAAACTAAGGTTATATAAAGTCATTCCCAGGCCATGTGGCCGGTGCTAGATCGGGTTTCCGTAGCATGAAGCGACAATAAGTATTGTTACTCCCCTGGAAGGGATCCTAGTCCATCCCGTGAGGACTATTGTGTGTGAGAGTACAGTGTCCCCCAATTAGTGCGCAAGCGCTAGAACACATTGGACACTTAAATAAACAGTTATTTATTATTTATTTATTTAGGACCCATGTGAGGTAAAGGCAAAGTCATTCCCAGGCCATATGGCCGGTGCTAGCTCAGGTTTCCGTAGCATAAAGCGACTAGAAGTATTGCTACTCCCCCTGGACGGGATCCTAGTTCATCCCGTGAGGACCCCCCATGTAAGGTAAAGATAAAGTCATTCCCAGACCATGTGGCCGGTGCTAGATCGGGTTTCCGTAGCATGAATCGACAAAAAGTGATTGCTACTCCCCCTGGACGGGATCCTAGTTCATCCCGTGAGGACCCTGGATGGATAATTGTTAATATTTCTTGTGTATGGGTTCATAAATCAATAGTAAAACTTACGTGGCTTGAAGTTGGGATCACAAAGGTTATCGCAGTCTTCTTTCTTATCAAAATTGTTGCCATTTCCCTGGCACCCACCGTACGTGAAATGACGACACGCTTTACGAGTGTTGTCATAGTAGAACCTCCTGAATGCAGCGCGGCAAGGACCAACTACTTTACGCAGCTTGCACACTACGGGGGATAGTTTTGCTGTTGAGATAAAAATGCTTACGTGTCACGGAGTATTACTGCGTAGCTGGCACGCTTTACGAGTGTTGTCATAGTAGAACCTCCTGAATGCAGCGCGGCAAGGACCAACTACTTTACGCAGCTTGCACACTACGGGGGATAGTTTTGCTGTTGAGATAAAAATGCTTACGCGTCACGGAGTATTACTGCGTAGCTGACACGCTTTACGAGTGTTGTCATAGTAGAACCTCCTGAATGCAGCGCGGCAAGGACCAACTACTTTACGCAGCTTGCACACTACGGGGGATAGTTTTGCTGTTGAGATAAAAATGCTTACGTGTCACGGAGTATTACTGCGTAGCTGGCACGCTTTACGAGTGTTGTCATAGTAGAACCTCCTGAATGCAGCGCGGCAAGGACCAACTACTTTACGCAGCTTGCACACTACGGGGGATAGTTTTGCTGTTGAGATAAAAATGCTTACGCGTCACGGAGTATTACTGCGTAGCTGACACGCTTTACGAGTGTTGTCATAGTAGAACCTCCTGAATGCAGCGCGGCAAGGACCAACTACTTTACGCAGCTTGCACACTACGGGGGATAGTTTTGCTGTTGAGATAAAAATGCTTACGCGTCACGGAGTATTACTGCGTAGCTGGCACGCTTTACGAGTGTTGTCATAGTAGAACCTCCTGAATGCAGCGCGGCAAGGACCAACTACTTTACGCAGCTTGCACACTACGGGGGATAGTTTTGCTGTTGAGATAAAAATGCTTACGCGTCACGGAGTATTACTGCGTAGCTGGCACGCTTTACGAGTGTTGTCATAGTAAAACCTCCTGAATGCAGCGCGGCAAGGACCAACTACTTTACGCAGCTTGCACACTACGGGGGATAGTTTTGCTGTTGAGATAAAAATGCTTACGCGTCACGGAGTATTACTGCGTAGCTGGCACGCTTTACGAGTGTTGTCATAGTAGAACCTCCTGAATGCAGCGCGGCAAGGACCAACTACTTTACGCAGCTTGCACACTACGGGGGATAGTTTTGCTGTTGAGATAAAAATGCTTACGCGTCACGGAGTATTACTGCGTAGCTGGTGCTGGGGGAAGGAGATGGGAAATGTGATTGCCTTACGTAGTGTATTGAATACAGTATTTAAAGTGCTACTTGGACGAAAATCGATTCAAAAAATAAAATGTTCGATTGTAAATGATGCTATTTTCGATAAATAAACTAAATCCGGAAAAGAACCCATTTGATCGAATACTTGCCGAGAAAGTTATGTATAGTCAGTCCCCTATATAAGCTATACGGGTATGTGCCGCCCGATAGGGTATGGTTTTCGAGCTTGTCAGGTCTGGGATAGGGTATAGATTTCCAAGCTTAGGTCTGGGATAGGGTATGTTTATACAGCGAGACAAGTATTTATCATTCTTTTTGCATTTTTACGAACATTTGAAGATCTCTAATGTTTATAAATTATCATAGCGGCAAAATAAAAATTCTTAGCTTCAAATTGGTCACGAACTTTCAATTTTAGTCTGTGATAGGGTATAGATTTTGAAGCTGGGATAGGGATAGGGTACGGAAAATTTCCGTTTTTAGGTCTGGGATAGGGTATGGTTTTTGGGACCATGGCGGCACATCCCTACCCAAAAAATGGCCGAGTATACCACCCCCACCCCCTCCCCCCATAAACCCCGGGTATATATGTGCTGGTCCGCCATCTTTGTAGATTCAGGGAATTGATTGAGAAAGTCTTCGTGTAGCTGCACAAATTGTCCTGGCTATTGTTCTTTATGTAAAAACAATACATAGAACGACAATAGAACAATAGCCAGGACTTTTGTGCAGCTACACGAAGACCTGCCCGATTGATTGGATTGATTCTTACGCTCTAGTTTCAGGATTGCAGACTTTCCTTTCAGGTTTAAGTGTTTCAACGCCAAATTCATTTGTTCATTTTCATCTTTGGTCAAAGCGGTCGACTTGACGCTCTTCAATGTCTCGATGTTCTTCAGGGCTTGGTACAACTCGCCTAAAACATGACGACAAAAAAGTATCAACTCTGGCAAGTGGAATTTAATCTGATGAGAAAGTTCGCTGAATGATTGATAATTCTCCATCTTTGAATTCTAAAAATTGAATTGCCCTATAC
This sequence comes from Actinostola sp. cb2023, assembly GCA_033675265.1. Lineage (NCBI taxonomy): Eukaryota > Metazoa > Cnidaria > Anthozoa > Actiniaria > Actinostolidae > Actinostola > Actinostola sp. cb2023. The sequence continues at coordinate 170,871 of JAUJYZ010000091.1, read as the reverse complement.
CATTATGACGCAACGGCTTATTTATGAGGGGGACAGAATCGTGAAGAACAATAGAAATTTGAACTAAATCTGCTCTGCTGAGGTTCGCTTGATTTCAAATTGGCTAGTTTCCAGATATTATGTTCATCGATACTTTTCCCACAATATTTACTGTGTTTGGTGACTTTTATCGCTTTCATATCGTCTGTAAAATACATTTATTTGGGAAATCCTTTGTGTTGTTGCTGTTTTATCCCCCTCTAGCGACCATGATCCTTAGCGTTTAAACAATAGATTGTTTTGATGTGACGTCATAGTGGTATAGGGCAATTGAATTGAATTTCTTGATAATTTTCACTTTATTGTCATTGTTTTTATTATTATAATTATCATTGTGATGTGCATACTTACTTTTGAAAGCCACGATGTCTTTCTCTTGGCGACTTTTTGGCTAGGAAATCAATTTTTTTAAAAACATAAAGTCAGTCAACAAATCAACAATTCAAACCACAGGCAGCCCAACCATTCCTTAATTGTAAAAAAATGCATGCGCGTCTTTTTTGATGGGTTTCCTGTGGTAGAGCACGTGGGATAACTATTATGTTGGGCTCCCTGTGTTATGTTCTTTGCCCCAGAAGAAATGATTGGGTTACCTGTGGTCAATCCAATACTTCATCGGTCAGCAAATCACTAGTTATTTTATAAGGTCGATTTAATTTATAAAATACCGAAACACTAATTGTGTACCGTACTTACTGAATCTATGACTGCATTCATGATTCTGGTCAAAGCGTGGGTCATTTTCAGAAACGCCCTAGAAAGACAGACATATATTATAATAATTATTATATTTAATATTGTACCAATGGTATTTACGGTGTTTGCCTCCCAGTACGGTTTTCGTTTCCCTGCAACCAGTCGCCTCACTCTTGTAAGCCTTGTTTTCCTGGCATCGCAAGGATGTGCAACAGGCCTTGTTTCGATGTAAAAACAAGAACAAGCGCAAATAATATTTCTCCATTTCCTTTGCTTGCGTCAAGCCCGTTTTCACATGACACAAGTTCTTGTGCTTGCGCTTGTGCTTGCGTCTGGCCCGTTTTCACATGACACAAGTTCTTGCGCTTGTGCTTGCGTCTGGGCCGTTTTCACATGACACAAGTTTCAAGTGAATGGAAGAAACGAATGGAATTTACACCATTACATTTATGTTTGCGTCGTGATTCGTCGAACACGCTTTTTTATATGAACACCATTCGATACTTACTCCATTAGTGAGTCGCCTCCACCTACTGCTACTGGTACTACTTGCACCGGTGGAGCTGATGGGGTGACCTTTAACAAAGGAACTGAAAACAACAAAATGTGTTTAAAATTGTTGACAGCACAGAGTTTAAGCATCACGTTTACGGCGAACGTCAAACGTCAAAACTGTACACGTGATCATGGTTTTGCTCTCTATCCTTTCGCGCTTAGACGGAAATGAGGTCATTTTCTCGTTCTTAATAAACATAAGTATTCATTTGGGGATTTTTCCCGTTTATTTGACGTTTTTAAAGCGAAACTAGTACTCAAAAGTCAATCTGACGTTTGGCGTTCGCGTAAACGTGATGATGCTTAAACTCTCTAATCTCTTACAATATCAATACTTTAAAATATTGATGTTTGAAAATATACAACGCTGATTTTTACTAGTGACGCAAGGAGCACTGCAAAATGCCTTATTTCACTGTGAAAACATGCCTGACGCAATCATAAGCGCAAGCAAAAGCATCGAGTTTTGTCCAATATTCCTTTTCACAGTTCCCGGCGCCATCTTGAAAGGTAGCCGTGCCTTTGCATCGAAGCGAGACCAACAGTGACCTTGCAATGATAGAGACCTTTTCAACACCTTGGACAATTATTCACATGTCTCTATCATTGCAAGGTCACCGTTGGTCTCGCTTCGATGCAAAGGCACGGCTACCTTTCAAGATGGCGCCGGGAACTGTTAAAAAGGAGCATTCTTGTGCTTTTTTTAAATTGTCAGTCATGCTTGATTCGGGCTGGTTTGCACGTGATACAAACTCTTACGGTTACGCTTACTTATGCTTGAGTCGCTAGTGAATAGGAAAACAGACTTTGGAGTTAAGAATGTTGCTTACACAAATACCAGAACTTCGACTTTAATTTCACTCGATTTATATAAATTTGTCTTACAGACGCTTCAAGGCTCCTGTCGCATCTTCTTCAGTGTAAGATGTGTAACTGAGGCCGATTTACACAGTACAACGTTTGCCTACAATTGCTCACGCCATGTTTACAACACGAGTAGTTGTGTCGTCTAAATCAACCATACCACTTACTTACGACTCCTAAGTCATGTTGTAAGCTAGTTGTATGCGATGGTTGTAGGAAAAAGTTGTACCGTGTAAATCAACCCTACCACTTACTTACGACTCCTAAGTCATGTTGTGAGCTAGTTGTATGCGATGGTTGTAGGAAAAACTTGTACCGTGTAAATCAACCCTACCACTTACTTACGACTCCTAAGTCATGTTGTGAGCTAGTTGTATGCGATGGTTGTATGCAAACGTTGTACCGTGTAAATCAACCCTACCACTTACTTACGACTCCTAAGTCATGTTGTGAGCTAGTTGTATGCGATGGTTGTAGGCAAACGTTGTACCGTGTAAATCAACCCTACCACTTACTTACGACTCCTAAGTCATGTTGTAAGCTAGTTGGATGCGATGGTTGTAGGCAAAAGTTGTAAATCACGGCCTTAATATTTAGGTTGTGTTGGCTCAGTTCCCTAGTAACAAAATGGCTGCCTGCCTGACGTTACTAAGGGCAACATGACGTCATCTGTGCTTGTATTTGTACATTTTTTAAAGTAGCGGAATTAAAGCGACTCCTTACCAGGTTTAACTATGCCGCGAATAACGTATTGGGCATGGAAACCAGACTTGGATATCGACGAGTCAGACTTGAAGACGATATCGATTTTCCGAGCATCGTCATATTGAACAGTGACGTCAAACTTAGGCCTGGGTCCACTGTATTGACCAATCAGTGTGCCGCGTTCGTTTGTTACTTTGACGTAATCACAGCTATGAGTAAAGTGAAAAAAGAAGGGTCAGCACGAGAACGAGGCTATCGGGCGATATATCACGTGACTACTTACCAGGCTTCTGTCTCAAACTTCGTGAAAGTAATAGTCACGTTCCCACCACGTGGTACAGTGATGTTCCACTTGCAATGCGAGTTGTCGGGATAATAGCCGGGCTGGCTGCGAAGCTCAGGACTGCCAAACGAGCCAGTGGGATTGGTCAGTTCACCTGAGCACTTGCTTGAATGGACGTCTGTTGAGATAATAAATACAGCCGGTAACTACATGAAATTACTGCTAGAGAAATGTTCAACAATGAAAATACTGTTTGCCTTGCCCAGTCCCCACGCGACCAATTAGTGCCCAGACTTCTGTTCGTTTTATTGTGTGCATATGAGACAATGCCAATGTATAAGGTGTCAGTGAATGTATAAGGTGCCAGTGAATGTAAGGTGTCAGTGTGAATGTAAGGTGTGTAAGGTGTCAGTGAATGTAAGTGTGAATGTAAGGTGTCAGTGAATGTAAGGTGTCAGTGAATGTAAGGTGTCAGTGAAGGTGTCAGTGAATGTAAGGTGTCAGTGAAGTGAATGTAAGGTGTCAGTGAATGTAAGGTGTCAGTGAATGTAAGGTGTCAGTGAATGTAAGGTGTCAGTGAATGTAAGGTGTCAGTGAATGTAAGGTGTCAGTGAATGTAAGGTGTCAGTGAATGTAAGGTGTCAGTGAATGTAAGGTGTCAGTGAATGTAAGGTGTCAGTGAATGTAAGGTGTCAGTGAATGTAAGTGTCAGTGAATGTCAGTGAATGTAAGGTGTCAGTGAATGTAAGGTGTCAGTGAATGTAAGGTGTCAGTAAGGTGTCAGTAAGGTCAGTGAATGTAAGGTGTCAGTGAATGTAAGGTGTCAGTGAATGTAAGGTGTCAGTGAATGTAAGGTGTCAGTGAATGTAAGGTGTCAGTGAATGTAAGGTGTCAGTGAATGTAAGGTGTCAGTGAATGTAAGGTGTCAGGTGTCAGTGAATGTAAGGTGTCAGTGAATGTAAGGTGTCAGTGTGTAAGTGAATGTAAGGTGTCAGTGAACGTAAGGTCAGTGATGTAAGGTGTAAGGTGTCAGTGAAGGTGTCAGTGAATGTAAGGTGAATGTAAGTCAGTGAATGTAATGTGTCAGTGAATGTAAGTCAGTGAATGTAAGGTCAGTGAATGTAAGGTGTCAGTAATGTAGGTGTCAGTGAATGTCAAATGTAAGGTGTCAGTGAATGTAAGGTGTCAGTGAATGTAAATGGTGTCAGTGAATGTAAGGTGTCAGTGAATGTAAGGTGTCAGTGAATGTAAGGTGTCAGTGAATGTAAGGTGTCAGTGAATGTCAGGTGTCAGTGAATGTAAGGTGTCAGTGAAGGTGTCAGTGAATGTGTAAGTGAATGTAAGGTGTCAGTGAATGTAAGGTGTCAGTGTCAGTGAAGGTGTAAGGTGTCAGTGAATGTAAGGTGTCAGTGAAAGGTGTCAGTGAAGTAAGTGTCAGTGAATGTAAGGTGTCAGTGAATGTAAGGTGTCAGTGAATGTAAGGTGTCAGTGAATGTAAGGTGTCAGTGAATGTAAGGTGTCAGTGAATGTAAGGTGTCAGTGAATGTAAGGTGTCAGTGAATGTAAGGTGTCAGTGAAAGGTGTAAGGTGTCAGTGAATGTAAGGTGTCAGTGAATGTAGGTGTCAAAGGTGTCAGTGAATGTAAGGTGTCAGTGAATGTAAGGTGTCAGTGAATGTAAGGTGTCAGTGAATGTAAGTGTCAGTGAATGTAAGGTGTCAGTGAATGTAAGGTGTCAGTGAATGGTGTGAATGTAAGTGAATGTAAGGTGTGTCAGTGAATGTGTCAGTGAATGTAAGGTGTCAGTGAATGTAAGGTGTCAGTGAATGTAAGTGTCAGTGAAGGTAAGTGTCAGTGAATGTAAGGTGTCAGTGAATGTAAGGTGTCAGTGAATGTAAGGTGTCAGTCAGTGAATGTAAGGTGTCAGTGTAAGGGTGTCAGTGAATGTAAGGTGTCAGTGAATGTAAGGTGTCAGTGAATGTAAGGTGTCAGTGAATGTAAGGTGTCAGTGAATGTAAGGTGTCAGTGAATGTAAGGTGTCAGTGAATGTAAGGTGTCAGTGAATGTAAGGTGTCAGTGAATGTAAGGTGTCAGTGAATGTAAGGTGTCAGTGAATGTAAGGTGTCAGTGAATGTAAGTGTCAGTGAATGTAAGGTGTCAGTGAATGTAAGGTGTCAGTGAATGTAAGGTGTCAGTGAATGTAAGGTGTCAGTGAATGTAAGGTGTCAGTGAATGTAAGGTGTCAGTCAGTGTCAGTGAATGTAAGGTGTCAGTGAAGGTGTAAGTAAGGTGTCAGTGAATGTAAGGTGTCAGTGAATGTAAGGTGTCAGTGAATGTAAGGTGTGTCAGTGAATGTAAGGTGTCAGTGAATGTAAGGTGTCAGTGAATGTAAGGTGTCAAGGTGAATGTGGTGTCAGTGAATGTAAGGTGTCAGTGAATGTAAGGTGTCAGTGAATGTAGGTGTGTCAGTGAAATGTAAGGTGTCAGTGAATGTAAGGTGTCAGTGAATGTAAGGTGTCAGTGAATGTAAGGTGTCAGTGAATGTAAGGTGTCAGTGAATGTAAGGTGTCAGTGAATGTAAGGTGTCAGTGAATGTAAGGTCAGTGAATGTCAGTGAATGTAAGGTGTCAGTGAATGTAAGTGTCAGTGAATGTAAGGTCAGTGAATGTAAGGTGTCAGTGAATGTAAGGTGTCAGTGAATGTCAGTGAATGTAAGGTGTCAGTCAGTGAAAGGTGTAAGGTGTCAGTGAATGTAAGGTGTCAGTAAGAAATGTAAGGTGTCAGGTGTCAGTGTAAGGTGTCAGTGAATAAGGTGTCAGTGAATGTAAGGTGTCAGTGAATGTAAGGTGTCAGTGAATGTAAGGTGTCAGTGAATGTAAGGTGTCAGTGAATGTAAGGTGTCAGTGTAAGGTGTCAGTGAATGTAAGGTGTCAGTGAATGTAAGGTGTCAGTGAATGTAAGGTGTCAGTGAATGTAAGTAATGTAAGGTGTCAGTGTAAGGTGTCAAATGTAAGGTGTCAGTGAATGTGAATGTAAGGTGTCAGTGAATGTAAGGTGTCAGTGAATAAGTAAGGTGTCAGTGAATGTAAGGTGTCAGTGAATGTAAGGTGTCAGTGAAAGGTGTCAGTGAATGTAAGGTGTCAGTGAATGTAAGGTGTCAGTGAATGTAAGGTGTCAGTGAATGTAAGGTGTCAGTGAAGGTGTAAGTGAATGTAAGTCAGTGAATGTAAGGTGTCAGTGAATGTCAAGTAAATGTAAGGTCAGTGAATGTAAGGTGTCAGTGTAAGGTGTCAGTGAATGTAAGGTGTCAGTGAATGTAAGGTGTCAGTGAATGTAAGGTGTGATGTAAGGTGTCAGTGAATGTAAGTGTCAGTCAGTAAGAAGTGAATGTAAGGTGTCAGTGAATGTAAGGTGTCAGTGAATGTAAGGTGTCAGTGAATGTAAGGTGTCAAGGTGTCAGTGAATGTAAATGGTGTCAGTGAATGTAAGGTGTCAGTGAATGTAAGGTGTCAGTGAATGTAAGGTGTCAGTGAATGTAAGGTGTCAGTGAATGTAAGGTGTCAGTGAATGTAAGGTGTCAGTGAATGTAAGGTGTCAGTGAATGTAAGGTGAATGTAAGGTGTCAGTGAATGTAAGGTGTCAGTGAATGTAAGGTGTCAGTGAATGTAGGTGTCAGTGAATGTAAGGTGTAAATGGTGTCAGTGAATGTAAGGTGTCAGTGAATGTAAGTCAGTGAATGTAAGGTGTCAGTGAATGTAAGGTGTCAGTCAGTGAATGTAAGGTGTCAGTGAATGTAAGGTGTCAGTGAAGGTAATGGTGTGTCAGTGAATGTAAGGTGTCAGTGAATGTAAGGTGTCAGTGAATGTAAGGTGTCAGTGAATAAGTAAGGTGGTGTCAGTGAATGTAAGGTGTCAGTGAATGTAAGGTGTCAGTGAATGTAAGGTGTCAGTCAGTGAATGTAAGGTGTCAGTGAATGTAAGGTGTCAGTGAATGTAAGGTGGTGTCAGTGAAGGTGTCAGTGAAGTAAGGTGTCAGTGAATGTAAGGTGTCAGTGAATGTAAGGTCAGTGAATGTAAGGTGTCAGTGAATGTAAGGTGTCAGTGAATGTAAGGTGTCAGTGAATGTAAGGTGTCAGTGAATGTAAGGTGTCAGTGAATGTAAGGTGTCAGTCAGTGAATGTAAGGTGTCAGTGAATGTAAGTGTCAGTGAATGTAAGGTGTCAGTGAATGTAAGGTGTCAGTGAATGTAAGGTGTCAGTGTAAGTAAATGTAAGTGTCAGTGAATGTAAGGTGTGTAAGGTGTCAGTGAAGTAAGTGTCAGTGAATGTAAGGTAAGTGTGTCAGTGAAAGGTGTAAGGTGTCAGTGAATGTAAGGTGTCAGTGAATGTAAGGTGTCAGTGAATGTAAGTCAGTGAATCAGTGAAATGTAAGGTGTCAGTGAATGTAAGGTGTCAGTGAATGTAAGGTGTCAGTGAATGTAAGGTGTCAGTGAATGTAAGGTGTCAGTGAATGTAAGGTGTCAGTGAATGTAAGGTGTCAGTGAATGTCAGTGTCAAAGGTGTCAGTGAAGGTAAGGTGTCAGTGAATGTAAGGTGTCAGTGAATGTAAGGTGTCAGTGAATGTAAGTGTCAGTGAATGTAAGGTGTCAGTGAATGTAAGGTGTCAGTGAATGTAAGGTGTCAGTGAATGTAAGGTGTCAGTGAATGTAAGTGTCAGTGTAAAGTGAATGTAAGGTGTCAGTGAATGTAAGGTGTCAGTGAATGTAAGGTGTCAGTGAATGTAAGGTGTCAGTGAATGTAAGGTGTCAGTGAATGTAAGGTGTCAGTGGAATGTAAGGTGTCAGTGAATGTAAGGTGTCAGTGAATGTAAGGTGTCAGTGAATGTAAGGTGTCAGTGAATGTAGTGAATGTAAGTGTCAGTGAATGTAAGTAAGGTGTCAGTGAATGTGTCAGTGAAGGTGTCAGTGAATGTAAGGTGTCAGTGAATGTAAGGTGTCAGTGTGTAAGGTGTCAGTGAATGTAAGGTGTCAGTGAATGTAAGGTGTCAGTGAATGTAAGGTGTCAGTGAAATGTAAGGTGTCAGTGAATGTAAGGTGTCAGTGAATGTAAGGTGTCAGTGAATGTAAGGTGTCAGTGAATGTAAGGTGTCAGTGAATGTAAGGTGTCAGTGAATGTAAGTCAGTGAATGTAAGGTGTCAGTGAATGTAAGGTGTCAGTGAATGTAAGGTGTCAGTGAATGTAAGTGTCAGTGAATGTAAGGTGTCAGTGAATGTAAGGTGTCAGTGAATGTAAGGTGTCAGTGAATGTAAGGTGTCAGTGAATGTAAGGTGTCAGTAAGGTGTCAGTGAATGTAAGGTGTCAGTGAATGTAAGGTGTCAGTGAAAGTAAGGTGTCAGTGAATGTAAGTGTCAGTGAATCAGTGAGTGAATGTAAGGTGTCAAGTGAAAGGTGTCAGTGAATGTAAGGTGTCAGTGAATGTAAGGTGTCAGTGAATGTAAGGTGTCAGTGAAGTGAATGTAAGTAAGTGAATCAAGTGAAATGTAAGGTGTCAGTGAATGTAAGGTGTCAGTGAATGTAAGGTGTCAGTGAAGGTAAGTGTCAGTGAATGTAAGGTGTCAGTGAATGTAAGGTGTCAGGTAAGGTGTCAGTGAATGTAAGGTGTCAGTGAATGTAAGGTGTCAGTGAATGTAAGGTGTCAGTGAATGTAAGGTGTCAGTGAATGTAAGGTGTCAGTGAATGTAAGGTGTCAGTGAATGTAAGGTGTCAGTGAATGTAAGGTGTCAGTGTAAGGTGTCAGTGAATGTAAGGTGTCAGTGAATGTAAGGTGTCAGTGTAAGGTGTCAGTGAAGGTGTAAATGGTGTCAGTGAATGTAAGGTAATGTAAGGTGTCAGTGAATGTAAGGTGTCAGTGAATGTAAGGTGTGAATGTAAGGTGTCAGTGAATGTAAGGTGTCAGTGAATGTAAGGTGTCAGTGAATGGTAAATGGGTGTCAGTGAATGTAAGGTGTCAGTGAAAGGTGTAAGGTGTCAGTGAATGTAAGGTGTCAGTGAATGTAAGGTGTCAGTGAATGTAAGTGAATGTAAGGTGTCAGTCAATGTAAGGTGTCAGTGAATGTAAGGTCAAGTCAGTGAATGTAGTCAGTGAATGTAAGGTGTCAGTGAATGTAAGGTGTCAGTGAATGTAAGGTGTCAGTGAAGGTGTCAGTGAATGTAAGGTGTCAGTGAATGTAAGTGTCAGTGAATGTAAGGTCAGTCAGTGAATGTAAGGTGTCAGTGAATGTAAGGTGTCAGTGAATGTAAGGTGTCAGTGAATGTAAGGTGTCAAGTGAATGTAAGGTGTCAGTGAATGTAAGGTGTCAGTGAATGTAAGGTGTCAGTGAATGTAAGGTGTCAGTGAATGTAAGTAAGGTGTCAGTGAATGTAAGGTGTCAGTGAATGTAAGGTGTCAGTGAAGTGAATGTAAGGTGTCAGTGAATGTAAGGTGTCAGTGAATGTAAGGTGTCAGTGAATGTAAGGTGTCAGTGAATGTAAGGTGTCAGTGAATGTAAGGTGTCAGTGAATGTAAGGTGTCAGTGAATGTAAGGTGTGAGTGAATGTAAGGTGTCAGTGAATGTAAGGTGTCAGTGTAAGTGTGAATGTAAGGTGTCAGTGAAGGTGTCAGTAAGGTGTCAGTGAATGTAAGTGAATGTAAGGTCAGTGAATGTAAGGTGTAAGGTGTCAGTGAATGTAAGGTGTCAGTGTAAGGTGTGTAAGGTGTCAGTGAATGTAAGGTGTCAGTGAATGTAAGGTGTCAGTGAATGTAAGGTGTCAGTGTCAGGTGAACGTGAATGTAAGGTGTCAGTGAATGTAAGGTGTCAGTGAATGTAAGGTGTCAGTGTAAATGTAAGGTGTCAGTGAATGTAAGGTGTCAGTGAATGTAAGGTGTCAGTGAATGTAAGGTGTCAGTGCAAACGTAAGGTGTCAGTGAATGTAAGGTGTCAGTGAATGTAAATGAATGTAAGGTGTCAGTGAACGTAAGGTATCAGTGAACGTAAGGTGAATCAGTGAATGTAAGGTGTCAGTGAAGTGTAAGGTGTCAGTGAATGTAAGGTATCAGTGGTGTCAGTGAATGTAAGGTATCAGTGAGTGTAAGGTGTCAGTGAACGTAAGGTGTCAGTGAATTGAGTGCACTTACCTTGCGCGTTTACCGCATTTAAGATGATACAGATGGCTAGAACGATCACCTTCATGTCTTTACTGGATACCGAAACCAATTCCTAGAAAACCTGTATCGACGACATCAAAACATATTACTAACTCTCTTAGATGAAAGCAAAAACAGACAAACAGACAGACAGACAAACAGACAAACAAATAATAGACAAACAAACAGACAGACATACAGACAAACAAACAGACAGACAAACAGACAAACAAACAAACAAACAAACAAACAGACAGGCAAACAGAGAGACAAACAAACAAACAAACAGACAGACAGACACACAAACAGACAAACAAAGAAACAAACAAACAAACAGACAAACAAACAAACAGAGAGACAAACAAACAGACAAACTGACAAACAAACAGACAAACAAACAGACAAACAAACAGACAAACAGACAAACAAACAGAGAGACAAACAAACAAACAGACAGACAGACAAGCAAACAGACAAACAAACAGACAAACAAACAGACAAACAAACAGACAAACAGACAGACAAACAAACAGACAAACAAACAGACAAACAAACAAACAGACAAACAAACAAACAGAGAGACAAACAAACAGACAAACTGACAAACAAACAGACAGACAAACAGACAAACAAACCATGCACGGAAACAAAAGAAAGTAGTCACAAAATGAAGAGTTCAAGAATCGTTTTTATGTAAATCAAAGTGCAACATTTTAACAACTGAAACTTATCGTGTCCAAATAACGATCGCCGGAGCGAGGCTGGAACCGAATGACGTCACTTCCGGCTCAAAAGTTTATAATTCACGAGTTACAAATGTAAAACACAACGTCCTTCCGTGTGATTCATCTATTCAGGGTCGTACATAACACAGAATTCAAGGTGGGAGGCAGTACGTATTTAACAGCAAATAAATAAATAAAAATACTACAGTTCTCAGTACTTTTTGGTGTCTTTTTCGTAGACTTGCTAGGGGGACAACTGCCCCCCCCCCCCCTCTCCCCCCTCCCCTGTCCTGTGTACGGCCATGCTATTCATCAGTCATCAGTCAATTAATCGTTGAACTCATGATCTATTTAGATATATATTTTGTACCTTGTGTATTATTAGAATGCTTAAAACGATTATAAATATTAAATCCAAAATGCCTTTGTACGTGGGAGTATTTATCGAATGAGTACTGTACGTTTCAACCACGTATTTTTAAATAAATTCACGTGGTTGAAACATGTAGTACTCCCAGGCGTAGTGACTCGAACAAAATCGAACGTACAATTACATCGAATCGAATCGAATCGAATCGAATCGAATCGAATCGAATCGAAATCTTCGATTGGATTCGATCGACTAAATCCATCGAACACAATCGAATTCACAAGAAAATAGTGCCAATCGAACATAAACACGAAGTTTCGATTGCCAGTGGTCACTTTGTTGCTCTGGAGTTTTACCAGGTTTCGGCGAAACAAAGGCAATTAAGGCAATAAATAGGCAGATAAAGTGTTTTAAAAGCCTTAAATTCTACTAACTACTTGACTAGGTTCGATTTTGTTCGATTGTTCGGAATAGTTCGGAAATCGAATTCAATCGAATTCACAGTGTTTTCTCAGTTCGATTGAATTCGATTTCCGAATGTTCGATTAACTACGCCTGGAGTACTCGTCATGATTCAATGATTATAAATGTGTTCACTTTTCTGTGCCTAATCTTTGAGGAAACTCACTTATTTCTCTACATATATAGCGTTCCATGTTAGAATACATACCTAGAGATGGAATCACCAAGTTGATCAGTTAAATATCCTAAAAATGCGTTTCAACAAAAGCGTTCCATGTAATGTAATGTAATATTTCGAAGCAAAAATATGTCGGAAAACGGCGTCACGTTTCTGATATTTTGTCGAGTGAGTTTCAGCGCGTAATAGAACACACCTATGTTGAGCGTGACGTGTTTCGACTTTACTCATACAAGTATAACACAAACACATTGATTCAGTATAATTTTCGATAAACGTGTTTGAAGCCTTGAATAAAATCAGTTATTAGAAATCAAACAACTCGAGCTTGTGGTATATTTAGCTGATTGATAATCATTGGGATTTGATCATTAATGGTTTCTATAGTAACCGAGGCTACGACAACGACTGTGCGGTGCATATCATCTTACTCTCTGTCGCTACGCATCGATATTTGCAAAAATAAATCCTTAAATTTAAATTCTGTTTAAAGGAAGAAGCTAAACAGGAAGTAGGAAGAACAACGAAGCAGGATTTGTAGTCCGTTATCTATCAATCTCCACAAGAAGTGGATGTGAAACAGGCTCATTCTTGAGAGTAGTATAAAATATATGCAAGTTTTGATCTGCTGCCGGATTCTGTGTTACAAAATCTAGCGAATTAGACCACCTAGACCATCAGTGTCTGTTCAATGACCTAACGAACAATGGTTCCAAGTCGAGGATGGCGTAACGATGTTTTCAAAAGATGCGTGCAGTGACTGACACTTCGATGGTTTGCACCATCGTTCGTCAGGACACTGAACGCTGAACTGAACTGGTCCATCTAGATAAGGAAGCGATTTCTTGAACGTATATAAAGACCCATCGAAGTCATCATTTACCTCTAATAAAAACCCTAAAAATCGCCAAAGCTACGCAGGCTATGTACAGCACAGCCATAGCATACCACCACTACTATTACCATAAATAAATTTACGTGGAAGTATCGCGATTGAACTGGTCGTTGATGAACTTATTTCACTTCTTAACGAAGAGTCATTTTCTCAGAACACTTCAGTAGATTCATTGCACACGATTTTCGAATTAAATTGGAGGAGAACTTACCTTAGTTTGCGCCAAATAACCCAGCAATTCCGTCTGATGCGTATTGACGAGGGCACTCACAAAGTTAGTATAACATAACACTACATGTATTATATTTCAGGTGTTGAAAAGAGACTCGACGGAAGGGAGGACGGCCGAGAAGGAATGTGACATTGCTCTTGCCCTCCCTCTCTACTGGTCAATTGCCATCGTTTGTCATGTTGGCTGAC